>JANRFK010003894.1:16511928-16525642 GCA_030068395.1 Apalone spinifera | reverse complement strand
CTCATATTTAGCTTGTGGTCCACTATGACTCCTAGATCCCTTTCTGCAGTACTCTTTCCTAGACAGTCGCTTCCCATTCTGTGGGTGTGATGCAGATTATTCCTTCCTAAGTGGAGTACTTTGCATTTTTCCTTATTAAACTTCATCCTATTTACTGGAGACCATTTCTCCACTTTGTCCAGATCATTTTGAATTACGACCTTATCCTCCAAAGCAGTTGCAACCCCTCCCAGCTTAGTATCATCTGCAAACTTAATAAGTGTCCTTTCTATGCCATCATCTAAATTGTTGATGAAGATATTGAACAGAACTGGTCCCAAAACAACCCCTGTGGAACCCCACTTGTCATGCCCTTCCAGCATAACCTAGCCAGTGGTGCTTGAGAACAGGGTTGCTGCTGCTGCTGGATTTGTTTGAGCATGTAGAGGAATGAAGGCTGGCTCAGACCAGGATCCCTGCTCTTGGCCTTTGGGTGTTGCTCCAAACCTTGTGGCTAAAATCTATATCTAGAGAGAAGTGACCAGCAGGTCCTGGTCCACTCTGGAAGTGGGGAAGTTGGGATTTGGGAAACTTCCAGCTGGAAGATTATAATTAGACCTAACTTTTCCATGTAGACCATGCCTTAATGTCTGTGTCTACTTCAGCTATATTAGTATAGTTAAAACGGTTCAACTCCCTAATATGGAGTCAGTTAGCCATTACAGGAATAAATGGCTCTAAGGCTTGTCTATACAGAGAAATTAATTTGGAATAAGATAAGGTGTGAATTAAAAGTGCAATAGCTATTCCTGATTAACTCCCAGTGTGGACAGTCTTGTTGTGGACTAGCTCCCCATGGAGACAAGCCCTTTGGCACCTTTATACTGGTATAAATGCATCCAGATTAGGGGCTGTACTGGAATAACTAATTGAGTAAACCATCATGGTTCTATTTGAACCCATTATAGTGATGCAAAAATAATGTGTAGACCGGTCTTAGACTGAGCACAGCAGGGAGCTACAGGGCTACTCACAAAAGAGCACAGACCATGTTTTTTCTCTATCGCCTATGACAGCCGTCCCAGCTCACAACGTGGTAACTCCTTAAAATGACAGAAACAAAACTGCAGGGCCATACATTTATTTTTATTTGCACGGCGAGCATAGCGAAGGTCTCCCCATTGTGCTAACCACCGGACAAAGACAGAACAGTCCTTGCCCAATCACTCTACAGAGTTCTGTGTAGCACGCTGGTTATAGCTAGGGTTATTTTTACCGTGGCGAAGGCCATGTGATGGCTATGTTTCAGAGATGCTGCATTTACAGTGACCAAAGTCCCTGCATTGAGGACCTCACAGTTGGAAGCACAAGCTGGAATCTTCATGAAGAAGGACCAGCATGAAAACATGGCTTTGGAAGGCATAAAAGGAGGAGAAGGAAACAGTCACTGGCCAGTTCTTCTGTGCACAGGCGGTACCATGCATGACTGGTCTATGTTGGTAGGGGAGGAATGAGATCAAGAGGACAATAATTGTAGAGGCCAAAGTTTCAAGCAGGACTGGTGCCTCCACACGTTCTGTAAATCAGAGCCCTTCAAGTTGAACAGTTTGAATCTTCTTTGGGAAGCATTTATAGAGATCACATCCTGCAAGATCCTTAGGTCTCTGGACCTCCCATTCAGTGCTCACTAGGGCACCTACCCTTTGGAAGGGCTCCATGACCAGCAAAGCAAGCAGGGCTGTCACCATGAAACTACATGAAAGTCCTCGTGAAAATTGGAGAATAGCGTTCTAAGCCTTAAACCCTCACCTGTGTTTCACTGGAAGATGTAGCACTGTGCCAGCCTCTTTGTCCACCTAGCCTAGGAAGCCATGAGCACAGAGAACCTCTGAGGCAGGGCGTGTTCTCAGCCTCTGTCATCCATCTGGAATTCCTTACATAGCTGCTGCCTCGCTTGACCAATGGGTTTCCTGTTTTGTTTTTTCATCATCTTGCTTCCTTTGGGATAAGACATTTTTTGGCCTGGTGTTGATGTGTGAAGACCAGCAGGAGCCATGACATCATTATCTCTCAGGCAGACCAGGAAATGACCAAGAGGTACCAAAATATGAGCCCTGAGGCCAGTGAGAGAAGGAGCCTGATATAGCAACATTCCTTATGTCTATCTAGGTCAGATTCCTATTGCAAGTGTCATGGTACATGGAAATCTTTGACGCTTTGGTGTACAGAACCATTTTTTATTTTTTGGCCCCGGGTGATATTTCCAGGCAGAGGGACAGTTTGATATGAGTGGCAGTGTTCAATTGAGGATAAAAATTGGATATCTGATACTCCAGGTCTGTTTAAGAGTCAGAGCTGTGAATATAAAACAATGAATAAATGACTAAGGGGGATCCAGATTTGACATTTGTCAAATTCAAGCACATTTGGGAGGTGGTGTTTAGCATGGGGCCCCTCACCTCTATACACATGTGTGCAGAAAACTCAGACCTTATAAATATCAATTAAGAAGATGGTACATGCTTTGGCATAACTAAAGCTGGTTGTTTGTTTGTGGTAGGGAAGGAAATGTGAAAACACTGACGTTCAGGGAAAACCCCACAATGTGGGCATGTTATTTCTGAGCAAAAATATCCCTGATTTTGCAATGCAAATTACTTCTGAGCATCTAATCATAAATGGATCTTTAAAGTCATTTAGAAAACCAGGTCGCTTGACCATTCCCCTGTCAGCCCCAAGTCTCCTCCCGCTGGTATAAATCACAATATCTCATTGGAATAAGGAAGATATAAATCAGGAAGAAATCAGACCCCGAGAGAAACCAAGATTGTAACATAAAATAAAATATTCCTGAGATTCTGCTCAATAGATTCCAAAGCATTTGGCTTTCAAACCACTTAGGAGCAATGGAGTTTGTTGTGGCCTTTGTCACGAGAACCACAGATCCGATGATGCATACCCAAGGGGGGGAGGACAGAACCAGGTGGACAGTTTTAGCAAATAAAGGATATTTATTTATGACAGTGATGAATTTATAGTATTTATTCTAAGATTTTTAATAGACCGTGTTAATAATGAATTTACAGTATTTATTATATTTATTCTATGATTTCTAGTTAAATGTGTCAGAAATATAAGGATGGGAATGGCAAGGGGAATAGTCTCTATTCTAAAAATATCCAGCTACACTAATTAATAACAATAATAACTACAAACTCTATGTACTACCAAAAACAACTACAACACTAAGCTTATAAAACAAAGAAAAATCAAATCATACATACCAACTTGCACAGCACTCGGAACATTAAAGATATCGGTTCGGTTGCGAAGGCCTTGGTTACGCCCGAGAGTCGGGGGAGGTGGCTGGTCGGTTGATCAGGCCAGCAACGCTTTGGAGTATATGGGAAGGCACACGCACAGTGGTACGTGTGTTGCGAAGACCTCCTAGGGCGAACTGTGCAATGGGTATTTACCCTCAAATCTGCACATCGCTTTCCCGCACTTGCCTATTACCATATATGGCCCAATGGTCACCAAGTGGGGGGATCTGGGTCCCAGGGGTTGGGCAGAAACTGTGCAGGTTTCATGCGACCAGGTAAGCCCCGCAGTTCTCATGCCAAGGTGAGGGGTGGGAGAGTCTGAGGCTATTTTCCCCTTTTCACACCTTTCCTTTTTCTAAAGGCAATGGTATGCAGGAAGGGTGCGGCCGGTTTCTCCCAAGGAGTACTGCAGTCCACTACAGCAAGAGCGGCCTGGCCAAACTTTTTACTGGGGGAGCAGTTTTTTTTTTCTATCAGCCTTGACAAACCTGCAGCCTTGATCATATCAGCCCATCACAGCATTTTTCTCACACCTCGTGGCATCCCTCATTACAAGTCCAACTTGAGCTCCATCTTAGCAAACCTGGTGCCGTCTCCTTTCTAGGATAATCACAAATTCTTCTTTATCCTCCCAAATGCAGGTGTATGACTCTGCACTGCTCTTTTCCCCTAATGTTTTGTATTGTGTCCTTCTGTGTGTCCCCATTCTCAGGTCTTGGCAGTTTGAGAGGTTTGTTCTGTTAGAACGTCATATGCTTATGGGTCTGTTACTCCACAATGTGATGAGGGTGAGTGATTGAAGCATTGGCTCTGACAGCTGGAAACTCCTGGCTTTTACATGGAGCTTGGCTACATGAGAATACCTCCAAAAATTAATCCACATCAACCAAAGGTGTGAATTTGAAATGGATTAGTTTAAACCACATGAAATCCCTGCGTGGATGCTGGTCAGAATTAAAGTGGCTTTAATTTGGCTTAGTTTAATTCATAACTAATTCCAGTTCATTTCAAATGCACACCACAAGTTAATTTGGATTAATTTTATGGGGTGTGCCCACGTAGACAAGCTCCTAATTTCCCTGTGTGTCCTAGATAGATCATTTTCCTTCTCTGCCTCCATGACCGCATCTGTAACATGGGCTAATCCTTATCTACTTACCTACCTCACCTGGGAGTTATGGGGAGCAATTAATGGCTGTGCATTTTAATCATGAAACAAGGCAAAATATCACCGCGCCTTTTCTCCCAGCAATGAATGACTGTATCGCTGGTTTCTCACAAGGAAAACCAGGCAACTGCTTGGTTATCGATGGCTCTTCTGTTAGAATAGACTATTGTGGAGACTTACTTCAACGGCTGGGATGGGATCTCATGCACCACTCGACTGCCTTGAGGCATGGACCACTGAAGTGATCCCCCCTCCACCCCTGAATGAGGGGCCTGTGGAGAGCGGCAGAACGTCTTGCTACTGTATTTTTTCAACCCAAAATAGACCCCTGCTAGGCTCAGGCCTAAGAGGGTTCACATCAGACAGTTTAATTGGGTCGCTCTTAATTTAGCTTCAAAGCAAAACCCTTCATTCAGCCCACTACTGAAATTCCAGTCCCAGTGCCGGATGATTTGTTCCTAGCAGTCTCACCATCGGGGCTGCTGGGGAGCTGGGCTTGCAAGCCATTTGTGGAAGGTAGAAAGTACGGAAGGCAAGAATTCCGGGAGCAGTGGCAGGAAGAGAGGGGCAGAGATTATGCTGAAGGGCTCCTCACTAATGGTGCAAGAATGGCAGCTCTCTCTCTGCGGCCGTTTCCCTTATCTGGTAACATTAAAGGAGGGGGCCTGTCGACACTTGTGCCTCACACCCTGCTCTGCACTCAGCCGCCTGCAGATACAGAGTGGCTTGAACATGTTCCAGTGCTTTCTCTGGGAGTTTCCCATGACTCCTCAGCAGTGAGCATCCTCATTGGGCAGGCCTGATGACATCACCACCGGCCACCATGAGGCCGCTTCCTGTGTCACATTCCCAACTGAAGAGCCTCTTGCCAAATCTTTGTTGTTCTCCAGGGTCTTTTTAGGAACCAAGTGTCTAATTTTAGCCTTGTTGCAAGTAACACGTTCTTGAAATAGAAAATGATTCTCTCCTGACTTGTTTGTGCTCCTGGGAGGTGAAAAACAAAGACCTTGGCTCTTAAAATGCACATCCAAAGTCTCAATCAGTGAAAATTTCTACTACAGGAAATCTGCCTGCTGGTATTTCAGCAGTGCCTTGGAGAAATGACACCGCCTTTATGGGCTTGCCTGAACTAGACAGGTGTAAAAAGGTGCTGGAAAGATAGAAACTTAAGTTGTGGGGCATTGCAAATGATACCAGTCTAAACCAAAAGGAAGGCGCTGTTCTATAACTCAAAGATCTTGCCTACACTAGAAAGGGTTTGCCAGTCCAGCTAGCTGAGCAAAACATGGCTTAGATTGAGAAGATTTCTTTTCCTGGTCTAGCATACACCAGTTGTAATGAAAGAGGTGCAGGGGCTTCATTCAATTAAAAAAAAAACACCTTATTGAATCTTTTGCCGATGTAAATGCACCTTTAGGAGGGCATTCACCAGCATGGATATTTCAGTTAGGGGTGTGAAAATAATCACACTTCTACCCACCACAGCTATGCTGGCAAAACTTTAAGTCTAAGCCAGTCCTGACAGAGAAATGTGCCAGAGAGGAACAGGGGGAGGGCTTATTTTCAAGTAGAGTTGAGCTCAAACCACTAGATTTGAACACCCCAACTCTGAAGAAGTTTGAACCCAGAGTTGAGTCCAAACTTTGTAACCTAAACACAATTCCGCCCCCTGGAAGTTTAAACACCCGGAGATAGATTTTTCCAAAAACCTCAGCACCTAGCAGCTCTCCTAAAGCAAGACAGAAGAGAACTTAAGAAAGCCCTGTGTGGAATAACTCCTCGCACGAAGCCTCCTCCCAAACAGAAAGAGGGCAGGAATTCAAGAATCACCTCATGATTTATTAGAACCAGCCTTTCTTAGGCATTTCTCTAGCCCCTGTTACCATAGTAACTGAGCACTGCTGTCTTTACTGTAGTAATCCTCCCCTGTGTGGCAGGGCCACTAGTCCCATTGTACAGGTGAAGAACTGAGGCATAGAGGGGCTAAATGACTTGCCTGACATCACATAAGAAGTCTGTGGTTGAGCAGGGACTTGAATTGTGGCCTCCCAGGTCCTAAACTAGTGCCCTAACTGTGAGGTTGTCTTCCCTTCCATGGCCTTTGTACAGGTGCTGCCTTGGAGCTAGAACCCTGAATGGAGATGCAAGAAACCAGCGTTTTATGCACTGTTCAGCCAGTGACCTGGGGCCAGTCACTTCACCCCTCAGGGTTGCCATCTGTAAAATGGAGATAATGAGACTCGTCTCCTTTATAAGCCACGTCAAAGTCTCTCGATAAAAAGTGCTGCATAATAGCTAGACAGGACTGTGTTGGGCTGGGGGGAGACGCACCAACTCCATAAAGTTTTTTTTCAAGTTCCTACACTTGGCTGTTTCCATTGGCCTGCGAATCCAAGCTCTGCTCTAGCTCAGATGAATGGTCCAAGGCACTGGAGGACAAAGGCCCAGCTTTTAATTAGCAGCACGTCTTGGTGGAGCCAATGGAAAGTGCTGTGTTCCACGAAGCTCTTCAAATGGGAACTGAGGGGGTTTCCGGGTTTGTTGTCTTTGTGCCATTTCCCTCTGCATGGGGTCCCCTGCTCTGGCTCCTGTCCATCTTTCAGAACCGCTAATTAACCAGCCTCCTGTGCCAGTCAGTTGATCAGCTAATAGACTCCCTGCTGCCCCCAAGGCAGCATGCCCTGACGCATAAACAGCAAATGGGAAAAGGACCCTTGATCTCCCCCGGTGTGCCACACTGCCTGCTGCTCAGGGTCCTTTGTAAGCAGCACTGAAAACAGGCTGGAGGAACAACAGCTCTAGAGCTGCCAGGGTCTCTGGGATTGTCTGTTATTGCATGGGCTCTGCAGGCTGCTGAGGTCTGCACCATTGGCCATTGCTTAGCCAAGACCTAAACATACTGACTGCTCATGTAAGGTGTGCAAGAAGGGGCTGGTGTTACTGAATGTGCTAAAGGGCAACATCATGGCACTTGGCCCCCACCGGGCTTCAGAGGAGGCTGTGAAGGCTAGGACTATAATAGAGTTTAAAGTGAAGCTAGATAATTTCATGGAGGTTAGGTCTATAAATGGCTATTAGCCAGGGGATGAAATGGTGTCCTTGGCCTCTGTTTGTCAGAAGCTGGAGAGGGATGGCAGGAGACAAATTCTTGATCATTGTCTTCGGTCCACCCCCTCCGGGGCACCTGGTGCTGGCCACTGTCGGCAGACAGGATACTGGGCTAGATGGACCTTTGGTCTGACCCGGTACGGCCATTCTTATGTTCTTATGTTCTTATGAACTTTACACTGAGAGAGCAGAAATGAGACCCAAGTCTTAAAGCAGGGCAGTGCTGCCACCGGGGAATGTGGACTTAATTCTGGGCAGGACATTCCACATGTCTCAGTAGGTGGGGATTTAAGGTGCCACGACTCTTTTTTTTTTTCCCAACCAATTTTTTCCCTGCCATGTTCAGTATTTTTTGTGAAACTATCTGGCAAGCCTATGTCTCAGAGGGGTAGCTGTGTCACCGAGAGGTGAGGAGTCACTGGGCCCTGCACCCCTATCCACAGTTAGAGGAGACTCTCAAGCAGCAGGTACAACAGAAGGTTTATCAATCAACAGGGACACAGCATAGAGCAGACTTATCAGTAGGGACGTTAAAACGTGTGTGTTTGTGTAAACATGTAACTGCTGACATTTTCAGCGGTTACACATTTACACTTCGGAGGCAGCTGTGTGTAACCGTGCACATTAGCCAGTGATAGGCACAGGCTCATTGGTCAACTGTGTACTCAGATACACGTTCACATCCCTACTTGTCAGCCCAGAAACCTAAAGTTGTTACAACCCATCTCTGGGAGAAGGGGGCCCAGAGATAGGGCCCTAACATTTCCCCTGCACCTCCAAACCAGTTGAGACTAACCCACGCACCTAGCATTACAAATGAAGCACTGCCCATCACCACTAAAGCCAGAGATCAAGTGTATGGGGGCAGCGGGAGGCGGAAGGCTCCAAATAATTGATCCTGTAGGGGAGAGTTTCAACCAGGGCTGGTTGGAAACCAGTTCTATTGTGTGGAAAGCATTCGGGTCTCAAAATTGGTTTCTATTTTGGTGCTTAGGGCACTCACCTGGGATGTGGAAGGTGCAGGTGCATGACCCTGTCCTGCCTAATTTGGAGCAACATTAGCTTGGGTCTTCCTCCTTCCAACTGAGTGCCCAAACTATCAGGCTACCAGCTATTTGGGGGAGTGTCTATCTCTCTAGGTTTGTTTACTCTTAACAGTTTCATTGGCATAGCGACTTTGATTGGGAGGAGGGGTGGAAAAACCACACCCTGATTGACGTTACTATGCTAACCAAGCACCAATGCAAAATAGATGCGACACTCATGATGGAAGAAAGCTTCTGTCAATGTAGGTAATGTCACTTGCAAGGGTACGTCTACACGACACAGCTTTTAGCAATACAGCTGTAACTCTAAAAGTCAGGCAGTGTAAACACTGTTTGTTGGCACTTTTGCCAACAAAAAACTTCCCCTCCCTGTGCAGTGTTTGCTTTGTTCACACTAGTACTTGAGAGGGATTTTTTTAAGCACCTGTGAATGACAAAAACTTTGTCCCTCAATTGCCAGTGTAGACACAGCTTTGGGCACGTGATGGTCTTAATCCAATAGAGAAACTCCTAGCCATGTACAATGTGTCTAAATCAGGAGGCCATGCTGTCATAGCTATTCTGCTATAGTTTCCATAGCGTAGCTTTCTCTCTTGTTTTGACCAGAAATTGCATCTTGGACCTGAGGAAACCTTCCCTATGAAATGTTTGCCTAAATGGCTGTTTCCCTCAAACACTGTAGTTTTGACAAAATGTCACTTTCTGCTGGGGTGGGGGAAAGGTGGCTTTTTTCTCCCTAAATCTAGTTTTAAAACACACTTCACAAACATTAGCTAAGCCTCTCGACACCTCTAAGAGGAAGGACTGTGATGTTACCTTCATTTGGCAGATGAGACAGGCTTGGGGAGGTTAAGTGACTTGACTAAGGTCACAGAGCACATTAGCGGAGGAGCTGGGTTCTGCTGGGTTCTATTCCCAGGGCCTTCCTTAGGATTTCTGGGGTGCTATGCAGTACTATTAAACAAGTGCCCCTCTGCCCAATGGTAGCCAAGGGAGATGACAATTTGTTAGAGATGTGATTTTATATATAATCATATAAAAACGGCTGTTTTTCCAGAAAAATTCTGCAGCGTAGACCTACCCAGAGCCACAGATTAGGGAGAGAAAGAGGCAGGTGTCTGGTCATTAAGACCAATGTTGCAATTGTTCAAGTGCCCTACGCAACTACATATTTGGCGTGTGGGTACAGACTGCTCTGTCCATTCTTGTGCCTTCACCTCACACACCACTCTGCCTCTCCTGTGATGCACGGCCGTTGGGCACCCCGTCACAAGGGGTGGGATTTGACTGGGGACCTATCACGGTCCCGTCACACGAAGCTGCAGGAATGGGCCTGCCCGCTGGACTCTGCATTTACCCAAACAGTTCAGAGTATCAAACAACAGACTGATTCTAGACGTGGGCAAAGGCTTTAGGAGCCGGGTAAGGGGAGGAGAATTTCTTATTTCCTTCAGGCGGAGTCATCTGCCCCTCGTTTCATCTGCGGTTGCTATTGCATCTGCCTGTGAGGTCATGGTTTGTCCCTTTAACTTCCCTACCTCCTTTGACCCCCCCACCAAACCCCAAGAAGCACCTAGTTGTGGTGTGCGGCTGGGCATGAGCGAATGGAAGGTCTTGGCAGCTTTGGAGATTGGTTGTTTGATCTGACCCAAGAGAGAGTGAATTTAGGAAGCCAGTAAGATCCCCTTGGTTCAGTCCATGCTATTTGGTAGGAATTGGAGCAGCGGAGAGAGCGAGTGACCAAGGAAAATAGCCATCGGGCTGAATGGGGCCTCTGACTTCTTTTGCAGTCCGGTCTTGTGACTTGCGTGTCAAGAATGAGCCTGCCAGCAGCTGGAGGTGAGAACAAGCCCTTCCCGGTCACCAGGCTGCAGGGGCCAGACTATGTGGTGTTAGGTCTGGCTAGGGCCCCAACTTTGAGGCTCGTGGCTTTTCAGGCGCTTTGAAAACACAGGGCTGGGAAGCGGGTTGGCTGGTTGCTTTCCAGCTGCCACCAGATGCAGGAGAAGAGGTCTGATGGGTGAACCTCTCCTTGTAAGAGTTCTCGTGCACTCCGGCAAGCTCTCTGGGCTCAGAGTGACAGATGAGCTGGAGAAAGGGCGTTTGGAACCCACGGTGTAATCAGGGCTAAGGTTCAGGGCCAGATCTAATGGTGCTGAAGTCACATGAGATGTTCTGATGAGTTCAGCCCCAAACAAACACATGGAGGAGGCTACTCCGTGCCTAATACCATTGCATGTTCTGGGAACCAGTTTTCCCTGTAAACTGAGCCCATGTGTTGGGGATGGAGCAGGACCGGAACAGCTGCTGCAGTATTTAGGGTCAGAGCATGGGGCAGGTAGGAACTGGGCTGATTGGGCTGGAGCCAGGAGCATTTACCCCTGGAAAAAGAGAGAAGACCCTCTAGGAGCCTCCTTCCCAGCCTGGATCCAGAGGCTTCCCTGTGGAGTCTCGGCTTTCCATGCAGAACACCCACCTGTCTCCCCCTCTTATCCCTGTGCCCCCCATTCACAGTGAACCACTGCCATCGCTGAATCCCAATAAAGGAACCAGGCTGGGATTTTTTGATACCACCTAGGGGAATTAGGTGCCCCACTTCCATCCAGTTTTCATGGGACTTGGGTGTCCAATTCACCTGGGACTCCTTTGAAAGCTTCAGTTGTAGGGCTTAGGTAGGAGCAGGACAAGCTCTGAGTGAGTTTAGAGGGCTCAAAGCTGTCCCTGAAGCAGGACACAGACTCTTCCCTCTCCACCTGGGGAGCCGTCCCTCCGCCAGACATCATGTGTCCGAAGCAGCTGTCCTCAGTACCACCTTGATGACAAAATCTCATCCAACCAGCCTGGCTCCCTCCCCTCCCACCCCGGAGCCAGGCAGGAATTCTGGGATGTTGTTGCACAAATGCCTCCTGTTATCAGACTCAATAAGGCCAGCAAGGAGCAAGCCTAGCACAGGAGGGGGAATGATGTCAGCACCCATTCATGCTGGATGACTTACCCCACCCCAGCCAGAAAACCTCGAGGGATCACGCTGGGATCAGCTGCTTGCTCTGTGGGCCAGGCACAGCTGCCAGGCTGGTATAAGCAGCAAGGTCTCTTCTCCCAAAGCAAGGGGGTGGGCGAGGAGAGGGCAGGTTGCTGGTGGAAGGTTGGGAGCAGACCCGGGAAACTGGAGGAACAGTGTGATCACTGGGGTTGGATCTCATGTCCGTTACCGCTCCAGGTGACAGGGGCATTCCCAGTGTGGGAAGTGGAGGGGTTGGCTTTTGAGCAGCGTCCTGGAGGTGCTATAGCTGTTTGGCATAGGATGCTACAACCCTGATCCAGCACCGTGCATTGCAAAGTGCATCACCAGCTCTGTACATACCGTGCCTCTGGAGGGCAGCACCCAGTGGAACAATTTGTGTTTAGAACGCTGCACAACGGTGTGGGAGGGGAAATCTGGATGGCTACCACGGAAATATTGCTGTTCACTCAGATTTATGTTGCATGCACAATCCCCCCTTAGCTTCCTGGTGACTCCCTGGCACGAGTCAGAGCAATCCACACCTGTGAGCCCTCTCTGGTGTCCAAGTGCACCTCTCCAGGTGACAGGTCTTTTGTTTTCACCTGTCCCCTGATCTGCCCGCTCTCTAGACTGGGATCCTGGACTGCAGCACCCTGGTACCAACTCTGATTGCTCAGCAGGCCTGGCTCAGACCATCTGGGGGAGGTGTATGGGCGTGAACACAGGGACCTAAACTAGCCTTGCTCTTGTAATATCTAGCTCTTTCAGGGTGCTTTTCATGAGCAGTTATCAAAATGGGGGGGAGCGCTATCGCTATCCCCATTTCACAGATGGGGAAACTGAGGCATAGAGCAGTGCCATGACCTGCCCAAAAGTCACCCAGCAGGCTAGTGACAAAGCCTGGCACGGAACACAGCTCTGCAGAATCCCAGACCAGTGCTCTATCTATTAGGCAATATTGCTCCCCTACCATACCATGAGCAAAGAGGTATTAACACCACAAAGAGGCTAGAGGTATAGCTCTCTTACCTAAAATTCAGCTAAGCCCAGTTTACCCACACACCCACTTCTGAGGCAGAGGGCGACCATCTGAGCCCCTGCAGCCTCTGCCTCCCTCCCTCCCTCCCTCTTTCCTGCTCCTCTAGGGTTGCCTTTTTTCTCCCTCTTCAAGCTCTTTTGTTTGCCTTGCCCTCCTTAAATATCTCCTTCCTCCCCCTGTGCCCTGGGGGGAAGAGGGGAGCAGGGTCAGGGACAGAATTCACTGGAGTTGTTCTCTTAAATTGTCTTTTAAGTATCTGACAGCTGGAAGAGATGGCGCTTGGCAAAGTTTGTCTGCTTTCCTGTTGGTTTTAACCACTTGTAACCTCATAGCAAACCACAGGCTGAATAAACCAACAGTACGTAATAGCAGAGCAATACTGACACCTACCACGTCCTTCCCACTGTGTTGCATAGCCCCAGGGAGAGGGACCAACCCACTCCTGGTGTTCTCTTTGAGCTGGTATGGGATTGTCTCTGAAGCTACCACAATTGCTTGTCTCTCTGTGCCACTCTTGTGGCATTTCCTATTACCTAGCAGATGACTCTGTAGTGTGTTCTCAGTCCACTTTCAGTCTTGGTGTTTTTATTTTGGAGTCAGAAAAAAACAACAACCCAGAAAGCACCAACGTAAAATCTCCCCTGGAGTGCGTCTGTCTGACTCTGCAAGATTTCCCATCTAGCTCCCAAAAATGCCTTGCTCTGCAATGTGCAGAAGAGTCACAATCCACGGGCGCATAACTCGCTCTGTCAGTGGTATTGAAAACCAGAGTTAGGACCAGATCCTGCTCTCCTGACTGACGCAAAACTCTTTCACTTCACCTATGTGGCGTAAGTAAGGACTACAGGATTGGGCCCTTAGTCATGCAGGGGGCTCTTAAGCACACTCATGCAACTCCCATGTTGAATCCAGGAGGGAAAAATCGGGCCTCTAGCTGTGACTCTCCCTTACCCCGCCATGTGCCACAGAACTCTGCTTGCTTGTGGCCTCTTTGGGTACATCTAGACTACATGGCTCCGTCGACAGAGCCATGTAAAATAGTTTACT
>JANRFK010003894.1:16458945-16470794 GCA_030068395.1 Apalone spinifera | reverse complement strand
TTTTCCGTTAAAAGCATTTTCGGAAAATCATGCCAGTCTAGACGTAGCCTATAAACCTTCCACATAAGGGGCTTGTTTCAAATCTCTACTGTGGTAATAAGCAAGAGCCACACACAGCAATTCCATTCAGTGAATTGGATCGTTAGTAATTGATAAAATCTGTTCTATTGTCTGGCTACCACTTGGCAGACACATACCAAAATCAGGCAGCTTTCCAGGGTCTAATTGAAAAAACAGTCTGACTTGGCAATAGGTTTTTTATAGTATAAAGTGGGTACTACACTATAGATGGAGCATTACCTAGAGTAGGTTTGCTATACCATCAGCTTCTTATAAATCTCTCTTTTCAGATGTTTAGATCTCATCCGTTTTGCATCACGGTGGTCTGAAATTTGATATTTAAGCAGCTGGCTCAAATTAGCCACATAAAAATAATCTCATTCATTTGATTTTCAGTTGCTCTATAAATACCTTTCTTGTAATTTCTGGAGATTTTAAACCTGTCTCAAGGCAAAAAGAATTATTTTGCCTGTAAATTTAAAATTGACCCGGCAGTTCTTTTTTTAAATTCCGTTATTACTTGGACAAGGCTACTCCAGAGAATGTCTGCTTGTTGCAGGAAGGGGTTTAAGTGATAAAGGCTTGTTTACACTGGCAAGTTACTGGGCTGAAACTTTCTCACTCAGGAGTAGAGCCCTGTGCAGACAAAAAATCTGTATCTGCAAAAATGAGCTGTGGATATCTGCACTAACATTTGCAAATGCAGATATGCACAGATATAAAGCGGATATCTGTGGATTTGCAGGGCTCTACTCAAGGGCATAAAAAATCACCCTCCTAAGCACAGCAAGTTTCAGCACAGTAACTTGCCAGTGTAGACAGACTCTCTGGCTACGTCTAGACTGCAAGCCTCTTTCGAAAGAGGCTTTTTTGAAAAGTATCTTTCGAAAAAACCTCTTTCAAAAAAGTGTCTAGACTACAACTAGTATTGTCGAAAAAGCAAGCCGCTTTTTCGAAAGAGCACCTAGGCAGTCTGGATGCTCTCTTTCGAAAAAACACAGTTTGCATTACATAGCACCTTTTTTCGAAAGAGCACTTTTGAAAAAAGGCGTTCTTCTTCATAAAACAAGGTTTTCTGCGGTCGAAAAAACTGCTACGTTCTTTCGATTTACTTTCGAAAGAACGCGGCTGCTGTCTAGGCGCAGGTAAATATTTTTTGAAAAAATGACACTTTTTCGAAAAATCCCTGTTGTCTAGAGACACCCTCTATGCCCCAACATGGAGGGCGCTGTGCTATTGAAAATACTGTCTTTTGAGACTTCGAACCATATTCTTGACCATGTCAAGAATTCATGGTACCTTTTGTACCAGTCAGTTTGTTAGCTCAGGAGTCATTACCACATTTTAATGCAGAGAATTGTATTTTGCCTCCTTAACTCTGCTGACATTACTGAGAAAATCAATTTTATCTCATAATGCAAGTTTTTAACTACATTTTATTCCTGTTATGCCAGCAGAACATGCATAACTAAGGTAGAAAAAGCTGGATTCTCTTCTGTTAGGTTTAAATATTTGCCCACACAGTTGAGTGAATGGAAAAAGAAATAAGCTTTACACTGTCTGAAACTATAGATGGCGCCAGTGTAAATTGTGCTTTGCAATATAGTTTTCAAGTCACAGAGAAATATAATGGGGTAGGAAATTTTTTTTCACTGGGAGGGAAATTAACTATTTAGATACCGGGGAATAGTTTAGTGAGGGGAAAGTGGGGAGGAAATTTTCTTGGTTTTATCCCTGTAAAATTTACTGATTTTATGGCACCACTATCATTTCAAAAAACGGGATGAAAAATCCCAGTACGATCAAGTCAATGGTAAATCTCTCTTGGATTTCAATAGGGCCACGATTTTCATTCAGAGTATTCACTCATTTGGTTAAGGACCTATTAAAACTGAGTTCTGTTACTTTAAATTGCTGGCAAGACGATACTTCACATGAAGCACGTGTTGCACGTACTCACTGGAACATCTGCATTGGCAGCTCTTGCTGTTTAAAAAGACAGGCAGCAAATTCCAACAGAAGAGCAAAGAGGAAGACAAATGTAGAAGCAGGAAAGATCTATACACTCCCTGGGAGGGTTGGTATAACTGCGGAATGCAGGCAAGGCTTCCAAGTTGGGGCAGTTTGCATAAAGGGAGATTTTAAACAAGGACAAATTCAGGTTTTAAATGCATGGAGAAATGTCTCTTCTTAGAATAGAGATAGTTAAACTTACTGTAGAAGTTTGAAATCCAGATCCAAATTTTCCCAGTGTTTGGGATGCTCACATCTGGCATCAGCCACCTTATTACAGAGATTTTTATTGTTGTTTATTCAGTATTTACATTGCAATAACACTTAAAGGTCATGTGTAGGTTGGGGGGGCATTCATGGAGTTGAGCTGTTTGGGATTTGCATCCAAGGTTTTGATTCAGCTAACTCTAAAGGAAAATAATCTTCCTTAAAAATAAAATGAATGAGACCAGGCAGGTTTGAAGAGGCAGGTTCCTTGAAATTACCTCTCCAGGGAAAGTCCATACCCCAACATATTGCTACCTGTGAGACATTATTTTACACTGAAGAATTTTCTGTTCACCCAGCTATCTTAAGAAAATCCCTTCTCTAGGGCCAAAGAATGGTATCAATGATGATCGGGCATTTACTTCACTTGCACAAACAAAATTTGATTTTTGGCTCTTTGTTGAGGTGTTAGGGTTGCTAGTATTCTTACATGAAGCAAAACTGAATGTCCTAACTAACTATAAAAGCACAGACTCTGCATCTCAGGATATCTTTTCTTTTTCAAATCTTGCTCCTTAGTTTTCCCCCCTCAGAGACCCAGAGGCCTTAGGGAACTAAAATTCCAATAGCATTCCAATTTGGACCACTGGATTCTGCATCGCAGAGTGAGTTTCTTTTCTCATTTACAGTTGTGAGTTTTCTGATCAGGAAGAACCCAGCATCTGGCCCATTATTCTGATGCTAATATCCTGACATACATTATACAGTTTCTGACACTTGCTCCCTATACTCAATAAAGCACTCCCCATTTCTTTGATGCTAACTGCACCTTTTTCTATCCTACTGTGTGTGCTACACCATCTCCAGTTCTATGCCCCTGATTTCTGTATGTTCCCCTGTTGATCTACCCACTGCTATTTTCTCTACCCTGACCTAATTTCTATCCTCACATTTGGGTGCATCTGCACTGCAGGGCTTAACTTGAAATAAGATACACAAATTGAGCTACGTTAATTGCGTAGCTTATTTAAACAATAGCTTATTTAGAAATTGGGAGCATCTACACAGCACTTATTTCGAAATAGAGCACTCTTCCTCCGATTTCCCTTACTCCTCGTACAATGAGCATTACAGGAGTTATAGTAAAAAGTCCTCCAGCTTGACAGTATTTTGACGCTATTTCAAAATAACTACCTGCTGTGTAGACTATAAGTTATTTCAAATAACGCTAGTTATTTCAAAATAATGTTACTGTGTAGATGTACCCATACAGTCCATGGGCCAAATTCCACCTTGGCTAGAGAGACAGCTCCATTGGCTTCAGAGGATTTGCACCCATATGAATTAGAGTTTCTCATCTTATATCAGGCCAATGGTGTCCATTTTCTAAATTCAGAATGTTTTAAAACCAATACATAATTAATAACCAACCTGCCAGGAAAGTATTATTGTTTCCATCTGACCAATGGGGATGCTGAGGCAAACTACTTAAAAATACTGGCCAGTACTGTCTCGCAGTTGATGTCAGCATTTGGGGGGAGGGATTGCCTCTTTGTTATATGTTTATAAAGTACCTACCCTAATGGAGCCTATAGGATCTACTGAAATAATAATAATAATAATAATTAATAATTAATACATAGTATTTAAATATATAGTATTAAATACATAGTATTTAATAACTTGCTCCAGGCACATAGCAAGTTAGTATAAGAGATGGTTCTACTCAGTGCAAACTATTTTTAGACTACACTTTTCTTTATCTCCTAAAGGGACAAATATTCAGTATCTTACAAAAAGGACCATACCCCTCCCCAACCCTCATTCCTTTCAAATAAATATATTTTATTACATCAGTAATAAAATCAAATGCTAAAGCTGCCATGTTACAAAACTAAGCAGGACTGCAAGGGGGGAAATACATAAAACTTACATAAAACAAAAATGAACTAAACAGATTCTTAATGATAAACAGAAAAATAAATGTAAGTAATAAATGAGCAATAAATGGTAGCTGAAACATACCACTTATCTATGTATGGTATTATAACAGATTTTGTACTATGCTGGTAAGAGATGACTAATGTGAACTGACAGGTGGAAGGGAAAAGTTTAATAATGATCCCAAAATTCCAAAGCTATGTGTAATCTCTTTCTGCTGCAACTATCTCATACACAATGTCTGTGCAAATGTGCAAACCACATGCAGGAATGCTGGAGCAGTTTGTAAACAGTAGAATAGGGTTACAAACACCTTGGAAACACTGTAACACTGAAATGTACATAACTCTGAACAAAACATTATGGTGGTGGTTTGAAAAGTTTTACAAATGAACATTGACTCACTACAGCTTTGAAACTTTATTATGCCCAAGAAAAAAGGATTGCTTACCTTTTTAAAAGTACTCTGCTGCTTTTGCGTGCATGTGTGTGTGTGCGTGATCCCTGATTGTGTATTTCTGGTTCCAAATGACATGTGCAGTTGACTGCTCAGTTCCTAACTCTGGTATTTTTAATTCTGAGATTGTATTGTTGGGGATGGGGTATGCTGAAACCCACTGAAGCAAACTATAAACTTGCATATGTTGAAAACCACTTCAAGTCAGGGGATGCAGCAGCAACCATAGTTTCAGCACTTATGATCACATGCATTAGATAGTCTGGCGAGGAGGTGTTCCTCACACTTTTAGTGCCTCATCTATGACAATGATGACAACCTGTGGAACTCCTTGCCAGAGGATATTCTGAAGTCCAAGACTATAACAGCATTCAAAAAAGAACTAGATAAATTTATGGAGGATAAGTCTATCAATGGCTATTAGCTAGGATGGGTAGGAATGGTGTTCCTAGCTTCTGGTTGTCAGAAGCTGGGAATGGGTGACAGGGGAGGGATCACCTGATGGTTCCTTTTTCTGTTCATTCCCTCTGGGGCACTTGGAGTTGGCCACTGTGAGAAGATGGGCTACTGCACAAGATGGATCTTTGGTCTGACCTAGTATGGCTGTTTTTAATTTTTTTTCTTTAAAGACTAAATGTTTCATTTCCCTCATCTTTATTACAAATGCTTCACTTGGGTTCTGATGCACACAGGGAGGATGGAACAGGTTTTCTAGTGGGGATGCTGACAATGGAAACCACAGGTGTTTTGTTAGTCTATAAAGTGCTACCCGACCAGTTGTTGTTTTTTAAGTTTATCCTGTACAGACAAACTCCGCTAACCCCCTGAAGCTTCTGCACATCTTTGGTGTTGGTTATTACTACTTCCTCCCTGCCGCACCCTCACAGTAACAACAGAGGAGGTTCCAAAGCAAAACCTCGCATTCTTCTGAAGACTCCTCCCCCCTGGCACTTTTGGCAAAGTTGGGATCTGCGCTTTGCCCATTAATTCATTTCTAAATAGTAATATATATGATCGCTGTGTGGCACGTGCCTACATTTCCCGCAAGACTTGACTAAAGGTGTGCCCATAAAGTCCCCCTGAAATTGGGGTGGGGATGGGATGACCGCAGCCTGGAGGACCAATGTCTGATCCTGTTGTCTAAAAAGTAAAGCCAAAACTTCGAGGGGTGCAGGGTCAGGCGAGTGGGGCCCAGTCCTCCACTCACCTGCTCAGGGAGAGGGACTGAAGACCCCGAAGGTGACCACATGTCCAGTATGGGAAGCTTTGTCTTATAGGGGTTCTGTCCCCCTACCCCGCTGTCTTGTTTGAACACTTGCTGTCTGGTCTCAGTGAGGATCCCAGATCCCAGCCAACTTCCCACTGCTGCAGAACAAGCCGGGGAGACTTTGTTGTGCACCCCAGAGCCTCCTGCCGCACAGAATTACCCGTCCCCAGCCCGGGCCACGGTCCCCAGGCTATTCCCCAGCTCTCCGTGCGCCGGGCCCTTCTCCCAGGCTGCAGTGGCCGTGCAGGAGGGAAGGGGCCGCGCCTGGGCTGCAGGGCGGAGCCCCCCGAAGGGGCGTGTTTAGTGCGTGGCAGCGAGAACCTCGCAGCGCCGGGAGTTGCCGGAGTGCGCGCCCCGCTGTCCCGGTCCCCGGAGCGTCCGGCTGCAGGCAGCGCCGTCTCGGGGAGCCCAGGAGCGCCAGAAGCCGCCCCCATGGTGCCCCAACTGCTGCTGCTGCCCGGGCTGCTCCTCACGCTGCTGATGGCGGAGGGGAGCAGCGGTTCCAAGCAGGAGGGTAAGAGGGGGACGCAGCTCCCAGGCACCGCCAGCCTGGGTCAGGGCCCCTACCCAGAGAGATATGGGGCACCCCCAGCCTGGACCAGGGTCCCTACCCAGAGAGATATGGGGCACCCCCAGCCTGGACCAGGGTCCCTATCCAGAGAGATCTGG
Source organism: Apalone spinifera (assembly GCA_030068395.1). Lineage (NCBI taxonomy): Eukaryota > Metazoa > Chordata > Testudines > Trionychidae > Apalone > Apalone spinifera. The sequence goes on along the minus strand of JANRFK010003894.1, from coordinate 16,464,180 downwards.
GCACCCCCAGCCTGGACCAGGGTCCCTACCCAGAGAGATCTGGGCGCCACCAGCCTGGACCAGGGTCCCTACCCAGAGAGATCTGGGGCACACCCAGCCTGGACCAGGGTCCCTACCCAGAGAGATCTGGGGCACCCCCAGCCTGGACCAGGGTCCCTATCCAGAGAGATCTGGGTGCTGCCTATCTGGGCCATAGCCCCTACCCAGAGAGATCTGGGCACCACCTGCCTGGCCCAGGGGCCCCTATGTAGAGAGGTTTGGGCACCGCCAGCCTGGGGCTAGCATTCCTGTGCAGACAGATCTGAGCTCCCAGGCAGCACCCAACCTGCAGTCAGTATTCACAGCACAGAATGAGTAACATATTCAGGTACCACCCAATCTGAGGGAAGGGCCCATGGCTCAGCCACTGAGCTCAGTTGCATCACACACTCTGTGGTCAGCCTGTTATACTTCTATGGTGCACCTGGACAGGGATCTGTGAAGTGAGTTGGAGCCATGGGGTGCCCATGTGATTATCTGAGGTTTGGAACAATGAGAAGATACCATCATTTTCTCCCTGTAGGTATGACTGGTGAGGGAACCTCTAATGTAGTTTGTTAAATGCAGAAGAATTGGAAAAGATACTGAAGATGAATACAGGAATCATAGAGTCTCTTGCATTACAACTCTAAAGAGCAGTTTAGATAATTACATTTATTTTCACCAAAGAAGTGACAATTTAAGAGGCAATGTGATTTAGTCGCATATAACTGCAAAAAAGAAGGGCACAAGTTCAAAATCAGGAGTAGGGAGTTTTCAGGATTCCATAAATTTCCCCAACCAGAATCAGGATGAAAAGTCAAAACCCTGAAAATGAAAACACTTTAAAATTATCAATTTTGATTGATAGAAACATTCGGGTTAGATGATTTTTTTAAAAAAAATTCAACCTCTTTATTTTTTTAACTCTTTTTGTGGAAATTTTCTAAATTTTCAAAATAAATATTTACTTTGACCCTCCAGAATGAAACTTTCTAATCTGAAAACATCAAAAAGTGATGTGTTGACAATGTCCAAACTTTTACCTTCCCAAAATGTGTTGAAATGGGAGGTTTGTGAAGACTGACCTGTTCCACGAATAGTTTGCTTTTTACAGATAAGCCTTCTTTAGTTGATTAAACTAAATTTAACATTACTATCCTGCATACAGCCCAAATTTCTGTTCCTGGTGAGCCCTGGACTCCTGTTAATAAAATCAGTGAGAATCTAAGGTGCACAAGGAACACAGGATGTGACTAAAAATTTGCACAGCGTTGGTATTCTTACCCTAATCCTTGTCTAAGGATTCACCTACATATCAAAATGGTGGTGCTTTAATTGTTCATGCTTTTATGCTTGTACAGTTAACACAGTACACCGCCTTCAGATGTGCAGTTACAGAAGTAAAAAGGTGCTTACAGCAATATAACTTATTCCCACTAATTCAGGGGGAATAAACTATACTGGAACCAAGGCACTTTATTACCTGTACAATTGGGTCTGATGAATTAATCGATAAGTGAGGGAGCTGCGGGGGGGTTAGCTCCTGGTCTGGGAATCAGCTATCCTGGCTGGCACTGGGTCCTTCCTGCTGCCCTTTAGCCTTTTAAATGTATGAAGAGCTGACAGTCTTTAATACACTTAAAACACTGGTGCACAGCAGGGGGGACCTGGTGTGAGCGGGGAATCAGCTATCCCAGCTAGCGCTGGGTTCCTTCTGCTGCACTTTAGCCTCTTTAGACTCATAGACTTTAAGGTCAGAAGGGACCATTATGATCATCTAGTCAAGATTAAGAGCTCTTAATACATTTAAAAGGCTGGTGCACAGTGCAGGGACCCAGAGTGAGCCAGGAATCAGCTGTCCTGGGTCGAGCAAGATCTCTCTCTCTCCCCCTCTCCCCCCATTGTGCTTCTGATTTCTAAATGTATTAAGAGCCGACAAGGCTCTTAATACATTTAAAAAGTAGAAGCACAGCATCTGGGACTGCCCAGCTTGCGCCCCGTCCCGGCTGCCCTCCTGCTCCCCTGCCCCCTACAGAGACAGTGCTGGTCTGGGGGTGGGGGAACTGGCTTTTAAGGCGGCTCCCCTCAGCACTGCCTCCTGCTCCCCACCCTTGCTACCTCTGATACAGGCAGCAAGGGGGGAAGCGACTAGTCGAGGGACTAGTCGACTCTCCAGTAAGCTTTTGCTTATCGGATAGTCGACTAGTTGCTTACATCCCTAATGCAGGAATCAGTGTGGTGTGTTGGATAGAGCAAAGGGCTTGGAATGAGTTCTCTTTCCATTCGGCCATTGACTTGCTGTGGAGTCTTAAGAAAAATCTGCCACCCTCTCTGAACCTCAGCTTGAACACCTATAACAGAATAATTCTACCTGTCCTCTTCTGTAAAGCAGCTGGAGACTCATGTTTCTGTGAGCACTAGATACTAGTTGTATATTATTTGTTGGGCTTGTCTACTAAAAGAGAAGGAGTGCTACAAGTAAACTTAATATGGCAAGTCAATTCTCAGATGTTGAATCAGGCATCAATGTTACTAATTGTCTCCAGGCAGAGTAGTATTTTCTTAGGAAGCTTTACAGTATTGCTTTCCAAAGTGCAGTTTGAGACTAAAGGCAGCCCATTGTATTTTAAAATGCAGCTGCAGCTGCCCTCTCCCTAGAGGATTAGGAAAAAGATATGTGGCTTTAAGTTCATTGCTGCTGATCTCCTTCAGCAAGCAGATACTAACTTAGGTGGAGAAACTTAAGTCCACCCTGACACTATTGCCGTTTGCATTTATTATTGATCTAAAAGTTACATCTCTGTAATGATATTTTGCCTTACATAGCTCTTTTCACCCACAGTGCTCCAAAGCTTTAGAAGGGTTGGTAAGCGTCATATACCCATTTTACAGATGGGAAAACAGAGGCCCAGAGAGTGAAGTAATTGCTAATGTAACAGAGCAGGTCAACGGAAGGCAGAACCCAGGTCTCCTGAATCCCAAGTCCTGTGTCTGAGCTGTTGATCCATGCTGCTTCTGCACCCCATGGTTATAAAAATCACTTCTCAGGTTTCTGGTTGTCCCGAATAGCCCTCAGTGCTGTGCAGAAAGGAGTCAGTGTTTTTGAATGCAAAAATTAAAGTGGGACTGAGGATGTGAAAGAGTAAATCTGCTTTTGAATGCTTCCACTGTGATTACCCTCCTCGCAAGGGCTTTAGAGCGATGGTGGAAACTGACACAGTTCCGTTGACCTCCAACTGGGGATCTGACCTCGAGTGATTTACCTTTGAAGAAAGGAGGTAGGATTTGAGATGATGAAAGGGAAGAGTGATTGGGGAACACAGCGAAAGGCTTTTTAGATTATAGAACAGTGATGGGCAACCTAGGCTAATGAATGGACGGCATGTGTGGCCCTTCTTCATCTCAGTGGGTTGCAAGATTCTCATAACCAAGATGATCTCCCAGGACAGGGTAGTTTTGCTAACTCTGCTTGCATTGGGATGTAAAAATTTAAAAAGCCCACTAAACTGTGTAACCCATTGAAATTCAGTCGGTTACATGGTTAAATGCTTTGCAGGCTGGTTTGCCCCACGGGCTGCGGGTTGCTGCTGGCTCCCAGCCACTGCCAAATTGCAGGCTCTCGGCCACCACCGGACCCGCAGGCTGCCGGCAGTGGCCGGGAGCGTAGCCAGTAAGCTAATCTGATAAGCTAATGCTTATCCATTAACTAGTTAAACTCTTACATCACTAGCTGGTGGACCTAGAACTTGAAGCATGTGCCGATTGAACCGTAGCGCTGCTTTGATTGGATGCAGAGGGAGACACGGCTCTCATAATCAAAGCTGTGTGCCATCGGCATGCACCTCAACTTCACATGCTCTTGCTTTACGTGCATGTCACTTTAGTAATACACTCCTACCCTGTAATAATAATAAATTTGCAACAGCAAATAAAATGTCTGGTGGGCCACACAAAGAACTCTGATGGGCTGCATGAGGCCCTCAGGCTACACGCGGCATGGAGTAGGTAGTTCGAATTAGGATGGAACAAGGTGTACCGGTAGTTCCAATTAGAGATCCTAATTCAAACTACCTGCTCCGTGCCGCATGTAGCCGTGGGCACAGAGTTCGGACTAAGGGGGATTTAAAAATGGCGGCGCCCGGGAAGATGCAAATGATGCCCGGGATATTTAAATCCCGGGCTTCATTTGCAACTCCGGTTGCCCTCATTTGCCTACCTAGCTCGAACTACCGAGCTCTAGTATAGTTATAGAGCAACAGGGAAGAAAAGAGAAGGGCTATTACTCAGGCTTAGGAAGGGAACATTCACTTGCTGCAGTAAGTTTGAGGAAGGAAGAGGTAAAAGGGGAAGGTGGCTGGAAGCTGCACAGCTCAGCCTTAAAACTAGCAGGAGTGGACTGCAAAAATGCCTCATGGGTGTGTAAGCAGGGGCTGAACTACTGCTTGCTGTCAGCCAGCCAGAAGGAGAGAGCTGCCCTGTGGGTGGGTATGCTCACTCAAATTGGTTAGCTCTGCAAGATAATTAACTGTTAACTGTTGATATGTAAATACAGCTCATGCTGGGATGGAGAAGGAATCCGAAGTGTGGTTATGTAAATCCAATTCAGCCAGGGCTGATGGAGGATCGGTTGTTAGAGTGGAATGTGATGTATTGTAACTGATTTGGGCTGTTGTGGGGATCACAGATCATGCTACCCCTAAATGTAGGAACTGTGAAATATAACACCAGTGCTTACAGGAGAGAGACCATCATTGTAAGAGGTCTCAGATGAACAAGCCTCCCCCTTCCAGAATTGAGTGAATGGAGTTGGGGGGAAAGAGCTTGAGTGAGCCTGTGTCATGCCTGCCAGGCATGAGCTGTAAGATTGGTTCAACCTGCCTTTTTCCCCCTTGTTTTAAGGATAGGCCTAAAACAGACTCCATCAGGAGTCTTTTTGCTAGTCCAGTGGAAGCTGGAATCTTTTGCCAGCCTAGGTGATGGCTAAAGAGTTGAAATCACTAAAAGCTGAGGTTACTGGTTTAGCCTGGAGCTGGAGCCAGACCCATTGCAGCCAGCAAGATTGCTGATGGGAGCAACCGGCGGGCAGCTGGTAGGAGCGGTGGTAGGCGGCCAGCGGAGCAGCTGGTGGGAACGACCGGCGGGTGGCTGGCAAGAGTGGCTGGTGGGAACGGGTGGCCAGCAGGAGCGGCGGCAGGCGGCCAGCGGAGCGGCTGG
>JANRFK010003894.1:16400866-16416160 GCA_030068395.1 Apalone spinifera | reverse complement strand
ATAAGGCTAGAGATAACTAGGTTAATTCAGTCAGGGAGGGTGAGGCCCACTTCTGGCAGCTGATCAGGAGGTGTGAACACCCAGAGAGGAGAAACTGCTTTTGTACTTGGCTAGCCATTCACAGTCTTTGTTTAATCCTCAACTGATGGTGTCAAATTTGCAGACGAACTGTAGCTCAGCAGTTTCTCTTTGAAGTCTGGTCTTGAATTTTTTTTTACTGCAGGATGGCTACCTTTAAATCTGCTACTGTGTGTCCAGGGAGATTGAAGTGTTCTCCTACAGGTTTTTGTATATTGCCATTCCTAATACCTGATTTGTGTCCATTGATTCTTTTATGTAGGGACTGTCCAGTTTGGCCGATGTGTGTAGCAGAGGGGCATTGCTGGCACATGATGGCATATATTATATTGGTAGATGTGCAGGTGAATGAACCAGTGATGGTGTGGCTGATATGGTTAGGTCCTGTGATGGTGTCGCTGGTGTAGATATGAGGGCAGAGTTGGCACTGAGGTTTGTTGCATGGATTGGTTCCTGAGGTAGAGTTACTGTGGTGTGGTGTATAGTTGCTGGTGAGAATTTGCTTCAGGTTGGCAGTTTGTCTGTGGGCGAGGACTGGCCTACCTCCCGAGGCCTGTGAAAGTGAGGGATCATAGTCCAGGATGGGTTGTAGATCACTGATGATGCGTTGGAGAGGTTTTAGCTGAAGACTATAGGTGATGGCCAGTGGTGTTCTGTTGGTTTCTTTCTTGGGCTTCTCTTGTAGTAGGAGGCTTCTGGGTACATGTCTGGCTCTGTTAATCTGTGTCCTCATTTCCTCATGCGGGTATCGTAGTTTCAAGAATGCTTGGTGAAGATCTTATAGCTGTTGGTCTCTGTCTGAGGGGTTGGAGCAGATGCGGTTGTACCTTAGTGCTTGGCTGTAGACAATGGATCGTATTGTGTGTCCGCAATGGAAACTGGAGGCATGAAGGTAAGAATAGCGGTTGGTAGGTTTCCAGTATACGGAGGTGTTTATGTGACCGTCACTTATTTGCACCGTGGTGTCCAGGAAGTGGATCTCTCGTGTAGACTAGTCCAGGCTGAGGTTGATGGTGGGGTGGAAGCTGTTGAAATCGTGGTGGAATTCTTCCAGAGTCTCCTTCCCATGGGTCCAGATTATGAAGATGTCATTAATGTAGCATAGGTAGAGAAGGGGCATTAGTGGATGAGAGCTGAGGAAGATACAGTTCTGTGGTGATCTGGACGCCTACTTTTGCCGTCTCCGACTCAAAGAATACTTTCAATGCAACACTGACACACAGATACCCTCCCACCAACAGCACAAGAAGAACAACTCCACATGGACTCCTCCTGAGAGTCGAAATGACACTGGACCTACACATAGAATGCTTCCACCGATGTGCACAGGCAGAAATTGTGGAAAAACAGCATCGCTTGCCTCAACCTTGGTCGTGCAGAATGCAATGCAATCCACAGCCTCAGGAACAACTCTGACAGTATAATCAAAGAGGCTGATAAAGGAGGTGCTGTTGTCATCATGAACAGGTCTGACTACCAAAAGGAGGCTGCCAGACAACTCTCCAATACCAAATTCTACAGGCCACTTTCCTCAGATCCCACTGCCTAATTTTATTGATAAGATCATGCGAGACCATATCAAGTGCCTTACTAAAGTCTAGGTATACCACGTCCTCCCTTATCCACAAGATTCGTTATCCTATCAAAGAAAGCTATCAGATTGGTTTGACATGATCTGCTCTTTATAAATTCATGCTGGCTATTACCTTTCACTCTATTATCATCCCGGTGTTTGCAGATGAATTCCTTAATTACTTCATTATCTTTTCTGGCACAGAAGTTTAATCTGACTGGTCTGTAGTTTCCTGGGTTGTTCTTATTTCCCTTTTTATAGATGGGCGATATATTTGCCCTTTTTCAGTCTTCTGGAATCTCTCCCATCTTCCATTATTTTTCAAAGATAATAGCTAAAGGCTCAGATATCTTCTCCCTAGGATGCATTTTATCAGGCCCTGGTGACTTGTAGACATCTAACTTTTCTAAATGATTTTTAACTTGTTCTTTTTTAATTTTATCTTCTAAACCTACCCCATTCCCATTAGTATTCTCTATGTTAGGCATTCCTTCATCATCAGACTTCTTGGTGAAGACCGAAACAAAGAAGTCATTAAGCACCTCTGCCATTTTCAAATTTCCAGTTACTGTTTCTCCCTCCTCACTGAGCAATGGGCCTATCCTGTCGGTGGTGGTCTTCTTGCTTCTAATATATTTATAGAAAGTCGTCTTCTTACCCTTTATGTCTGTAGTTAGTTCTAGCTCGTTTTGTGCCTTTGCCTTTCTAATCTTGCCCCTGCATAGCTGTATTGTTCACTTATATTCATCCTTTGTTATTTGTCCTAGTTTCCACTTTTTATATGACTCCTTTTTTATTTTTAGATTATGCAAGATCTCCTGGTTAAGCCACAACGGTCTTTTGCCATACTTTCATTCTTTCCTACTCAGTGGAATAGCTTGCTTTTGAGCCCTTAATAACATCCCTTTGAAAAACTGCCAACTCTCCCTGAGTCTTGCTTCCCATGGGACCTTAGCTACCAGCTCTCTGAGCTTACCAAAATCTGCCTTCCTGAAATCCATTGTCTGTATTTTGCTTTTCTCCGTTCTACCATTCCTTGGAATCATGAACTCTATGATTTCGTGATCACTTTCACCCAAGCTGCCTTCCACTTTCAAATTCTCAATCAGTTCCTCCCTATTTGTTAGGATCAAATCTAAAATAGCTTCCCCCCCAATAGCTTTTTCAACCTTCTGAAATAAAAAGTTGTCTCCAATGTAATCCAAGCACTTATTGGATAGTCTGTACCTCACTGTGTTAGTTTCCCAACAGATGTCTGGATGGTTCAAGTCCCCCATCACCACCAAATCCTGCAGGTTGCATCTCTTTCAGGAATGACAAGATATTTTGGGTTCCATACTGAGCCATAGGTTGTAGACCCCTGTGCTAGAACATACATAATGGAGAATTTATAGCTGTCAGAGTAACTGGCTTATCTCTGTGTTAGTGCTTATTAGCACATCAATTTTTCCACTAGCTTTTTCAGCTCTCCTTGGAATAGTCTTGAGTTCTCTCTGTTAACGTTCCAGAGAACCCTGTATGCACAGTACATGGTTGCTTTTTCAGGTGTCAAATGCAATGGCGGAAGAGATCAGGCGGCTCTCAGTGCTGGTAGATGACTACGAGATGGATTTCCATCCATCTCCAGTTGTTCTCAAAGTTTACAAGAATGTGAGTAACAAACACTGGTTTTTAATATATTGGGCCAACCATTCAAGCAATTTGGTTCTTGCTCCGATAACTCAGTAATTGCACCAGCTGTTGAAAACACCGAACTTTCAAATGCATAAGGTGTAGGCACAGTTCTTTTGTAGTACGGAAATTTTGTTCATATTTGTCTCTTTTATGCTTTGAGAGTTTCGTTACATCCCAAGAAAGGAGCAGGGGTTTTCCAGACAAACCTAGTTGTAACAGACTCATAATACGTATTATTTAATTGCAGGACATGATATTCATTACCTAGGCACTAATTACCTAGTATCTTTTTGAACATAGTAAGGGGTAGATTAAAACATGTCATTTTCCCCAAACAAGAGGGCATATGGTCATTTCTGCTCTTCTTTGCCACATCGTTTCCCAGTAGTGCAATACTGAACTAACTTTAACAGCAGAAGGGATTGGGGGCGGACAGAATTTGTTTCCTATTTCGGGAAACGATTTCTTATTTTGAAGAATTTCCTATTTAGGGAAATTCCAGCTCTTGCTATTAATGAAGAGTTAGGAAAGTAATACATGTTGTGTTTGGATTTGCTTCAGTGCCAGCCTTTGTTTTGTGTCTGTTTCAGGAACTGCATCGACACATTGAGGAGGGGCTAGGCCGCAACATGTCTGATCGCTGCTCTAATGCCATCACTGCTTCCCTGCAAACCATGCAACAAGAAATGATAGGTCAGTACAGCATGTAAAGAACCAGCTCTTGCTACTGACAAACGTGAATAAGTCCAGCATGGCAACTGTGTCCGTGTAGGTTTAGGTTAGTTGTGAGGGCTGATAAATTAGTGGCAACTTCTCAAGTAATAGTGCCTTGTTTAATGAGACTAATTCAGAATCTACGTGGCCTTTCGTAAATACCTGTTTCAGGGGGTTTCCGTGTCATGAAACTCATTCTAAATTGAAACTTCACACCCACCTCTTCTGCCTGGGAGCAGTTTGTTCTATAACATTTCAAAAACAATAGGACTTTTAATGAGGTTTATGCCATGAGAATACAGTGGTGCTAGGTAAAAAGCTTGCAGATCTTGATGCTTAGGACAAGATGCTCAGGATGAGACCTCATGGCAGGCATAGGAATCTTCTCTGTGTTACAGCAAAAAAGTTCGAGACTGACGTGCGTAACTTACAATACTTTCAATTAGTCCCACTGCAGGGGCGTTTTGCCAGTTCTAACAAACTTCCTGCCCACAGTTGGCAGGAACCATACTTTTTCTTGAAGCAGTTTCAAAATTTATTTTATAAAACCTAGTTCAGGGTTTAGAGTAGTCAAGGCAAATAGTGGCCATTTGTTTTAAATAAAACCAAACGGTGGAGACTTGATGCATTTGCAGCTTCTAATGTCGGAGCATGTGCTAACTTATATAATTGATGGAGGGGGTCAACAATGCCTCTAGCAACTTCTGTATTACAGTCTTGGGCTGCTGTGGTCGATAGATCCCTCTAGTTAACTGTAGGGGGTAGGGGGAGGCACAAGGGAAGGGTCCATAGAAAGATCTCTTAGTGGTCTATGAAATGGAAAGTTGGAGAGTGACTGGCTGTTCTGGGGACCTTAATGCCATATTTGGCCATAATATATTTCGGATCCTACCAGTTGGTCTAGGTTAGGTGAGGAAGTAGGGTTTTTTTTTTTTTTAAAGAGAAACAAACGATAAACAAGGTGATCACAGAACTGAAAGCCTGATTCCAGATAGCCCCTTTCATTCATCCTTCTCAGTTATACTGACATTATCTCCCATCCTCTCCCATTTCTCTTCCGTGCAGATGGTTTAAAGCCCCTACTCCCCGTCTCTCTACGGGGTCAAATAGACATGCTGATCCCTCGGCAGTGCTTCATGCTCAGCTATGATCTGAACTGTGACAAACTTTGTGCTGACTTCCAGGAGGATGTTGAATTCCATTTTTCTCTTGGTTGGACGATGCTTGTGAATAGGTTTTTGGGACCAAAGAATAGTCGCCGGGCCTTGATGGGCTATAATGACCAGGTACAACCTCTAATTAGATACTGGGTTTCACTGAAAACTTCAGTGGCTGTCAAAGCTCTGAAAGAAACACTTGTGACTTGCATTCTCCTTTTTATCTGTGGTTTTTTTCCCCCTCCATTCTGATTAGGTTCAACGTCCTTTACCTTTAACCCCAGCAAATCCCAGTCTGCCTCCCCTACCTCAGAGCTCTATGACCCAAGAAGAGCTGATGGTGTCCATGGTGACTGGATTGGCATCACTAACTTCCAGAACTTCCATGGGGATCCTTGTCATTGGTGGAGTGGTGGGTTGAAAATCTCCAATAAACAGTTGTTGGTACAGTGGTAATTGTGCTGTTGATTTGGAAAGTATTTAGACTCCAGGCTTCAGTGAGTAACTGATGGAGTGTTCATCCATCTTGGAGCATAGGGTGAGTGTCCCATCCCAAGGAGCATTAAAAGGGGAAGAGCTCCTGAGCTTATTGCACTTGAAGTTTGGAGATGGACTCAAGGTTAAGAAAAAGAAAATAGCACTTTGAAAGCATTTTACAAACATATTTACAACACTTCTCAGTCTGGGTGGCAGGTACCATAAGTATTTCTGTTTCACTGATGGAGAAACTAAGAGAGAGGTGGAGGCTGAAACTTTCACAACCAGTCTCTGATTTTGTATACTTTCATTTTTGGAATTTGCAACTTCAGACATTTTGGGCGTACTTCTTTCCCCCAGAGGTGCTGAGTGCCCCCCAACTCCCAGTGACTGGAAGTTGTAGGTGCTTAGCACCTGCAAAAATAAGTTTTGGATGCCTCAGGCTAGGCACCCAAAATATAAGAAATCAGGAGATGTACTTAAATTTCCAGAAAGTCTTTGACAAAGTCCCTCACCAAAGTAAAGTTAGGGGGTTTGGAATGGGTCCCATACAAGGAGAGATTAAAGAGACTAGGACTTTTCAGTTTGGAAAAGAGGAGACTAAGGGAGGATATGAGAGGGGTATATAAAATCATGAGTGGTGTGGAGAAAGTGAATAAGGAAAAGTTATTTACTTGTTCCCATAATATAAAAACTAGAAGCCACCAAATGAAATTAATGGGCAGCAGGTTTAAAACAAATAAAAGGAAGTTCTTCACACAGCGCACAGTCAACCTGTGGAACTCCTTGCCTGAGGAGGTTGTGAAGGCTAGAACTATAACAGGTTTTAAAAGAAAATTAGATAAATTCATGGAGGTTATGTTCATTAAAGGCTATTAGCCAGGATGGGTAAGGAATGGTGTCCCTAGCCTCTGTTTGTCAGAAGGTGGAGATGGATGGCAGGAGAGAGATCGCTTGATCATTACCTGTTCTGTTCACTCCCTCTGGGGCACCTGGCATTGGCCACTGTTGACAGACAGGATACTGGGCTGGATGGATCTTTGGTCTGACCCAATGTGGTCTTTCTTCTGTTCTTATGTCTAGGAATAAATGGTCAGTTTTCAGAATGGAGAGAGGTAACTAGTGGTGTCCCCCCAAGGGTTCGTACTGGGACCAATCCTATTTACCCCTTTCTCCAAATCATTTATAAATAGGTTAAACAGTGAGGTAGCAAAATTTGCAGATGATACTAGACTATTCAAGATAGCTAAAAACAAAGCAGACTTGTGAAGAGCTTCCAAAAGCTCTCACAAAACTAGGTGATTGAGCCACAAAATGGCAAATCATTTTTAATGTTGGTAAATGCAAAGTAATGCACAGTGGAAAAATAATTCCAACTATACATAAAAATGATGGGGACTAATTTAGCTATAACCACTCGAGAGAGAGATCTTGGAATCATTGTGGATAGTTCTGTGAAAACATCCACTCAATGTGCAGCAACAGTCAAAAAAGCAAATAGAATGTTAGGAATCATTAAAAAAGGGATAGAGAATAAGACAGAGGATATTTTATTGCCTCTATATAAAACCGAAAAGGAACTAGATATATTCATGGAGGATAGGCCCATCAATACTTAGCCAGGATGGGTAGGAATGGTGTCTCTAGCCTCTTCTTGTCAGGGGCTGGAAAAGACTGACAGGAGAGGGATCACTTGATGAATCCATCTGGGGCACCTGGGATTGGCCACTGTCAGAAGACAGGTTACCGGGAGTATCCTGAAATAGCAGACACGCTATTCTGGCGTCCCTGTAAAAGGGTTTTGTTGGAATAGTGCCTTATTTTGAAATTTGGCACTGTGTAGACAGCACCAAATTTCAGAATAAGCTCTTTTGACTTAGACTTGGAATAAGCTACGCAATTTGCGTAGCACAAATTGCGTAGCTTATTCCAACAGAAGGGTGCTGTCTAGACGTACACTTACAGACCTTGTTCCAGTGTTTTATGCATGTTAGTCCTCACAATATGCTTGACAGGTTGGAAACCAGCAGAAGAGAGGTGATTTCCCTCTTCCCTTCAGTAAGTCAGGATTAAAACTTGAACATTCATGGCTCAGTGCCCTGCACTTGGAACAAATGTACAATGTTTTCTGTTCCATTGTAAGAAGTTAGCATCATTCTTGGCTGCTCAGTTTTGCCACCTTTCTGCTGTGCTTATTGCAGGTCTGGAAAGCTGTGGGTTGGAGACTGATTGCTCTCTCTTTTGGCCTTTATGGACTCCTTTATGTATATGAGCGCCTCACCTGGACTATGAAAGCAAAGGAGAGAGCCTTCAAACGCCAGTTTGTGGAGTACGCAAGTGAGAAACTGCAGCTCATTGTCAGCTACACAGGCTCCAACTGCAGCCACCAAGTCCAACAGTGAGTTGTCTCAATTCAACTCATCTCTTCTAAACAACATTGTTTTTGAAGGTACTCTCCACTAAGCCATATAATGCCAGCTGTTTACCCTCACATGATAGGTCTGTATATAGTCTAAGCTCCCGGTCTAAAATTGTCAGCGATGGACGAGCAAGCATTGAAACTTTCACGTGTGTTTCTAAAGCACCTGTTGTCATAGTAATAAGGTGTTTTTAAACAAAAGCATGAACTCTTCAGGAATGTTGAGAACATAAAATTCTGAGGTTCCTATGCTACCGTTCAGAACGTGCAGTAAATTCCCTGTTGCCCACTGACTGCAACGTTCTAAAGCTGAAATGGGAATAGAGTATCAGGCGAGGCTTTCTGGAGGTGGGATAATGAAAACATTGAACAGTGTAAGTACCTTTTGAGTCTGAGCTCTCCTCTTTCCTGCCTCTCTCCATTTTTCTAGGGAGCTTGCTGGGACATTTGCTCACTTGTGTCAGCAGGTGGATGTCACACGGGAGAATCTTGAGCAGGAAATTGCTGCCATGAATAAAAAAATTGAAATCTTGGACTCGTTGCAGAGCAGAGCAAAACTGCTCAGGTGAGATCTTTGCTTCCTGACAGCAAATTATTGGAGAACTGTCTGCACAATGTGCTGTGCCTTTAGTGGAGTCACAATTAATTTAATGTAGAGATTTCTCTGGCCTGTTCAGGACAGGATGTTCCTTACAGACTGTAATGTGCACTTGCCCCTGCTTGAAGTCAGATTAACATGGTTATTGATCTCTGTATCTTCCAAGTAGCCAATGAGCTAAGGGACCAGATCTTCTACATGAGTGGTTTCCAACCTTTTTGTGCTCAGGATCGCTTTTTTTGAATTTAAGGGCAACCTAGGATCTACCCTGCCTCTTTCCTGAGGACTTGCCCCACTCTATTCCCCTACCCCCCGTTGCTCGCGGTCCCCCACTCTCTCTCACTTTCACCAGGCTGAGGCAAGAGGTTGGGATTCAGAAAGGCGTTTGGGCTCTGAGCTGGGTGTGAGGGGGCAAGCTCTAGGAGGGAATTTGGGTATAGGAGGGGCTCTGGGCTGAGCGAAGTGGTGGGGAGCAGGAGCATAGGAGGGGATGTTGGGTACTTACTCTGAGAGGAGGGTCTGTTCTGGGACAGAAGGCACAGGGTGCAGGAGTGAGCACAGGGTGCTGGCTCTGGGAGGGGGCAGTTCCCCCTTCCCAACCAATGGGAACCACCAGTGGAAACAAACCAAGATATGATATGTATAAATAAAATATAAAATGACGATATGGATAATAACTCCAATCAGGACAGGTTAGGCTTTTTAGAACTCACACTTAAATGTAATTTTGAATAGTAAGAGAAATTAAAATGAAATGCATAGATCAGTCAACAAGTTCGTGTTGGGAGGTGAATGTGAAAGAGACTGTGTATAACCCAGATATTGTGTGTGGGTGAGAATGTGTGAGAGAGCAAGCAAGTGCTGGCTGCTATGGAAATCTCAAACAGTACACACTGCCTCTGGCGCTCACCATTCAGTGTAGATCTCAGACCAAAGCAGCTTCCAGTCCTTTTGTCCTGACCCAGGCTGTCTCTCCTGTCCCCTGCTTTGCAGAGGGAGGGAGGGGAAGAGCAAGAGAGAGAATGTGTGCATAAACGTGAAAGTTGGCAGCTGAAGAAATCTTAGATTTAAGAAATGCAGACAATCTCACACACTGAGTGATCTGAGATCAAGCCAGTCAAGCTGGCCTCCCTCTTCCCTGCTCTATGGAGAATGAGGTACAAAGGGACACCCTGACATCAGTCCTTCCTCTTCCTCCTTGCTGTGCACAGCCAGCCACCCACCAGGAGCAGCTGTAAAAGGGAGCAACTTTAGGGGGGAGGGCACTTGAACACATGCTACTGCTGGCTGTGGAGCTCTGCTTATCAGCAAGCCTACCTTCCTGACAGAGATTGTGATCGACTGGGGGAGTCTGCAGGATCAACAAGTCAATCGCAATCAAGGAGTTGGTGACAAGTTTTCTACCCACAGATGCAGTGTGTCTGTTGCACGTCCTTTTGTACAGATGGCATTCCCCTCACCCAGCCTGTAAGAAGAGAGATTTCCAGGATATTTCTGGAGCTTTGGAGCAGTGACGTACTTATCTTCAGCCCATTCCTCCTTCTATAGAAAAAACTGATTTTTCTGCATTGCCAGATATCTGGGACTTGGCTATTTTTTTTCCTCCTGACTATAGATTGGGTCAGGATCACAGACCCAAGAAAACTATGGGTCCTACATGGTTTTTCAGAACCAGTCTCATTTCCTAAGATGAGACAAATGACCTTTTTGGCCTTTTCCTCTCCTCATTGCAGGGCATGTGAGTTTCTTTGCTGTTCTCCTCCATTCCAGATGGGCAAGGAACTCCCTTTCAAATGTTCCACTCCTACAAAGAATGAGATCGCTTTCAATTTGCAACTAGGTTTAGTTTGAACCCCAAAACTTGTAGACCATTGTTTATGCAAGCTCCTTGACCTGGAGTAGAGGCATCTAGATATGGGACTCTGTCAGCTCTCTCCATTTTTTGCTACTTGTGCATGCCTTTCATATCTTTTTAGACTAGAGTGAGCAGTGAATGATAATTAACTTCAGTATATAGGCCTAACAGAGACTTTTTTCTTGCAGGAATAAAGCAGGCTGGCTGGACAGCGAACTCAACATGTTCACGCATCAATACCTGCAGCAAAGCAGATAATGTGGGAAGCAAAACATTTCACTTCAGTACACTCTCAATCGCTGCAGAGAACATGGTGGATGATGGACTCTCTAAGGAACATGTGCACAAACGAGTGGTTGCATGGTCTGTCATCATATGAACAATGGGATTCTGCTTCCCCGTATCATGTCCAACCTCTCCACACACTCTTTTCTTGCCTGCCAGGAGATTAGGCTACTTTCAGGAGGAATTTCTGCTTCATACACTTACAGGGGGCTTTTGTATTGCAGAAGAAATACGGTAGTTGGCAGGGGTTTTGGTGTTTTGTTTTTAACTTACTAGTCACCAAAGTTTATCAAGTTCAGATTTATTCTAACAAAGCTTTCCCCTTGATGAATTATAACCTGAATTATAACCTTAATAGGTAAAGATGGATCTTGATAATTCTTTGAGGTACAAATCCACAAGATCAGATGTATTTGAAAATCAGTTATTATTCTAAACGCAGACCTTTCCTTCCTCCCACATGCATCTAAAGGTGCCAATAACACTAACCATCCATACCAGTCCACTCTTCTCATTTTTTCAACTACAATATTATGGGGGAGAGACTCACTGCTCTTTTTTGCTTTTTCCATGGAGAAGTGTCAAATGTTTAGATCCTGGAGCAGAAAACAAATATTTTTTTGGTTGGGGCTTCTCCTGATCTCTTTGGGTTTGGGGCACATTCCTTTTCAAAGCTCTTCAGTTTAAGAAAGCTCTTTGCCTAGCCCCGTGTAACTTCAGAGGCAAAACTGACTGTCATTGCTAAGTTGCAGAGTCAGTGGAAATAGCATTTGGTGATTTGATAAATTGATATCTTTCTGAGGTAGATAAGCAGGATCTGAGACAGGCTAGTTGGCAGTGTGCGAATAGCTACTTTATGAAGTATGTAGGCAAATGTGTTTTTTAAGATGCCTGTTTTGGAATGCAGTCTTCTGGATTTCCATTGTCACTACATGGCCTCTAGGACAGGGTAGATTATAAAATGTAGGAGATTTTGCTTCATGTAGCGCTTCTGTAGGATGTCACTGTGCAGTACTGTGGTTCAGTTTCGGGTTGTACAACAGAATGCAGATAAGCTTATCCAATGCAGCTCATGTGGAGCCCTAGGCGAGGTGTACTGGGAGGAAATGCCATGCCAGCAAAGAAATGGGCCAGCATAACTTTTGAAGTTTTTTTTTAATAAATAGATTCGATTTGGTTTTTGGGTTTGCCCTAAATGCGGTTTAATTCCAAACGTATTTAGGAATTAGTGTGGGCCTGACCCTGTTACCATTGAAACTGGAGGTTAAACTTCCATTGATTTCAGTAGCGGCAGGATAAGGTTCCCCATTTGTTGGGAAGCTTTCTTCAGCTGGGGAAGATACTTAGCCACAAAAAATAGTGATGAGGCTTTGCTTTTTCCTTTGGCATATCTCCAGAAGTCAGAGGTGTGGCCAAAGAATCCAGATTGAGTTTCTGCATTGTACTCTGTTTTGGGGTCTCCCGTCCAGTGACTGTGTAGATCTATTTGGCCTCAAACACTGCAGAAGCTACAGGATGACTCTCAGGAAGTCCCAGCTGAGATTAGGAAGCCTCAAGGGGACTTGTTGAAAATGATACTTGAAAATGATATTACCAGACTTTAGAATGGTTTCTTGTTCATGTGTCGATGTTGATACTCATGTGCCTATATCCAACATACTTGCTTCATATAGAATCCCAGAAAGGAGGAGGAAAATGTTATCTGATGTCGGCAGGAGAATAAATAGTGAAGTAGCATTAAGCTGCTTACATTATTTTAGCCTCAAAGCACTAGGATTGGGGATTTTCCAGTGTATTAGCAGGAAGCTAGTTAGTTGCATTTTGGCATAGAAAGGAGGGGAATTGATTCTGCCAGGGGATTAGTAATGTGATAAAGAAACCTTTTGTTTATAGCTAGTTGGTTGGAATCCTGCTCAGATTAGAAGGTTACAGCCATCTGATTGATTGGCTCTTCAGTAGCTTTTGAGGAGTGGGAATAATTGTCTTGTTTTACAAAGAATGTGCGTTCACAATAACACAGTTGCCACCACAACTTGCAGTAATTTGTTCCTGAGGTCAAGACTGAAGAGGCAAAAAGACTGAACTCTAGCCTCTGACAATGATTTATCCATGACAGTATGTTGGTGTATATGTAAGCAGAGGGTCCATCAGAATGTTCAATTGATGAACTCCAACTGTCAGGCTGCCAGCTGCTAATCCAGTATTATAGTAAATTATATGCTTTACTGATGAATCAAACAGGCAAATCCCTGCTGCAATAGGATATTGTTTCTTAAATGCAGGAAAGATGATGCGCTACATGCGGACACTGAGAAGTGCTGATATGACTTTCCAAGGTGTGCACTGTTCTTTGTGCAGACTCAAAGATGAAATCTGAAAAGTGGCATAGGCTTTAAATCAGACACTATATTATGGTCTTTGAACCCCGTTAGAGGCTAGGGAGAAGCGGAACAGGATGTTTTGCTATTGAGCTTGATATTGGTAATGCTTTCTTCAGAAATTTTGGTGATTTGGGCATTCTTACTATGACAATGAAACCTGGTTTGTAGGGCAAGAAGGGTAAGAATTACCTGAACCTTTTTTAAAGCAAAATTGCTAATACAAGCAGAGAAATGTTCTTAGGAGTGAGTATCTAACCGTAGCCACTTGAGTCTGGAGATTGCCTTATGCAAGTTATATTAACAGAATCAAAGTTGAACATAATTGCCAATTAATGTGATTAATATAAAACAAAAGCAAAATACAACTGAACTCCTTTAATACAGACACTGGTGCAAGTATTCACACTTGCTATATACTAAGGAGACAGCCTCTGACTCCTATGGAGAGTGATCAACTCTTTTGTATATGAGAGCAAAGGATTGCAAGAACAGACTTCTCCAGGTTCCTATTAAAGAAGTTTGGCTACATGCACTTTATTTTATTGCTGCTAATTTTTTTTTCTTGGGGGGTAGTGGTTTTTTTTTTTTATTTCTTTGTTTTAAGTTATGGAGCACTTCAAAATCCTCTTAAGTGAATTATCTCTTGGCTGTATTTAAGGTGATAGATTTGCATGAATTATTCCCATATCAATGCAGTTAAAATTGGTAACCAAAATAAAAATGAAATGGAAAAACATTGTTTGTCAGTCCTGCATATCTTGATTAAAAAATCTTCATGAGCTAGTTCAGTAAATTCTGAAGAAAACATGCTTTGGAGTAATAGTGAATAGCTCTTACTCATCCATTGTAAATAAAGGGCTTTGTCAATATAAAATTGTCAACCACTTGGGCATACCCACTGTACTTCTTCATAGTAAAAGCTTGACAAGTCTGACAGTGAGAGAACATGTTATCTGAAGGGTTGGGATTTGAGTGAGAAATGAACTGAGTCAGTGATTTCTTGAGAAGATTGCCTCAACAATTAGTGATTGACAAACATTGTGTGACGGTTAATCCTCACATTATCAGAATAATCTGTGATTGGGGAATACATTTTATATACTGACATCCAGATTTCAAGGAATGCTCAACCAACTGTAGTGCTTATTGTTAGAGTGGTGGGTGCTTTTGCTACTGTTCTGGAGCCATTCAAATGCAACCTTGCTGATTAGCAAAGTACCTACAGATAAAAACAAAAGACAGGACTATGTAGCACTTTAAAGACTAACAAGATGGTTTATTAGATGATGAGCTTTCCTGGGCCAGACCCATTTCCTCAGATCAAATAGTGGAAGAAAATAGTCACAACCATATATACCAAAGGATACAATTAAAAAAATGAACACACATGAAAAGGACAAATCACATTTCAGAACAGAAGGGGGATGCAGTGGAGGGGAAGGTAAATGTCTGTGAGCTAATGGTATTAGAGGTGATAAGTATATCTACAGATAGGTTTTGTTTCTCCTGGTGGTGCCAATTGCACATGATCAGTGCACATAAATGTTTCCCGCATATACATAGAAAAAAAATCCACATATATTTAGAAAATTGAAATAGCTGTCTAGGATTGCCCTACATTACCCTATTAGTAATTAGCCACACATCTGGTGTTTGACTGCAATGCCTTGTTGAAAAGGGACCCGAGTGGCTCCAGTCACAGAGGTCCTGGTACAACAGGACTAAGGTAAGCTCCCAGCTTGCCTTGAGTCTGAGCTGCTCCTGGAAATAGCTGTCCTGTTACTAGAGCCCTTAGGCCCAGTGGTGATCAGGGGCGCTCCCATTAGCCAGGGGCAATTGTGGAGGATGGCATCTGTATGCATGAGCAGGATCCACGGAGCAGAGCTGCCTAGCTGTGTGTCTGGCTAGGGCCTGCACGGGCTGGAAGCAGCACAGCCAGAGCAGACAGGGAACCTGCTGTAGTCCCCCTGCGCCACCCAGCTTGAGCCAGCTCCGTGCCACCCACCCACAGCCTGCACCCCTACCCCTTGCTCCACGTTGGAACTGCCCCCCAGAGCCCCCAGCTGGAGCCCGCCCCCACCCC
>JANRFK010003894.1:16389547-16400766 GCA_030068395.1 Apalone spinifera | reverse complement strand
TTTTTGACTGCTGCTGCACATTGAGTGGATGTTTTCAGAGAACTATCCAGTGATTCCAAGATGTCGGTCTTGAGTAGTAAAAGTTATTTTAGTCACCATCATTTTATACATATAGTTAGGATTATGTTATAGTTGGGATTATGTTTTCCAATATGCATTACTTTGCATTTTTCAACATTAAAATTCATCTGCCATTTTGTTGCCCTGTCACCTAGTTTTGGGAGATCCTTTTGAAGCTCTTCACAATCTGCTTTGGACTTAACTCTCTTGAGCAGTTTTTATTACTGAACATGGAGAAAGGAAGTACCATGACAGGCTGTTCTGGATTACTTTCTGACACATAGGAAGGAACTGGTTGAGAATTTGAAAGTGAAAGGCTGCTTTGGTTGAAAGTATCATGAAATGGTTGTATTCATGAGTCTTAGAAATGGCAGGAGGGAAAGCAGCGGAATAAAGACAATGGACTTTGAAAAGGCAGACTTTAGCAAACTCAGAATTGTTGGGAAGATCTTATGGGAAGCAAAACTAAGGGGCTATGTCTACACTGGCCAGTCTTGTGCAAGAATATATGCGAACTAGGCAGTTGCCTAGAGCACCGCTGGCCCTGGGCGCCCGATGATGACGTAATGGGGCGTTAGGGCGCCCCGTGATGACGTCACGGCCGTACAGGCGGAGGCATGAATTGCGCCGCCTGCCTGGGGAGCCAGCTGCTGCAGCTTTCCTCAGGCAGCTCCTGTATGCAAATGAGGCGCGGCGATGAATATCACCACTCCTCATTTGCATACTTAATGAGCCACCATTTTTGTACAAGAGCCATTCTGCCTGAAAATAAGCGGCAGAACAGCTCTTGCGCAAGAGGGGGTTTTTGTGCAATAGACTGCTCCTTCTTGCGCAAAAGCCCCTTGCACAAAAATGGCGACTCATGAAGTATGCAAATGTGGTGCAGCGATATTCATCACCACGCCTTCTTTGCATATGGTCTTGCACAAGACTGGCCAGTGTAGACTTAGCCCCTAGGGAGAAAAGAGTCCTGGAGCATTGCTAGTTTTTCAAAGAGACTTTATTAAAGCTGACAAGCGAAACCCGTCATAATGCATAGGGGAAGTAGGAAATAAGGTGAAACACCATCTTGGCTTAACCAGGAACTCTTCAATGACCTGAAACTCAAAAAAGAGTTATACCAAAAGTGGAAACTGGGTCAGGTTATGAAGGATGACTATAAACAACAGAAGCAAAAAAGGGTAGCAGGAAAACATTTTATGAATATAAGAGGAGCAAAAGGAAGATCAAGAACAGGGCAAGTCTTTATTTAATGGGGAGGGAAGGACAATACAGGTCACGCAGCAATGGTCCAGGTGTTAAATGGCTTTTTTATTTCCGTTTTCACCAAAAAGGTTCAGTGGTCCTACTAACTAAAAATCGGTGTAAATGGGGTAGGATCTGAGGCTAAAGGAAGTTAAAAATGACTTAGACAAGACAGATGTCTTTAGTTAGTGTGGGCCTGATGAATACTTAAAGAATGGACTGAAGAGGTCTCTGAGCTATTAGTGATTATCTTCGAGAACTTGTAGAGGAAAGGAGAGATTCTAGAGGACTGGAGAAGAGCAAGCATAGTACCTGTCTTAAAAAGTGGAATAAGGAGAACTAGGGGAGTTATAGACCAGTCATCTTAACTGGAAAGATAATGGAGCAAATAAACTATCAATTTGTAAGTACCTAGAAGAAATAAAGTGATAAGTAACACTCATCATGAATTTGTCAAAAACAAATCATGTCAAACCAACTGACTGGCTCCCTTTGACAGGCTAATGAGCCTGGTAGGGAAGAAGTAGATATTGCATATCTCTACTTTGGTAAGGCTTTTGATATTGTCTCATATAACCTCTGATGGAGAGTCAGCAGTGCGGGGGGGAAGGGCGTATACACAGGGGAAGCTGGCTTTCAAGCCAGCCCCCTGTACATTCCAGCTCCTGCCAACCCCCTACCCCCACTCCCCGTGCTGCTGCCTCAGTATCAGAGGAAGCAATGTGGGGGAGAGGGGACAGATGGGAGCTGGTGTGCTTAGGGAGACAGCTTTTAAGATGTCTCCTATGCATGCCAGTTCCCACAGAGCTGCCTGCCCCCCATTCTGCTGCCTCTATCAGAGGCACCAGCGCAGGAGATGGGGGAGGCAGGCGGGAATTTATACGAGCGGGGGGAGCTGGCTTAAAATCCCTGTTGCATGTAAACAGCGGTTACACGTTTACAGAAATAAATGTAAACATCCCTAAGGCACAACTGAGTGGAAAGCCATGCTCTGTTGTTGTTGTTTTAACTGATGGCTCAGTGTCAAACTTGAAGGGCATGTCAAGAGGGAGGGGCCCTGCAGGAATTTGTCCTTGGTCTGGTACTTGTCAATATTTTCATTAATGACTTAAATGGACTTACAAAATTTGCAGATGACACCTAGATGGGAGGGGTTGCAGGCACTTTGAAGGATGGGGTTAGAATTCAAAAATGATCTTGACAAACTGGAGAAATAGTCTGAAATAAAACCAGGGTGGAATTCAATAAGGCCAAACACAAAGTACTATGCTCAGGAAGAAGTAATCAGTTGCGCAAATACAAAATTGGAAATGCCTGCCCAGGAAGGATCTGGGGGAGTGGATCACAAACTGAACATAGTATAGACCATACTGTATGTTATGAAGTTGCAAAAAAAAAAAAGTGACTGACGTTCTGGGATGTATTAGCAGGAGTCTTGTAAACAAAAGATGGGAAGTAATTCTTCCTCTCTATTCAGGATCTGGCATGGCTTCTGTTAGGCTACATCTACACTACCAGGTTTTGCCGGCAGAAAGTAGGCTAATGAAGCGCTCATTAGCATTTGTTGCACTGTCATTTGCATATTATCTGCCCGAGGCTTTTTGCGCAAGAGGTTTTTGCACAAAATCAAGCAGTGTAGACGGATTCGTTTTGTGCAAAAACTCTCTTTTGTGCAAGATCTGTATACTTCCTTTTTGAGGCATAAGGATCTTGTGCAAAAAGCCTTGGGCAGAGAATATGCTAATGACAGCATGACAAATGCTAATGAGCGCTTCATTAGCATACTCTCTGCTGGCAAAACCCGGTAGTGTAGACATAACCTTGGAGTACTGTGCCCAGTTCTGGGCGCCATGCTTTGGGAAAGATACAGTCACATTGGAGAACTACAACAATGATGGAAGGTATAAAAAACATGACATATAAGGAAAGACTGAAAAACTTGGATTTGTTTAGTCTGGAAGAAAGACTGACGGGCAAATGATAAGTCAAATTTTATTCTGAGGTGGAGGCTATAAATTGTTCTCCTTATCTGCTGAGAACAAGATATGAAGTAATGGACTTAAATTGCAGCAAGGGATATTTAGGATAGACATTGGGAAATATTTCCAAAATACAGGTTGAACCTCTGTAAACGAGTACTGTCTTGTCCGGCAACATCCCCTGGTCCAGGAGGACCATGGATGTCCCAAGACCAGAGAGTCCCGGTGAAGTGCTGGTGCTTAGGAGCCCTGCGGACTGGCAGGGTTGCTGGCAGCAAGCTGCTAGCAGGGCCAATAGCTTAGTTCCCCACAGCTGGACTGCTGGGCGTGCCCCAGTGCCGCAGCAGGACTGCTTACAGAAGCTGCCCAGTGGGACCAGAAGCCTGATGTGCCCCAGTGGAGCCACTCAGTGGGCCTGAAGCACCCCAGTCACGCTATGCAGTGTACTCCAGCTGGACTGTCCGGGGCAGGGGGCCAGAAGCCTGGCATGCTGCAGCAGGGCTGCCTGGCAGAGCCAGGAGCCTTGGTGGAGCCTGAAGCCCAGAGTGCCCCAGCTGGAGCACGCTGCACAACCTCGCTGGGGTGTTCCGGGCCCTGTCAAGCAGCCCCATAGAGCAGCTCCTAGCCCCTCTGGCAGCCCAGCTGGGACATGCTGGGCAGCCGGAGTGCAGGCAAGGGCGGATGGGGACCAGTGGGGCCTGCGGTGGGTCCAGGGCTGGGGAGCCAGTAGCAGGAGGGCAGATATTCCCTTCTCTGGTCCAGTAAGATTCCTCATCTGGGACTGGTCAGGTCCCGATGGTGCTGGATGAGGGAGGTTCAACCTGTATAAAGGTAGTTCAGTGGAACAAATTACCTAGGGAGGCTGTGGAATCTGTCTTATTGGAGGTTTTGAAGAACCTGCTAGATGTACACCTGTCAGGGACTGTCTGGATAATACTTAGTCCTGCCTCAGTGCAAAGGACTGACCTAGATTTTGAAATCCCTTTTTCTCTGGCTTGCGGCCCAGCATGCTGGGTAATGAGGCAGACATACTGTCACAGCAAGTTTGTGGTGTTTACCTACCTTCACCTGTATCACTGCTGACAGAGGCAGCGTAGTCTAGCCATTAAAGCACAGGACTAGCTGTCAGTTCTTGCCCTGTTTGAGTCACTGATTCACATTCTGGCTTGGCCAAGTCATTTCCTCTCTTTCTGCTCTAGTTAGCTCATCTGTAAAACATGTGTGACAGTACTGACCTAGATATTTCTCCAGGGTCTTCTGAGGACTGATTGCTGTGTATACAGTCGTTAGAATGTGTGCATTTCTAGGAATTATTACAATAGTGATTATGAAACCAAAAAATATTTTAAAACCCGAGGCCAAAGTTATCAAAGTGCTCCACCCCTCTTAAAAATCAGGCTCCAGGGCTTTGTGCGTAGGCATTTAGGCTAATCTATTTAACTGGTTTTCACATTCTCATGCCGTGTTATTTAAACCCAACTCCATTTAAATATTTGTTTGTTTTAAATCATGATGGTTTATTTCTTCTGTTAGATTTTTATAATTTCTTTTTTATTAACAGCACCCAGATTTGGGGCCTAAAGTACTTGATAACTTCCTGGAGGCAGGGGGCGGGGATGTAAAATGGTGCCTGTTTTTAGGGCATGTCTTCACTCCAGTCTGGATCAATGGGCAGCAAACGCCAGGTGCTCTCCGTTGACTCCAGTGCTCCATCAAAACGAGAAGACTAGGCAGAGTCAACGGGAGAGTATCAGCTATTGAAATACCACTGTGAACATTCTAAGTACAGTAACTTCTGCTACATTATTCATATGGCTGAAGTACGGCCTATGGCAGTATAGACAAGGTCGTAGAGTGCTTTTTCTCAGGGCATCTCAGTCCAACTGTCAGAAAACCCTCCAGCACTTGTAAGTGTCTCAATCGTCTGGCTGTTCCCATGCTGTTCCTTTGTGGAGTGCTCACAGTTATGCAACCTTCTCTGGCCCTAGCAGGGACTGTCGTACCGAAGATGGAGTCAGAGCAACTGGAGAGGCTGCGTCATGCAAACCAAGACCTTCTAGAAAGGCTCAAGGCGAAGCAGGAAGAAATCAAGAAAACACTTCCTCGCACACTGCTATCAGCAACCTCGCTTTCCAAAAGAACAACATTTGCAGAGAGATCTGTCCCTCTTCCTAAGAGAGGGGTATGTGCTGGGCTGGGCAGGGCAGGGCAGATAAGAGTTGTGCAAAGGAGCAGGAATGCTGTAGCACAAATGCATTTTCCCCTTTAACTGTGCCATGTCTTGGAGCTGATGTTTCCTAATATAAAAGGCATTCTTCAAACCTGCCATACCCACAGGCTTGGGGCTGGAAATGCTGAGGTCCACCTGGCACGGGGCAGGGAAGCAAATGGGCACCATGGGGAGTACTGCCGAGAGATTCGCTGAGTGGTTGAAGTGTATATTCCTGGGGCTTGTGGTGTGCTCCAGTGGCCGTGGTGTCCGCTGGTGAAATATGTCTGTCTAGCAAAGGCTCCATCTCTCTGTCCCATGAGGCTCAAGATGGGAGAGAATGCAGGGCCTAGCTAGGGCAGCATCTGTTACGTGGTGTCTCCAGCTGAGGTAGGGATGTTAAAATATGTTTATTTGTGTAAACGTGTAACTGCTGAATTTTTCAGCAGTTACATATTTACATATGTGTGGGGGGAAGCAAGAGCTGGTGGGCATGGGGAGCAAGCTTTTAAGCTGGCTCTTGCCTCCTCCCACCAGTACTGCTGCCTCCCTGGGAAGCAGCAGCCTGGGGGAGTGGAGCGGCTCTGCCGGTGCTGGCACACACAAGGAGTCAGCTTAAAAGCTGGCTCCCTGTGTGTAACAACTCCCACCTGCCCTCCGCCCCTCCCCCACACACTGCTGCCTCTGTAGGATACAGAGGTGGGGTGAGGGTGCTGCATGTAACCGAGAGGGTTAACCAATGAGCCCAGACTCATTGATGAACCATGTACTTGGATACACGTTCACATCTCTGGTGGGAGGAGGGGTGTTTTATATCACTATCCTCTAATTTCCCTCCATCTCAGAGGCCGCCTGTTGCAGTGACTCTCACCTGTGATGTAGCCTATTTGCACCCACTCCCTGCAGTGAGCAGATGTGGCTTAAGCACAACATGAGGCCTTCCCCTGCTCCCTCCAGGAGCCTTGGTAGGACCGTAGCAAGGGAGGATGAGCATAGAACATTATAAGAGGCTGAGCTGTCATTGAGTTACGGACCTAATTCCTGAGCAGTCTCTGTGTGATGTGTGGGGCTCTCTGCTCGTTGCAGAAGGAGAATCACATCCACGCTACAAAGGGCGCAGTGGACCCTGTGGTGTTAACCTCTGCGGAACCCGGAGCCAGCGCAGCCAGGGCAGCCCTTCGTTCACCATTGAAACCTGCAGCATGCAGCAGGGAGAGGAGAGGGGTGCTGCACCTCCGAGCTGGGCCAGAGCTAGGCTCCCCTAGGGCAGAACGAAGCTTCACACCAGTAGCTGCCATCGCCAGAGAAACCTCCAGAGCGGCTAGAGTCAGCAGTGGCCTGAGCAGGCCAGAGGAAGAATCCATCCCTGTGAAACACAGAGAGAGCAGAAAGCAATCTACCTTCCTCCACAGTCCCCGGCAGAGGGGCAAGCCAAGGGCTGAGGCAAAGTCAGTGCCGGGCAGGACCCCAGCGGAAGGGAACGACCGGCAGCGAGTGGCTATTAGAGACCCCCAGACTCCCAAATCAATCCTGCTAACACCTCAGGGTAAAGAACCCAAGGTAAGGGCATCAAACCAGGTGGAGGGGAAATAAATATCAGAGTCCAAATTTTTCCATTCCTAGTAGTCGAGCCTGGGCCCCTGGCACCTCACCTTCCCCCTTTCTCTGTGCAGTGAGAGCCGAGCCCTCACCATGGACATATGGGACAGGTGGCTTGTACAGCACAGCTACTGGCTTCCCTCAGAGGGCCCGGGGAAGGGCAGGGCGGGTCATGTCCTTGTCCAACTTGTCTCTATAAGCACAGAGAATATGTCTGGCACAAATCATTGTAGTCATCCTGGTAGGCACCTCAGGGCAGCCCGTTGTAGTGTTGTCAGCACAGCGGGGCACAGCAGGCTCGGCCCAGCCTGGCTGGGGCAGACTGTAGCGCAGCGGGCCTAGCCGTGCTGGAGTGTCCCCTCCCCCACAAAATCCCAGTTAAGCAGTTAAAGGATTAAATAGGATTTTACATCTCTAATAGTGGCTCTGACTTGCTACATAGCCGTGGCCACAGGTCTCCATTTTGCAGGTGGGGGAACAGAGGCAGAGAAGGCTGAGAGACTCACCCAAAGCCATATGCAGTGACTTGCTGGTAGAACTGAGACTAGAGCCCAGATTTCCCAGCCCAGGTCACTAGACCACAACTGCCCCTCTTGGTGCGGCTAGCAGATATATCCCTTTGAGGAGCACAGTGCCCTTGTAGCTGTATAAGGAGCCTTTAGTGAGCCGTGAACTCATTTCTCCCCAGAAGGAAGCCGGCCGTGTAACTTTTCTGTCAGACCCTGAGGAATACACCATCCCTGCCACTAGCTGGTCAGTGCGTCCTTTCTTGGGCTACGACTGGATTGCAGGTGAGCCCCAACCTCCCATTCCTTCCTCCTCCCCCATCTGTGTTATCACTGGGGTGATCGGGTAATGTCGGGCAAAACCCCAACTCACCTCTCATATGCCAAAGAGTACTGTCCGAGGTGCAGGCCCAGGCCTGGAGCTTTGGTGTGCTTTGGAGCCAGGGCGTGGTGAGCTGTCTGGTAAGCTGCAAGCTGGCAATTGTCCTCAGCACAAGAGTTGCAGCTTTACCAAGCAGACACAGTTCCACAGTCAGTGCAGAAATGACTTGTGCTTTCCTGGAACGGCGTGAGGAGACTGGCCAGGAATCGGTACAGCGGCTGAGAGAATTCGAGTGGGGCACAGAGTCGCAGAAGATGAACGAAGGAAATAAGGAGGAGAGATCGTTTCTAGGCTGGGCTCTCTGGATCAGTGATGCTGCCAGGTGTCGTTCCTTCAACAGAGCCAGACTCTCCTTTGCAGTTGGCCGTGCTGCTGCATTCATATCTGCTGCTCTGACCAGTCGCCCTGTTTGGCACTCTGCACCTGGGTTAGCTAAGCTTTGCTTTGTCACCCAATGTAATTCCAGCTTTGAATTGCCTTCTCTGCTTACTGTTCCCAGGGCTGCTGGACACGGACTCATCGCTGTCTGAGAAATCGGAGCAGTACTTCTCCGAACTCAGGGAGTTCCGGCAGGTGAACAAGGAAGCATGTGCCCATGAGCAAGACCTGGGGTAAGGCGGGGGACTAAGGTGACAATGAGCTGTGCCAGGAACAAGGGAAGAACTGGTGGGAGGGTTTGCTACCTCCTGTCTGGAATAAGAGACTCGAAGAATCAGTGCTTTTTTTGTGATGGTATGCCCCGGTCTGATGTACTGGCACCCATTTTCCCAGCATACTGGAAATGAATGACATTCCCCTCGGGCATACCGGCACCTTTTGTCAGAGGAGACTTCACTGGCATTTTCCTAGGGCGGCTTGGCCCCCGACAGAAGCCCACTCAGGACACACAGTTCTTAAAGGGGCCACACTTTTTTTGGGGGGGAGGGATGCTCAACAACTTTCCGCCAGGCACCTTTTTTCTTACAAAAAAAGCACAGGTGAGAATGGTCCAGGATGGCTCATCCAGCCCATCAGCAGGTCACTGAGGCCATGTCTTCCCTTCAGGGAAGATCAGTGCTGCCGTGATCCATCTTACAGAGTTTGATTTAGCGGGTCTAGTAAAGACCCACTTAATCAAACTCAGAGGGTGCCCTTGTTGGTGGCTGGTACTCCTGCTTCTGCAAGGAGTAAGGGAAGCCTGTGGAAGCATTTGCTCCCGTCGGCCTCCCGCTATGGAGATGGTGGGGAAACTCAAATTAAGGTACGTAATTAGTGTTGCTGGAGTTGCATATCTTAATTCAACCTTCCCCTTTAGCGTAGACCTGGCCTGAGTGTTTGCTTTCTTTATGGGGAGGTGTTTGCTATTGAATGAGAGCCTAGGGCAGAGGGTGAACTGTACCAATCCCACATGGTCAAGAAACCAGGAACATCGGGTGGGGGAGCGATTAAATGGATTTCTGAACTAGTCCCTGTCATCAAGGTCTGTCCCTGTCATCCTCTATCCAGGGATGGGCATTTGCTTTTGGAACAGCCCTTTCGCTTCTTGGTGTAAGTGTAAAGCATGACGGATGCTTTCCTCACCAAGCCAGTCTAAAGGGAGGTCTAGACAGCAAGAGACTCCTCCCCCCAACATAGGCAACATGTCGGGGGCATGAAGGGTTGCATGCCCCTCCTTGCCATGGACTGGGAGGGGCCAGTCAGCAGCTGGCGGAAAAACTTGCGAGGAGGGGCCTGATGCCCAAAGCAAGTGTAATAGTCAGGATTCACTGGTGTGGCATCTCCTGCTCTGTTTCTGATTATAACGGTTTGGCTGCGTGCGTTGCTGCGTTTGCTGCCCTATTCACTATGTTGACCATACACGGTTAGTCAACACAGCAGACTCCGAGAGAGCACAAAATCAGATAAGGATCGAAGGCACCCGGCCAGGTTTATAAAGAAGTTATACATCACTACTGACGTATCAGGTTGCCTCCTCCGGTTACTTAGTTACCTCCCCTTACCTCATATAAGAGAGGTTCAATTACTATCTATCATGCTGTCAGTTTAGAGCCGGTCCTGAACGTAGGCCGATATGCTCTTGTCATCTATGGGGAGGAGGTTGGTGTCAAGATGTTTCTTAACACCATGCTCTGTTTTGACCCCTCTGGAATATGCTTACAGCCTGTGCCTAGTACCTCTTAGATACGATTGTTTTTGTAATACCAGCCCTGTCCGTGCCAAGTTCTGTGAGCAGGGCCTGCCTCTTTCTCCCAGCTTAACTCTGCTTTATATTAGCAAAGTCTTGCCCATTGCTGTCTAGGCTTCAGGCCTCATAGCTGGCCTGTGATATGTGGGGCTTATGTCTCAGGCCTTCGTCTTACTACAGCGAACGAAGCAACTCGGCCACAGTTCACCGTGCTCCTCTAGCCGCTTTGCTCTGGGGAGGGGATGAGACTGGCCTGTACTCACCAGCGGCCTACCCCGCTCCTCTGAAAGCAGAGCACAGCCAGCTGGGGCGGTTGCTCTGCTTCTCCTGGGGCAGCCCCTGAACCTGTTAGTCCCCCAGGCCACATTGTTCAGGGAAGTGCGCAGAGCAGGGATGGGCAGCAAGTGGAGCAAGGATGGGGAGAGGGCAAAGCAGGGAGGGGGCAGAGCCTAGGGTAGAGGGAGGTTGTTCTGGCTCTTCCCCAGGCTGGGGGGGCAGGGTCACGTGGCTAGTGCTCCCCTCCCTCAGCTCCCTTTCCTCAGTCGCTTCTGCCCCCCAACTAGGGGGATATTGCTATGTTTTCACAGTGCACAGCTGTGACTGAATCTTTATTTCCCTAGGCCCGAGGCATCGGATTCCTTGGCTCCTACACAAGAAGCAGATTGCATTTCCAGTTCCCATCAGTGTAAGATGAGATGCTGTCCCAATCTAGTTTCTGTGACCTGTGACTTTCTTTTTGGGAAACTCCTGAAGGGAGCCTTTCTGAAAAGGCCTGGGAGGAATTTACAGTTCAACCACTGTCTTGCCTCAGCAGGAGTCCTTTTGTTGAATCTCTTTCACACACTCTGTCTCTGCAGAGTTCTGTGTAATTGTCCTGACCAGCTGTGCTTTGAGTTCAGTTAAATCTTTGTCTGTTTTCAGGAAATAGTTGAACTGGAGGGAAAGTAACATGTACAAATTACTTTGGGAGAAGAGCAGGGTTTTTCTCTGTATAGCAGGGCTACTCAACATGCAGCCTGTGGGCTGCCTGCGGCCTCTTTGTTTGCGGTCCGCAGTGCGGTTTGGGTTTACTGTG
>JANRFK010003894.1:16361488-16382984 GCA_030068395.1 Apalone spinifera | reverse complement strand
TACACTCGACGCAATAAACAGGATAGCCCCCACTCTGCTGCTGGGCTTCTATCTTCATTTTTCTAATGAATAAGTTTATGTATAAACTGGGATTCTTGTTAAACTTCTGGAATATAGATTATTATAAGAGTTATGTTTTAAAGAAGGTCAGAAGTCACTAGTGCCCTCAAACCTCCCCCCTCCAAATTTCCTGTTAGCTGTTCCTGTTCGCAAGCTCTCTGGTCACTGAGTCACAGGCTTATATAGCTCTGGTAGCCCCTCCCCCTGACTGAGGCTCAGCCAATTAATAGAGGCTTCTAGATTTCAAACCTTTTAGAAGCTCCTTCAAACAAACAAACCAACCAACCAGACAAACACAAGCTCAGCACACAGCAAATAACTCCCCCACACACAAACACATACTTAGTCTTGCCTTAAACTTTGTATTCATGCCTGTCAGTGTGAAATAAGCTATTTGCATGTACATGCAACCACATTAAGTTGCGGCCCTCAGCATGTGCCTCAGTATCATTGTGGCCCTAGGGCTTCCAAAGTTGAGTAGCCCTGCTGTATAGTGTGTATGGTGCCTGGTGTGCTTGAAAGCCAGGCTCTGAGGAGAAGCTACCAGCTATGAGTGACGCAATGCTCTTGCTTCTGTGTGGCAGGTGTTTATTGCTATCGGTTAAACAGGCGCCTCTTTACCGTCCCTGTGGATTCCGGGTCTGCCTGCCCCGTGTGTAAGACCCCGAGAGCCCGAAGGCCTCCAGAGACGCTGGAAGAACCAGCCTACGTCAGGTCTGTACAGACGGGCTCTGGGGTGCTCATAGCCCGTATTGCAGGAAGCCATTGGGGCAGAAAAAGCGAGAGCTCAGCATGTGGGAGGAGGCCCCTTTGAAGTGCCTCTTTATAAAGTTGCTGTCTTAGTGCAGAGCAGGAGTAGGAAAACTGCGGCCTGTGGGCAGCATCTGGTTTGTTAGTCATCCTCACCTGGCCTGGAGCTTCTGCTGGGGAGCAGAACTGGGGGCTTGCCTGACTCTGCATGTGCCATGGCTCCATATGGCTCCCAGAAGCAGGGATGTGTTGGCTGGGAAATGCAGTCAAGGAGAGCTGCAGCGGCAGTGCCTGCAGCCAGGGGGGAGGAGGCAACACACAGAGCCTCCTGATAGTGCTTCTGTATAGGAGCTGGAGGGACGTGCCTCTACTTCCGGGAATTGCTTGAGGCATGTACCTCCTGCTGCCTGCTCCCCTCAGCCTCCCTTCCCACCCCAGCTCCCTTCCCCAATTCTGATCCCGCTCCTGCCCTCGATCCCAGCTTGGAGCCACCTCCTGCTCCCCAAACCTCTTATCCCCAGCCCTACCCCAGCGTCCACACTCCCAGTCGGAACCCTCACCCCCTCCAACAGCGCAACTCCAATTTTGTGATATTCATGGCCCACCAGGCCATTTCCATATCCTCGGGCTAAAAAGTTTGCTCACCCCAGTGTAGAGGGAGGTCCGGGCTTTGAAAAGGGTCCTATTCAGCTTTGTTGTAAGCAGGAGCAGCTCCCATATAGAGTCTAAGGCAGATGTACCCTCTTACCTCAGGGCTGCATTTAGTCCTGACTCTGGATGTACAGCTCCAGCCCCAAGGATCTTATCCAGCCCATTGACTTGGGTAGGCATTGGATGGGGTCCTAAGACTCCAGCGGTGGAAGGAGGAGTGCAGATGCCTCCTTCTCTGAGATTCTCTTCTAGTGGACCTGTGCAGTTACTTCCTCTGGTTGGTTGCAGGGTCAGCATTCCCAGGTCCACCCTCCTGCCTGCCTATAAGTACAGAATCCATCGCAGGAAGAGCTTTGAACCAACGGACAATCTGGCTTTACCTTCGGTAGGTTTCCACCTTCCCATTTGACTGTTAGGCAGGAGGCTGCATCGTCATCAGGTGAATGGTAATACCAGCATGTTACCAAAAGTAGAGGACCAAGAGCCTTGATGTAGAAATGCCAGGGATGAGTTTCCACTAAGATGCCAAAGCTGAACACCCCCAGACTGTGGGGCAGTTCAGAGCGAGGCTTGGAGGCTAGCCAAATCATTGTGAGAGCCAGGAAGAGCCCAACCTAGGTGCAGCCTCTGCAGCTCATGCCCCTCTGTAACATAACATAATTCATACAATCCTCTGAATAGTGTGTGTGTCCAAGCGGTGAACACAGAGAGCAGATGCCGGAAGAGTTGGTTCAGCAACTCTCCTGCAGACAGACAGGGCAAAAGAGCGCAGCAGAGAGAGAAAAACAGATGGTGTCTTTACTGCTTGCAAATGGCAAATAGGTTTTGCCAGTAAAATGCAGTGAACAGAAAGTAAAAGGAGACAGGCAGGATGAATGGGCAGAGTGTGGGCCTAAAGCAAAAAACGTAGGTGTTTATAAAGACAAGGTGACTCAGGGTATGTCTACAAAGCAAATAAAGTCCCATGGCTGGCCATACCAGCTGACTCAGGCTCCCGGAGCCCAGCCTGCTGGGCTATTCACATTGACTAAAACATTTTGTGAATTCAAGTCAATTTCACTGATCTGTTTCAGAAAAATAAACCAAACGGTACAATATTGTTTTCCAGAAAAATAGAAACATTTAGTTTTGACCATTTCTGAAGGAAACATTCTGACTTTTTTTCAGTTCAAAACAACTTCATTTAAAATTTCTTTCAATTTGATTAAAAAAAACCAACCTTTCGAAATTGGAAGGAAATGTTATGTTTTGGATCAAGCAAAACAGTTTGATACAACACTATTCTTTTGGCTTGTCAATCCCCTGAAAACTTTAAAAGTGCCATATATACTCGATCCTAAGCCTAATGTTTTTGGTAAAAAAATCATGCAGTACAGAGCAGCGGTCGGCTTATGAATGAGTCGTTGCATTTTACCAATTTTTTTTTTACTTGGCGTGAGGGGCAGGGGTCAGCCAACTTCAGTTCCCAGTCCGGCAGAGCAAACTGCTGACATGCCAGAACGTTTTATGTATCTGGAATGTCTGCAGCCCCTGAGCTCTCAGTGGATGCTGTTCACCATTCCAGGTCAATGGGAGTGGCAGCAAGCAGCAGCTAGCACATCCCTAGGCCCACGCTGCTTCCCGCAGCTCCCATTGGCTGTGAACTGCAAACAGCAGTCAGTGGGAGCTGAGAGTCTTCGTGCCTGCAGACATTTCAGGTAAACAAAACGTTCCGATGTGCCAGTGGCTTATGCTGACAAGCTGGGACCGGAAGTTTGTAAACTGCCAATATAGAGTCAGCTTATGAATGGGTCGTTCTGATTTTTACCTTTTTTTTTAACTTGGGGGGTCAGCTTATGAATGAACAGGCTTATGGTCGAGTATATATGGTAGCTCTTAGGTTACAACCTGAAACTTTAATTTTTAATGCCAGATTATTTGCACAGCTCCAGCCTAGATTCAGTGCGGAGGAGCTGAGTGGGTAAATGGAGATGTGGCCAGTGCATTGAGTTCACAGAACTCAGGAAGCTGATGACATATCTTGCAACTATGTGTTGTACACAGTGTAGTTGCTCCCATGTGGATCCCGCCATAAAAGAGCAAGCAGGTTTTTATCTCATCCATCTTGTCTCTCGTTGCAATCCCCTTTGATTTGATGTTTGGTTTCAAACGGCAAAAAGGAAACCTTGATTTAAATAATACATTTTAATCATCTTTGTGTTTGTACTTTTACTTATTTCCATACAGAAAGGTTGGGTGTGATTGCTTGGTACTTCTTTTTTGCTAACCAAGAGGATACACATTTATTTAGAAATTCTATAGCTTAACATTCATTTATTGAGATTCTTAATTCTGGCTACCTTTTTATTGTTAGAAAATGATGCATTTTATTACATTTTATTATGATGCATTATGTTTTATTATGATGCTTCGTGTTTATGAAGCATTTCTTATTTAGTAGACAATACATTTTTAATTGCATTTTCTGCCACAAGCTGCATTTGGATGGAAGTTGGAACACAATTAAAAGTGCCCAAACCCAGCATCTTAAAATGGTTTTTTTTTTAAGAAAGCATGCTGGATGCACAAGAAAACATTAACTGAGGTCATCAAAACGTTTTGTGTTTTAAAACTAACTGATTTATTAAGCAAAAGAAGTACTACGTATACTAGTGAATTGAACAGATTGTTTCTGGTCACCATGTCCTTAAAGATCTTAGAACTAGTAGATTTTACCATTTCACACCTGTTTTTATCTATTGATTGGAATAGAAGGTGGGAATAAACTTGCCTGTTTTCTGACTCCTAGTGAGTTTCTCAGCTTTGAACTGAACTAGTTGACTAAACTGCAATGAAGAAAATTCTCTGTCTAGTTGCAGAAGAAGCTCCTGCAGTTAAAATCGGGTTTACCATTTCAACAAATTCTGACTAAGCACTTAGCCAGTAACTTCCATCTGTTCAGGGTTTTGACTTTCTTTAAAACTTCAGAAGCCAACATGTACTGTATGACTGTTATTACTTGTATTTAATGTAAAAGATGTTGAGTCTAGTAAAGTTAGCCCAAAACATAGTTTGTTCTAATTTCAAATTTAATTTTAATTAGTTTTAATTGGGGGGAGGTGTATTTAATTAAAAATTTAAAAAATCTAATTATTTTGATTTAATTGATTTTTAAACTGCTTTTGGAAATGGCTAGAAGTCAGTGAAGGTGGAGAAAGAGAGAGCAAGTCTGGCCACAGCACCTTAGAGCCTCTGCAAAGTTCTCATCTGTCCCTCTTTGTGACCGTAAAGCTCTTAAAGAAATGAACTCAACAGTCTCTTGAGGCCTCCCTTTGGAGGGACTGGGCCGTGGCTTTTCTGGGGGTGGGGTATACGCTGGCAGAGAAGGCATTTACAGGAAGAACCTCTCCCCACAGCACTGCCTGGCCGGGTGGGAGAACGTCATTACCTCTACCAGCCCCACACTTAGCAGTCTGGATCTGCGAACTTCACTGGAACAAAAACCCACTGACCCATCTCACCCGGTAAGAACAGGCTCTTTGGAGTCACACTTGCCCTGTTTTCAAGGGCCCAGCATCTTGCGTGTGCTCTGAGAAGGAGGGTAGTGCACTGACAGCTGAACAAGAAGCCAAGCACGCATTGGGCTCAGTTTCCCCACTTGCTGCATGTGGAGCTGAGAACATCAACCTTCCAATGGGGATGCTGTAATGCTGCAGCATATAGTTGCAGCAAAAGGGTTAATGGAGATAGGAGACATGGTACTGAGCCAAAAGTGTGTTGTAAGGCTTTCTGTGTGGTCACAAGATGGGGGAGCGGGTTGTTTAGTTTTATAGATTGATTGAATCTTTGTTTTGGTTCTAGACCTTGGCGTCCCGGATGTCAGGAGGAACCAGGATGGACCAGCTCTTAAATCTGTCCCGCTCAGCTCATTTCAGACTTAGCCATGCTCAGCAGAGAGCTCGAGACCAGTCACTATACTACAGAGCAACTATGAATTAAAGTCCTACTGTCTCAACCATGTGAGCTGCGGACCTGATTACCTCCCCAGGGGCTGTGTGGGATATTGGGAGTGAGCAGAAATGACGGTGTTTGCCTGAAAACGAGCCTTTAGAGGAGAGATTTTTCTGAGCCCTGCAAGTGCAAAT
Source organism: Apalone spinifera (assembly GCA_030068395.1). Lineage (NCBI taxonomy): Eukaryota > Metazoa > Chordata > Testudines > Trionychidae > Apalone > Apalone spinifera. The sequence continues at coordinate 16,377,399 of JANRFK010003894.1, read as the reverse complement.
GCCCTTGCAAAAATCCATTAGAATCACACAAGTTGCAATTAGCCAGTTGCAGAAATTGCATGCAGTTGGCCAGTTTTGCATCTAACTGGCCATTTATGCATGCAGTCCCTGCAGTTGTGTGCATATTTGTACTTTCCCAACCAGGGGTATAAATCAAATGTACAGCATACGTTGACTGTACATGGTCAGTTGCGGTAAGAGACATCTGGTAGGTTTAAGAAAACAGGATGACTAGTACTGATCCCTGTAACAGAACAGCCATAGGAGATGTTGCAGTAGACATGTATAGAGAGTTCATCCATTCAGCACATAAGAGCACTAAGGCTGACTCATCAAACCCAGGATTCTGACTCTCTGAACAAGGAGTTAAGACTCTGAGCTGCATGGCACAGCATGAGGTATGCAAAGATGCTCAATTTCATGCTTCCAGGAGACTTGGACTCAACTTCTTACATTACGCAAGAGTGACTATATTTTAGTTCCAGTTAGAAACACATATTTCTATTTGCACATTATCTTTCAACAAAGGAATTGGTGAATCGTAGTTAACGTAGACCTTCTGGGGAGGGGAAGAACGATTAGCCAAGAAAAAGGTGTTTTGTGAATCACAAGGCCACAGAATGCCTTAGAATGTTCTGAAGTTTTGTTTGCCTCTGATTGTAAGAGGCTGGGAAGGCATCTTGAAAACCTGCTCATAGAGTTTTTAATTGCATTGAAATAATTGTGTGTTTTGTGGTGTGCTTTTATTTTCTCTTTTGAAAATAATAAAGGAGTTTTATATTTTCTCCTATAACACCTGCAGTGTAGGAATTCTACAGATTGTAGTTAAGTCTTCTTAACACAGAAAAGTACTTAGAAACCTTGCTCCAAATTTATCCCTAAGGTGTAACATAGGGATGTAAAATCCCATTTAATTAGTTAACCGGAAGCAGCAGCCCCATGGAGAGCCATGGGTAAGGGGCTGCTCCCTAGGTACTGGTTAACCATTACCCGTTAAGCATCACCTATTAAGGGTGATGCTTACCAGGTAACCTGGTAACAGTTAATATCCCTAGCACAACACCATTGATTTCTTTGGGTTTACACAAGGGATGAGTTGGGCTTATTGTCTATTAATGATACAGAACTTACTACAGGTACAAAATATAGGCTGTGAATTTTTCTAAAAAGCAGACATTAATTTTGCAAGGCTACGAATGTAATAATTTTAATGTTTAACGTTTTTTTAATGTGAAGCATTCCTCTCTAGTGTTGGAAGTTTAGATGTGGTTGCGTTGGGCGACTAGATGAGAAATAGAAAATTAAACTGACTTGAAATGGAAAGTGCAACCAATCACTTTAGTTTCATTGCCTCAATTTGAATGCAGTGTGAGAGAGGGTCACTGTCCCACATATCAAATATAATGCAAAGTGTGAAGTTCTTTCCATTTTTGGATTACAGAAACTAGAACTACCTCACAGATTAGTACAAAATTCAGCAGTAAAACTTCATTAGGAGAGCTTATTATAGGAGAGACTCCTTAAAACCTTTTCACCACCAAGCCATCAAATTGTAAATCCTTTCCGAGTTCCTCTCTGCAATGTAGATAGTGTTACCCCTCCACTGGTCCATTCCACACACCACCACATCTACACCATGTCTGTGTAACTCTGCTTCTGTTAAACCTCCACCCACATACCTTATCCCCATATATCTAATGGGGATAGTGGAAGCCCAGGAAGGTTAAGTAACTTCTGTAAGGCCACAGAGCACATCAGTGGCAGAACCAGTATTACAACTTAGGTTTCCTGGCTCCCAGGACTATGCTCATTCCTACAGACCATGCTGCCTTTTTAAATAGATGAGTGAACACTTTGGCTCCATCTGGCAGCCAGCAATGTCTGTGAGACCAAGGGATTCTGTTAGTGTCCTGCTGCATATCAGCATCCTGTACTGGACACCATGAAAAGGAAGCCAGCTTCTCAGTCTACACTTGACCATGTTCCCTGGTACGTAGAGCTGGGCTCTGCCAAATTCAAAGCAAGCCAGGGACAGGGACTTCCGAAGACATTGGCTGGCACATGTGTTCTATAGAATGGCAGCTGTTTGATGGCCTTTTGTGATGTTGCTATGGGAGCAAGTAAATATCCCCTACTAGGTTCCAACACGTCCAGGTGGACTCTGTGCATCAGGGATTTTATGATCCAGCCAAAGAATTTGTCCTGCACTAACCTGCATGGAAGAGGGACTGAATATGTTGCTCTTCCTGAGCTTTGAGCTGTGGTTGCTAGAGTGTGTTAGTGGTGCCAGCATACAGCAGACTGTAGGTAATTGTGACTATTGTTATTTGAATTGTGCCTACAAACCCTGCTCATGGACCAGAACCTCAGTGGGCTAAGCACTGTACAAGAACAGAATATTCCCAGTCTCAAAGAGCTTACAAATTCCAGCAAAGTCAGGTGGAAGGTGATTTTATTTGACCATTAGTGTCCAACTGATGCTCTAGTCAGGGCCTGTATGGCACTGGGGATTAGTAACTGACTACAGACCCTCTAGGTATATTTAGGTCACTAACTCGAATGTAGCCCAGGTATGTGAAAGATGTTACCATCTCATGGCTGTTGGGTGAGGTCATGAAGCAAGTCAATGGGTCTCAGACCAGTTCCTGAAGGAGGTGTGACAACATCTCCAAGATGACCATCCCAGTTAAACTCTTTGCGGGTAGTCTTAGCAGAGTGGCCACCGCTGTGAGGTGGTCACTCCAGATCAGAGATGAGGCAGAGTGGCAGAAAGTTTTACTGCCCGATCTAACGGACATTTTCCATCTACCCGACTTTCGCCTTTTACCATTTTTGTCATCGCAAAGTTCTTTGGCCCTTTTCACGCAACCAGATTCAATCCTGTCGCAGTATAATAAGCAGTGATCAACATGCCCAAGCCAATCCACTAGCTGTCTGAGGCTTTGTCTTCACTCTGCATGGAGATCGACCTTGCCATGATCGATCTTTCAGAGTTTGATTTAGTGACTCTAGTTAAGACTCGCTAAATCGAACTCAGAAGGTGCCCCCACTGGTGTCTGGTACTCCTGCTTTTGTGAGGAGTAGGGGAAGCTGATGTCTGCCTTCTGTTGTGGGGACGTTGCCAAGCTTGGTTTAAGGTAAGCCGACTCCAGCTACGTATGCTACATTGTGTACCTTAAGCCAAGCTGGTCTAGCATAGACCTGGCCTGCAAATACACTCTCAGAAGGTGAGTGTATTTGCCGCATTAAGACATTATCTCAATTACATATTTCAAAACCCTCTTGTCTCTTTCTTCCCTTACCCAGTTCTAAGTACTGCCCTTTGAGCAAAAGTGTCCATTCCTGCATTTACTGCAATCAGTGGGAGCTTTGCCGCTGACTCCCAGAAGCATATCATCATACCAGATGTGTAGCCTATCGCTGCTCTCCCAGGATCGTCTACCATTTACGATGCTTCCCCCTCCCAAAGTTAGTTAGCGCTTTGCCTATCACCAAACGGCTCCGTTTCCCGTCCTCTCTGCCCATGTGTCTGATTTGACTCTCCACAGGGGATCAGCTTTTCCACTGGAACAGTTGGCAGCCCTGGGTCTGCATGTGCGAGTTACACAAACAGGCGCGAATCCGGCACTTTGTGGTTTCAGCTGAAAACATCACAGTGAACCTTAAGGCTAGTGAATTCTGGGAGGAAAAGGCCTGCTCCTTGCAGGACTGCATCATGTGCAAGCCAGAGGAGTGTCCAGGCAGCCCGAGGATATCTGGCTTCTTGCCCGAATTCGAACATCTCTCCATTTCAAAGCCCAGCAACACTAATCCACCTACCGCGAGCGCCAGTGACTTTGCATCGTATGAGAGTCTCCCGGTTGTGGATGACACCGGTGAGAAGTAATGGCATAGCAGGCAGTGATGTGTAACTTGCTGGTGCTCATGCTCTCCTCTGCCGTGACAGACCGGACAGGGACACAGATGGCTTGACGAGGGCTGCAGAGCACATGATGAGAAGCCGCAGAAGGAATATGCTCTGCTGGAGCGACTGCTTGAACCGGACTAGAGAATCCAGGCTGGGTGACTAAAAGGGCAGCATTGAATGACTAAGAACTCCACAGCAGCTGACAGCCACAGCGGCTGGGTTTGAATAAAGTTTAATGGAGACGTAACCATCTTTGGAAAGTTCACTTTTCCTTTCCCCATCTCGTGCAGCTACCGTATATGAAAGAAACCTCGGGCCAAAGGCACAGCTATAGTGAATCTTCATAGGAGACTTACTTTGTTTTTTTGGCTTTAGTCCCAGAACCCTCCCAACCTTTGCAACCCTGGCCTCCAGTTCTTGTCCCCATTCTTATGCTTGCAGGGCCTTTGTGTGCATTTGGGAGCTAAGCTTTCCACAAAGGGCACAATCTTTTACTTTCTTTTGAGCCTAGTTCTTCATGAGGTTTCTGATCTGCTAGCCCCATTCCCTTTTCAGTCAGCTCTGGCAAACTTTACCTTTGCACATAGGTGCCAACTTTTATTTTTCCCTGGGGGTGCTCCATCATCGCCCCACCTGATGCCCCAGCCTTCACTCTGCCCCTTCCCACAAGACCTGGCCTTGACTCCACCCCTTTTCCCAAGGCCCCGTCTTCCCCCACTTCTTCCTACCCCCACTCTGATCCGTCCCTTAGGCCCTGCTTGCTACTCTCCACCCTCCCTGAGCCACTAGTTGTGGTTAGCATCCACTAGTTTTTCCCATTATATTAATGTGTTAATCCATTGATTCTTTGGTTTGCTCTCTCTCCATACTGGTTTAAGGAACTATCTGAGGTTTCTGCTTTAAGTCTGAGCATGCTTCTTTCCCAAAGCATGTGACATCTGGCTTGTGTATTAACACTGGGAATGACCAGATGATTTTTTGGTACATGACTGGTACAGCAATGGCTCCCCCACTCCTGCACTGCTTCCTCTCTGTCAGAGGCAGCTCAACTGTGTGGGGGGACTGGCGGGAGCAGGTGTGCACGGGGAGCCAGCTTAAAAGCCAGCTCCCCAGCACACTGGCTCCTGGCGTGTAACCATGTAACCGGTGTCACACGTTCACGTGATTAAACACATTTTAACATCCCTAATTTGTGTGTTCCAACATGAGCCTAACTGATGCCTACACGATTTTATAGTTGGTTCTGCTCTGAAAAGAGACTCTTGGTCTTGCTGAATCCAGTGTGTTCTGTTTACGTGATTTAGAATGATTTTGTTTCTAATGGCCACCTCTGCCAATTCTGCTTGCAAAGATTCTTCTGCTGGAACTGCACTGATGTTGATGCATGAGCCAGAAGACCATCCAGCCTCCTTTTCGACAGCGGTGTTGACTTTCAAGGGTAAAGAAGGCTAAAAAAAAAAATTGAAAAATGATTTTTGTAAGGAGATCTGTATCTGAACTTGCACAGTTGGGGGACTGATCTTCTGGTAAGACAGTATTGTTTTTACACAGTCGCTCTTCTGATCATAACCACACTCCAGTGTTCAATCACCAGTGAACAGCTCACGCCAGCAAATCTTGTGGCTTGCAGCAAAGGGAAATGAGTGTTCCCTTCTTATGTGGTGTCTCACAATCACTCCAGTGAGGTCAGAAAGGGTGAGTGTTGAGAGGCCTGGATGCTGATCACGTATGAGATTCCAGTGCTTACACAAATCCTGGTTGAGTCTCATCAAATGTCAGTGCCATGCCTGGAGGGAGAGAGAGAATTATAAATGTCTGGTCATGCTTGCTGAGAACTAGGGTTAGAAGAGTTACAATAGTTTTGTAGTAATTGGTTTTCAGGCCACATTTTCCAAAAATGTCCCGGGCTTTCCTGCATGGTGTGACAACATGGCTAAGCAAACACATGATGCAGGCAACGTTGCTAAGCAAACACATGACTCAGGCAACATTGAGCAGGTCACCAGAATGTCCTTTTGCTCTGAATGCTTGTGTGTAGCTTGAGAAACACTTGGTAATTCTCTTAAGCCAGAACATTCTTTGCTCTAAACAGGTCTTGGAGAACGAATATTGTCCAACAGTAGCTACAGTTGCTGCTTTAGACTCCTTTGGGGAGAGGTAAGTTTCAAAGAGCAGAGGTATCTAGGGATTTTTCTGTTGTGGGGTTGGGTTTGACACCCACTTCTGAGGAATAAGATGAAGTTTCAGTCCATAAAATCACGTAAGACTTGCAAATGGACAGTCTGCCCAGAAAGATGCCCCCGTGTGTCCACCTAGATCTTGGCTCCTGTGCCCTTTGTCCTTTCTGGGCAGATACACACTGCCATGAGGCTGTGAAGGTCTACACAGCATGGAGGGGCAAAGCAAGGGGCACAATAGGCTTCAGGATTTTGCCCACTGTGAACTAGAAAAATATTGCACGCATTTTGAGGAATTGGAAGATGTTACTGCACCTGCTTGTCTATTCCATCACTTTGCCTGTACTCCAAGGGCAAAGACCAACACCCTGGACTTCCTCTGCATTTAGCTTTCCTTTTATACCATGTGGTACACGTTGGATTAGCGTGTGTGACTACAGCTACATGTGCTGGTGGTGGATCCCGGCAAATGTAATAGCTAACTGAGTTCTCCTGTACTACGATTGTAGGCCTCTTTTAGGCCTGTTCAATGATGAAGGTCTAAGGAACTATACCATGGGCTGTCTATATGTACGCAGCCCTAGTTTGTTCCTCACATCATGAGAAACTGCCAGCAGGTTTACTTTGTCTGTCTGCTTGTACCTGCCACCTGCCTCCGTAATGATCGTAAGCTATTTTGAGAGTTGTTTCATCATGAAGCTTTCCCGTTAGCAATGCGTTCCTCGTAGTAGCACCATGAATGAGTGTGCAGAGCGGGGCTACTTGTGTTATGTAGTAATGAACCCATCAGGAAATGACTGTCATAACCACACACAGTCCCTTTGATGTGTTTCAGCCAGCCCCCCCCGACCCCAGCCAGGTCTTGCTTTTGGAATGATTTACCAACTTTGATTTGGGGGGCAGCTTTCATCTTCGGAGACGCTGCTGCAGAATCGCTGCTAGAATGCAGGTCTCCGCATTTGAATTGCGCAGCAACTCGAAAGCTGGAGAGAAACCTGTTGCTAAAACCCTCCATTCAGCCCATTTCCTGGCTAATGGCTGATGCTGCTTACTTTGTCAGAAGGCTAGGGGGCTGATTCTTCTCTCCTCCTGGTGTAATCAGTTGATTTCAGTAGAAACTCCTGACTTACATGGGCGTGAGGGAGGAGAATCCAACATTAGATTTTTCTGTTCTTATCAGTAAGCACAGGAGGAACTTAGCTTGTCTGACAAAAAGTAAATCTTTCCTAAAGAGCTGATGAGATCAGTCACAAGCCTTTAACTATTTCATATAACAGTACTTTGAGGGTCAGTAGTTCCTTTCATCTGAGGCTCTTGAAGTGCCTTACACACCTTTTGGGGTGTCATCACACCCTTATGAGTTATTACTAGCCCCAATTTCTATTGATAGTCTCTGTCTATCCAGTTCTTCTTGTGTTGGTTAGTCAGAAACTCATGCCTTTGTGTGGAGTTCTGGAAGAGGGTATGTTTAAGCTACTTGGGAAGAGGGGAGATTTTAACACTGGTTTCAGGGACTGGGCTGTGTCAGCTGAGCTCTTGAGAGATCTGAACCCCAACAGCATGTCAAGAGGCCCCGAGACAGCCAGGGGAGCTGACTGACTTGCCAGGCGCCTGGGCAAGGCAGAGGGAGCCAGTTCCTGGCTCCTGGAAGGAGCGGGCGGGGGGTGGGGGGTAACAGCAGCCCTCAGCACTTCCCAGGGCATGCCATGCCAATTTAAAGGGCCCAGGGCTCCCAGCTGCTGAATCATCGGGGTGGGGGAGGGGAACTGCCCCCTTTTGTCCCCTCTCCATTGGTGCGCCAGGAGATAATAGTAACGCCTGGACTCCATTTAGACTCTGGGAGGCATAAAACAGGAATTTAAGGGTTGGCTCCCCTCACAGCCTTCTGGTGAGGCAGAATGGGGGCAACATACGGGGCCCTGCTTGGCCGTGGGTGAAGCTTTTTTTAAAAGGCTTCCTCAAGGACCTAGGGCGGTTGCTCTATAAGAGCAGATCAATCAGTTTGTTTCTGGTAAAGTAGTTGGCCATTGTGGATTAGGAACAGTCTAAGAAAGAGCAGCTGTCAAGGTTGCGGGGGGGGTCTGCCTACTGCTGAGGAACCAAGTATAGAGAGGAGAAGTGACTTGCCCGAGGTTCCGTACCATGTGGCTGTCAGAGTGAGCAGGAGTCCTCACCGCTCCTGGTCCTGTGCTTTAGCCGCAAGACTGGCCTTCCCCAAAATGTGGGTGTGTATTTTTCATGCTGAATGGAAACAGAATTGGAACTCTTGGTACTTTCTCTATTTCCCTGTTTTGCTTCCCAGACATGTAGGCAGCTGGAGCCTGCTTCATTTGCAACAAGTAACAATTTGTTAGCGCTTAACATACTCAAGGGGCTGCCCAAACAATAGCTAATGGATATTGCCGGAGTATTTCTGGGTCTGTAATTTCTCATCCTGAAACCCCAGCTTCGTATAGTCTGAAACTGCCTGTTGATTGGCAGGTGAATTTTAGTGGTTAAACACTTGCTGGTATACAGGTTGAACCTCCCTACTCCGGCACTCTGTGGTCCAGCAACATCTGTGGTTTGGCATGATTTTAATTAGCCAAATGACTATTTGTCATGGGTGTGGCTGAGTTTCCCGCAGTCCCATAAAGTTTGTTTACAGCCACCAATCCTGGCTCTCACTGTTCTGTGCTGTTCTTTAGCTCTAATTTACCCCTAAATGTCTTCTAAGAGCCCAGTAAGCAGTGGCAGTGTTACTAATGCTGCTAGACAATATTGACCTGAATCAGCAAATTCTCTGATTCAATACCAGTCAGGTCCTGAGGGTGTCCGACTGGAGAGATTTAACCTATATGTTAGAATGGCTTCCACTATTTCAGTGAAGCTGTATGAATTTACTCCAGCAAAGTATCTGGCCCTAGATCTTTGTTAAATGACATGGACCATAAAATGGAGGGCTCTGCAGCTGACCCATTCCCCCATGGCAGCTTTCCCAGAACTTATTTACTTAAAATTTCCTAACATGGTTTGCAGCGTGTAATTTGTTTAATGCCTTCAAAGTCCTGTGTTTGCCTACCAGTTTGATTCTGGTTCCTGATGGAAGAGCAGCATCCTCTGAAGGCTGTGAGTGAAAACTTGAACTGACTTGGAAGACTTTGGTTTAAACTAGGGGGAGATGGATTTCAGTTTTAATTAAGGCGCTAGAGCAGAGATGGACAACCCAGGCTAGTGAGTGGGCCGCACAAGTGGCCCTCCTTCATCTCGGTGGGCCGCAGGATTGTCAGAATCAAGATAAGGCCATTTTTTCTAACTGCGCTTGCGTTGGGCCGCAGGATTGTCAGAATCAGGATAAGGCCATTTTTTCTAACTGCGCTTGCGTTCCTAGAACGTGCGGGGTGTGCTGATTGCGCTGTAGCAGTGTGTTCTTTGAATGCAGAGGGAGCGCATGGCTCTTACAGTCCATGTTGTGTGCAGTCAGCATGCACCCCTTGCTCTACGTGCATGTCGCTTTAGTACTGCTAATAGGAAAAACACTGCGTGGATGGAAACCCGCAGAATTTGGCAACTGCGCTTGGTAAACAAAATGTCTCTCAGTCCTCCCATAGAACCCTAAGAGGCTGAGCTAGAGCTATGCATACATTGCCTGCACACACACAAAAGTTACAAGAACATTACTGAATTTGCCAAGTCAAGCACTCCACATTGAGAAAGTGCTTGACTTGGTGCTGTCCAACCACACACCTTTGAGCTGCTAGGGGATGGAGCTTGCTCACTGAGGATGGAATCTTCCGCGAAGTCTCTACTGAGCATATGCAGCCTGCAATTTTCCAAAGGTGTGTAACTTGGCCGGTTTTGGATAGGGCCTGTAAAAGGCACATCCCTGACACAAGGGTCACCCCGCTATCAAACTTCAAGGACATGCTGCAAAGTACGTGAGTGCTGGAGCTGTTAAAAAAATTGATCATTGGCTAACCTGTATTTTTATCTGTCCTCATTCTCAGAAACAGCACAACTGTTTAGGCTGAAATTTCCTGGAAAAAAATCACTCTGTGGCAGATAACATAGAAAATGTCTACCCAGTTAAAGCTGGGCAATGATAAGCAACTGAAAACAAGACTGGGGAAGTATTATGAAGCCTTAACAATAGGCAAGCTACCAACCCAGCACATAACCATATAAGGACTGGATTTACATCTGATAAAATAATGCACATTTGATGGACCATATTAGTCCTGAACTGTCTACCTCAGGGTACGTCTAAACTACATGGCTCCGTCGACAGAGTTATGTAGATTAGTTTACTTGAAAAAGGGAAATGAAGCGGCGATTTAAATAATCGCCGCTTCATTTAAATAAAAATGGCCGCCACGCTGTGCCGATCAGCTGTTTGTCGGCACAGCGCGGCAATCTAGACAGGGATCTGCCGACCCCAGAACCCTTCGTTGGCAGATCCAGTATGCCTCATGAAACTCACAGTGAAACGAGGCATACAGGATCTGCCGACGAAGGGTTCTGGGGTCGGTAGATCCCCATCTAGATTGCCGCGCTGTGCCGACAAATAGCTGATCGGCACAGCGCAGCGGCCATTTTTATTTAAATGAAACGGCGATTATTTAAATCGCCGCTTCATTTCCCTTTGTCATCCTGCCTCATCTACATGCTCTGTCGATGGAGCCACGTAGTTTAGACACCCTCAGTGTTCAGTAGAATTTGTCTGACGTAGCAGGCTTGTCTCTACTACACTGAGATTGACGCTGCAGTGATCGATCCACCAACCATTGATTTAGGCGTAATAAATCGGTCTCCGAGCACTCTCCTGTTGATGCTAGTACTCCACCCAGACGAGAAGAGTAGCCAGCATCAACAGGAGCGCAGCTACTGCCAACCTTTCCACACACAAGACACAACAGTGAGTCTGTTGACTTCAGCTATGCTCTTTGCGTATCTGAAATTATGTAGATTAACTCAATGGCGGGGGTGGGGGATTAGTGTAGACTAAGCCAGAGATTCAAACTAGTTTTTATTCCTGTACTGGGTAGGTTCCTACAGCAGGCTTTCGCTTTTTCTAATCAGAAGAGACCTACTGATCTGTTGTACCAAGAGTATCCGATGAGGTACTTATATGGTGCCCATCACTGTATCTGAGCACTGCAGTCATTGATATATTTGACTTCATAGCAGCCCTGTGTGTTTGGAAAGTATTATCCCTGTTTTTATAAATGGGGAACCAAGGCAACTTGATTGTGCAGTCACCACGGACAATTGATGAAGCAAGGAACTGAACCTGAGTCTCCCAACTTCTAGCTAGATCCAGATTATTCCTTAAACCAAGATAGACCCTAAGATGGGGTGGGCAGTAAAATGGTGGCAGTTCATCAGGGTTAGCCTCTGGCGGGCCAATGCCACTCTGTTTACCTGGGACTCTAGCTCCCATTGGCTGCAAAGTGCCATTCCCGGCCAATGGGAAATGTAGGACAGACCAGGAGACCACTTCCCACTGCTCCCATTGGCCGGGAACAGTGATCCAAGGCCAAAGGGAGCTGCAGTCACCCATACCTACAAAGACACAGATAAACAAAGCAGTGGCCCACAGGGGGCTAACCCTGGGGAACCTGATCAGGTCTGCAGGCTGGTATTTGCCCACCTCTGCCCTAGGAACAGGTTCTCTCTGACTTAACTGGGACAGAGATTGAACAAGCTCTGAATGGATAGCCCTGACTCTAGCTCCAGATGGATCCAGGAGTAGCTTCCTGGAAATAGACATCTTGGTGTTCTCAATACTAATTACCCTTCTTGGTCACCTCCTATGAAAACATTGTGCCTTTGGAAACTTGCCAATGAAAGGCAAGCGTATGCTTTATTTCCTGCCTTTTACAGTTCCTTTCTCATAACCAATGGGTTTCCACTGATCCCCTTGGGCTTTGTGATCAGGGCAGTGTTGCAGCATCTCTGATACACGTGCATGCTATGGGACTTCAAAGCAGCATGAGCTTTAGGAGAAATTAAATCAGCCCTGGAATGGTGGGGCTCATTCCCACTGACATCATCTACTATATATTTGAGAGAGTTTGTCTGTGTGGCTGTCTGTGCAAGAACTCCTCCTCAACGGTCAGAGCTCAGACCACCAAATTCGGTCTACAACTTCCTCTTATCACAACTTGAAGCAAGGATTGGGTTGTGCCAGGGAAACTGGGAGTGTCTAGAATGGGATTGCTTCTCATAAAAGCATCCAGGAAGGAGACAGAATCACCAGGCAGCTGAAAGGGGCTACGTGGGAACACACCGCCCCCCACATCCAGGACTGCCCCAGGCCTCCCACCCTCCAGGTGCCCTTTATGGAGGATCGGGGGGGAGGGGAAGCTGAAGCTCCTCCCCCATATTTGTACGGGGACATTTCGGGTTGTTTCCCTTCCTCAGGAGTGAGGAGAAAGTGCACAGTTTGCTGCATTCCTCACTCTGGCTGGGGAGTGCAAAGGGGCAGGCAAACCTAGACCTGCCACAGCTGGGGGACATGCACCCCTCCCCCAGCTGTGCCTATGGGAGCTACAGTGGCCATAGAGAGGCACTTCTCACCTGGCCCCAAGCTGCTGCTGTGACAGAGGGCTGGAGCTGTCCTCTCTTCCCGGGGCAGCCTGCACACTGAACCCCTCATCTCTAGCCTCATCTCAGAGCAATGATTTAAATGAAGCATGGATATTTCCATTTTATTTTCCAAAAAAACAAAAATTAATTGAGTTAAGGACCTGAGCAACACCAGGCAAATCTTCTAGTAAAAAATAAAACTGAAATGAACTGTTTCAGCGGAGAGTTTTTTAAATAAGATGGACACAGGTCGGCTGTTCCAGAAATACGAAGCTGCAGAGGAGAAGGCTCCTGTATAGGCATGAGATTGCATGAAGGGTCATAGGCGAGGCCAGTGCAAGAGGAACATAATGGGAAGCAAGGCCGGCAGCGCAGTCTTAAGCAAACCTAAGCCTCCTGAGCTTCATGTGATAGTTTCATGTGCACCCCTTTTCCCCCAACATCCTTCTCCACTGTTTGATCATCTGGATTGATTGGCTCACCGTATCGGCCATGACGGTGTCACATTATTTTCTCCCTGAACCCTTAACACCAGGCAATTAATCTGAAGGGATGGCACAGCAGCATCGTGGCATGCAAAGAAAAAAGCTGCATCAGAAACGGTCCTAGTAGAGACTGCAAAATGTAAATTTATAGCTCTCCGTCCAGAGACTCTGTCTGGTCAGGGGGAGCATGAGGCTTACCGAAAGCATCAGCTATGCTATGATCTTACTTCTGAGGTTGCCTGTCTCTGAGCCAACTTCTCAGGGTAGTAATTCAGCAACATGTTGGTTGTGTCTTTCATGGAAGCCTAACACACTCTTTCCTGACAGCACCCCTGAGTACTCTGTCAGCTTTCTCATTTTCCACTGTGACTCAGAAAGCATTTTTGGTTTTGATGTTAGTGTGCTCAGAAAGAAAAAAAATCTATCCCATCGCTGCTTCTTTCTTAATATTAGGGTAATTTCATCTCCACAGCTAAGCTAAGATTATTAGTTAACAGGCCAAAAATAGCATTCAAGGACTTCCCTACTTAAGTCAACTCTTTGTAAATGACAACATTTTGTAACATATTTATTTTTAAATTAAGCCCTAACTGATTCAGAGGGTTTCATGGGCACAACCCACTTCTTAGCTGATACTATATATATTTTTGTAAGTCTGTAAGGTGCTACAGGACCACTTGTTGTTTTTTTAAAGTTACAGATTAACACAGCGACTCCAGGCCTTTGAGACTTTTGATTCAGATGGAACAGTCTGATATATTTTTATGACTGCTTTTATTTTCATTGGAATTAAAATGATGACTGAATCAAGCACATAAAATATACATATTGTCAGGCTTACTATCAGCCATTAAAACAATGGGTCAAAATCTCTGCTGATGTCAGTGGATTTGCATCTGTAGAAACTTTGGCCCTCCAATGATAGCAACTGTTTGTATATGCAAAGCAACGTTGCTGCTTTCAGATGGCCAAATTACAACAGCCTATTGAAGTTCAGCCTTTGAAGTCAGTAGCAAGATTAGGAGAAAGAGACTGATGACAATTTGGGTACGTTTAAAGGGTGCCCAGATATAAGCAAGGCCTGTATTCACGTTAAAGTTAAAGCCAAACATGACGATTTCTTTTCCTTGGTGTTAACTGTTCTCCAGAGCTACCCCTGCCCATTCCAACAAATATTCCTAGGACTAATTAAGCATAACTTTTGTTGAATATGCACCATAATTTTGTGTAACCTGTGACTGCAGCCATGCCTTTCCAGTCAGGGCTGGCTTTCAAGCTGCCCCTCCAGTCTATATATTTTTTCAGACTAGTTATAGAGTCTGATTCCAATGGGAGACTTTCCATTGACTTCAGTGGGCTTTGGATTAGATCTATAGGGAATGGAGAACAGACGAATATTGGTCATCAGAAGAAGAAAAGGTGAGTTGAGGATTTTTTTTTGTGGTGGGAGTGCAAAAACTCTGCTGGCAGAAGGAAATGTTACCTAGTTTCATGAAGAAAATTTCCTATTGAGGAAAATCTCTACAAACAAAATGTAAACACACTTTTTTACATTAAATTCTAGCTAAACGCTCACTTGCGTAAAACTGCTTTATGCCTGAGCCATCCATCTGCACTATAGAGCTGAGACAGAACCAAAACCACTGGATCAGTTCAATATTGCTAAATCTTTCCCCATAATGGCCCAAATCTGAACTGTTCCGGAAAGTTTGGATGTTCATTCAGAGACCGTGCCTTCTACTGGGGAGAGTTCACATGCAAGTTTTTTTTCATTTGGATCCATATCTACCTTATTTATTATTGCTGACTATTATTTTATCACGGGTGTTCACAATAGTGTTTTTGTAGAAGCCCCAGTCCTGGGAGTCATGTGATGATGTGACACTTTCAACTTTTATTTTTGAGAAAATAAATAAAAGCTCTCCTGGCTGCAGAGGAGAAAATGTACACCCTCAAGCCTCAGAAACCAGAAAGGAAATATTTTTAAATCTCATGATCTTAAAGCGAAACCTACAATTTACTGGAGCCTGAATCATGGTTTTGGGGCTCCTGGATCTGGCAATACTGCTTGCTTGTAACTTACAGGAAAACTTAGTAGCAGATTAAATGGAGTCTTGGAGAAAAAAGTAACTTCATGATAGGAGCAACCAATATGTAAATCCCACAATGGGCCAATTTCTTCCTTCATTAAGGAAAATAAATGACCGGTTGGAGTCACTGGCCCAAGGTCAAACAGCTTCCTATATCTGGTCACTAATTTCCCACACAAACACTGCGCTTAAATTATTGTTCCTCAATAGCACAGCTGATTGAAACAAAATCCCTTCCCCACTTAAATCAGACAGTCTATTCTGTTTTCCTGCGTTCTTTTTCTTTAGATTGCAAATATGGACTGTGAAACCTCATATACTATTAGAGATGCTGATCCCTCCCATTGTTATTATAGAACCACTCCTCAATATAAGGAAGTACATTATAGTTGGAACTGCAAGTGCTGAAATAATTTGGGACTTTCCCTCCATACTAGCACATGTTGCATCTAAGTCCACAACAAATTCTTAGTATTTTCCTAGGACTTCCTGTTTTAATTCTTAGAGGTTAAATATAGGGAAAAGAAACAAAAGGGAGAGTTAATTACGTAAGAATAACCATAGTGGGTTAGACCAATGATCCATGTAGCTTGGTATTTTATCTCTAACCATGGTCAGTACCAGACAGAGTGGGTATGTCTAGACTACATGGCTCCGTCGACAGAGCCATGTAGATGAGGTTTCT
>JANRFK010003894.1:16306415-16319929 GCA_030068395.1 Apalone spinifera | reverse complement strand
GGTTTTTTTATTTTTTGCTTAATAATTGTCAGGGTTCTTTTGGGGGGGGGTCAACAGCTTTGGTCTCCCCTTTTTTTTCCTCAACAGTGGTTTTTTTGGGGGCGGGTGTTCAGTATTTTTGGTTAAACCATACGGCAACCCTAAGAGCCACTAGCAGGGGGAGATTGTGGAGAGTTGCAGGGAATTCCTGAAATAGAAGGGAATGGGAGAGTGATTCCCAGGGAGCTTAATGGGAGATGCAAGAGGCCCCTGCTTTATGTGATAATCTAGGCCTACACAAACTCCTGAGTGTGCAGATCTGTAGCAAGATCAACTAAGGGCCTGATCCAAAGCTGAGTGCAGTCAATAGAAAAAAGCCCATTGACTGCAGTGCCCTTTGTCCTTTCTCCAGCTCACCCAAATTAAAATAAAACACCACATGAGACAGAGCCCTTTTTGGTTTGTGAGTTGCATTTCCCATTGATGAGGGAACCTCAAGTTGGCAAACTGTTTTCTTAAATATTAAAATCGTTTCATCTTTGAAACAGGAAAAAAACCAACCCTTTGGTTCCCTGGGACTGATCTGATTGTATAAAGTACCCTGCAATTATGTAAAGTTGCATCAATACTATCAAAAAGGAAACAAGTATGCCCACAGGCTAAATCAGGTTTAATTTTTTCATTACAAACATTAGCAAAATTGTAATTTTTAACCAACTACACTAGATCTAGCAAGATTAAAAAAATGCATTTGATCCCTCTAGAAAACTGTTGCATTAACAAGATTAATATAGACACAGGGCATGCGCCTAGAACACTAATCCACGATTGTGGAAAACCCTTACACTCACAGTCACATGAGGACTGTTATTCAGAAGCGCGTCAGTGTTCAAAGCTGAAAGTGTCATTTCTCCATTAGCCATGCTGAGCCCTGGGAAACAATAAGGCGCCAGTGATGGAAGTGAAGAAAGTCTAGGCAGTGCAGGTCCTTTGCGGTTTCACTTCCTTCTTGCATCTTAGTTTAATGACAGCATTAGAGAGTTGACCTTCTGCTGCACAATATCAAGAAGTTCTAGCAAAAATGTTATTTCTGTTTGCGTCCGTCTTCACCACCTGCAACTGCCACTGAAGAGCACTGAGAATAATAGGGACCACAGATGGTCATCTGTTAGATTTTAGGAACTGCGGGTCTTCTGCATGTAACAACCAAGCACTGCACAGAATGCACACACAAGAGGTTTATTTCGCTCTGCAGAGGAGCCGAAGACACATGCATCGGCAATAGCAACTGGCATCGAGCAGCTCAGAAATGGAAAGGAGAATTCAAGGAGGAATGAGTGAAGGGCTGCCCATGATGGACTTAGCACCATTTTGTAAATGGATTAGAGGCGGCACATCGGGATGCTGGGCATGTCCGGCTTGTTCCACCTTACTGCATCGTCAGAAAGCTTGTGGTCCCAACCATAACATCCATTGCACAGGTAGCGTGAGGCTTAACCAGTGTTTGTAAAGTGCACTGAGAAGCTCAGATAAAAGACAAATTGAAAATGAACACAAGAACATGCTTAATTGGCAATAGAAGCGGTGCCAGGGCTCAAGCAAATTTTGTACTTTCATAACTGACACAGCAAGCTCAGAGGTCATAGGCGCATCGATGCTTGGCAGTTCAGAGACAAGGGCTCAGCCCTGGCACAAATTAAATCCTGCATAAGGAAGTGCTTCTTCACACAATTCACAGTGAGCCTGGGGAATGCATTGCAAAGGGGTGTCGTAAAGGCCAAAAGTATAACAACATTCAAAAAATAATTGCATAACTTCATGGGGGATAGGTCCATAAATGGCTATTAGGACTTGTCTACACTAGATGGTGGATTTACGCTGCAGTGATCGATCCACCAGAGGTCAATTTGTCATGTCTGCTCAGACACAATAAATCAAACTCTGAGTGCTCTCTCATCAACTCTGGTACTCCACCAGGATGAGAAGAGTACTCTGAGTCAACGGGAGAGTTGTCCCCGCTGGACTTACTCTATGAAAGATACCACGGTAAGTACATCTAACTTCAGATACACTATTTGCATAGTTGAAGTTGCATAGATTAGATCGATGGAAGGGGAATGGATAGTGTAGACAAGACATCAGTCAAGATGGTCAGGGATGCCAACCCCATGCTCTTGGTGTCCCTAAACCTCCAACTTCCATAAGATGGGACTGGATGACAGGGGATGGATAATTTGAAATTATCCTGTTCTGTTCATTCCCTCTGAAGCATCTGGCACTGGCATTCTCAGAGACAGGATACTGGGATAGTTGGATTATTAGTCTAATGCAGGATGACTGTTCTTATGAATGCACTAGAGAAGCAAAATTATCCATCACTATATTCTGTCCAATATAAAAATGACTAAGCAGGTGGTTCCTCTTTTTTTTTAACCTATTAAGAAAGACTTTGTAATGTAGCTCATTTTCCATAATTGTGAGAAAGCGCAGTCAGCACGGATGTGTTCAATTTACAGTTATAGAACTAGCAGCATGAGAAGTTAGCATCTTGCATAATTTGACCACAAAAACCAGATTTTAAAAAAAATACATAAATAAGCGCTTCCTAGATTATCACGTGCACTTCTTCCAAAAGTAGCAGAAATTAACATGCTTTTAGGAAACGAGTGATGTGGCCTTTTAAAAAAAAATCCTTTTCCCTTTGGAAAAAAATCAGTTCATTTCTGTTGTTTTCCTTATAAAACCATATCCACATTCACCGGATATTTGTGATTTGTTTAATTCAGACTCCAAAGCAAAATTCATTTTCTATACAACATCTAAACATTCAAAACCCTTTGCCTTTTACTGGAGGAGGCCATTAAGTAGCAGCACTGCCAATCCCAAACATCAAAACTCTTGAGTCTGTGAATTCAAAGAAATATGGTCCTCTTTTCTAGATACATTTGGATAAAACAGATGTAGAGAAGGCTCAAAGAATGCCAGACCTCCGTTCCACCTCCCCTCCTTCCTATTCATGTATGCCTTCTCCTATTTGAGTGCTAGCATGTTATGTGTATCTAGTAGTGCCTGGTTTTGTATTGTCTGACCTTGCAGCTTTGACGGGTCATAAAACTTCTTAATTGCATTGAAGAGCCTGTGAAGCATGCAGCATTAGAAATATATACAAGGTGTAAGTCATTTACTTTTTCAGTTTTCCATATCATACTGTTAAAAAAAAAAGTTAATCATGGAAGTCCTCCTTGATTCCAGCTTCGAAGTATTTATGAGATTGTCTTAAAACTCATGAATAAATGTTGAGTTGTTTTATTTGCACTTTAGTTTCTGAATCTTGAGGGCACAAGTGGGTCACGTTTCCAAGCTTTTCTCCACAACCATCAGGACCAGTAATTGTTATTAAAAAAAAACCCTGAGATTTGTGTGTGATCACATGACTCCAGGAGCTGGAACTTTCAGAAAAAACATAGTGTTGTGGGAATAGCAATACAATCCCAAGAGTTGACAACAACGAAGTAGGAAGTAACACAACTACAGAGAGATGACTTAGAGGTGGGGCCCAATCTTCAGGCTTTGGGTCCTGATTTGAATTTTCACAATGGAGCTGCTTGGAAATAGATTTTAATCCATTCAGTTATCAAGATCCAAAAGTCTGGAGAGTTATGGAGTGTTCGGACCTGGGCTTTTGATTCAGTCCCATCTGTAATTTCATGTGCGGAGAAAGAAGACAGAAATATTTAATGAGATCCATAAAAGTATAAAGAATTCTTGTCACTACTGGCAATTCTCTTCGTTTCCTAGATTAAATCAATTCTATGACACCAGGCATCAAAGGGCTATTAAGACCCCCAACCATCCTTCCACCATCTGAGACAACAAGGTATTAATGGCTTCCAAATGTACTGGGGATCACTAGTACAAGCATTAGGCTTCAACATCAGCTCTGCAACACTTCACTTCTCAGTGGCCGTGGTAGGGTGATGGAATTCCTTGCCCTCCTCCTCCACCGGAATCGTTACATCACTTCCTGGAAAGGATTCAGTCTCCTGCTGCGGATAGTGTATTGCAAGTTCTTTATCCTCCAGGTTCTCTTGGGCTTCGGCATCATAGTCACATCCTCTAACAGCACAATTCTTGCCGACGGGCACTTCTGAAATGGACCCCACAATCACAGTGTCGGCTTTCATGATGTATATTTTATCTGAGGGAAGAAGCAGATAGGAATCAGTCCTGAGCAATAACAACTTCTTTCTGATTCTGGCCAGAGAAAGTTCCCTTTGTTGCAAAGGTTAGATGCCTAGTTGAGATTTCCCAAAATTCAGAGCTGTGCAGATCTAGCCTATCATCTCTCTATAATAGTCTCAGCTGTGCTGGCCTTTGGAATATGTCCCTCTAGTTATGAATAGTCAGTGTTGGATAGTCATAAGGCACCTTCCATTTGGAATCTAAGTATGCAACACAGTGATCCAAAGAGAAAGACAGTGAATGAAAGAGAGGAGGATTCAAGAGAGACCTGCACATTTTATACAATAACAATTAAAAAAAACATTGGACCATATAGAGCAATAGGGTCCCTTTGTTCACGTCTCCTCCAGTCTCATCTGTGGTTACTGATCTCCTTCCCCTCCCCCAGCAACATAAACTGTTCTTCAAGTTCTTCTCTAACAGAAAGAAAGATGGGTTTGCTGCTTTACATTGAAAAGGGCTCTTCTGCAAAGGGCCAGAGAAATTAATAAAGTCAATTATCAGCATGCAGGAGTCTTTTACAACCCCAAGGCATACACTCTAGGGCTGTGTCTAGACTGGCCAGTTTTTGCGGAAAATCAGCCGCTTTTGCACAAAAACTTGCCAGCTGTCTACACTGGCCGCTTGAGTTTCCGCAAAAGCACTGACTTCCTCCTGTATGAAATCAGTGCTTCTTGCGGAAAAGCTTTGACGCTCCCGTTCGGGCAAAAGTCCCTTTTATGCAAAACTTTTGCGCAAAAGGGCCAGTGTAGACAGCTCAGATTGGTTTTGCGCAAAAAAGCCCCGATGGCAAAAATGGCGATCGGGGCTTTTTTGCGCAAAAACGCGTCTAGATTGGCCACGGACGCTTTTCCACAAAAAGTGCTTTAGCGGAAAAGTGTCCGTGCCAATCTTGACGCTCTTTTTCCAAAAATGCTTTTAACGGAAAACTTTTCCGTTAAAAAAGCATTTGCGGAAAATCATGCCAGTCTAGATGTAGCCTATCTGTTTTTTGCTTTAATCTACAGCGATGTATTGCCTTTTGGCTGCCTTTAAGCAAAGTTTTCAATGGACAGGAAACTCAGCTGTAACCTGAGGGGTAACAGAGCTGGGTTTTTAGGACTTTCATGGGACTGGGTTTAATGGGCCCGGCAATGCAGGATCAGCTACATCAGACAGGGTATTTTAGGACAGATTTGTAGGCCATGAACAGAGTGTCCAACAATGTTCCCTCTAATATTTTCCATCCACATGCAGAATAAATTTTGTTATGTGCACCGAGGCATGTGTGAATGTGCACCACAAGTTAAAAAACACATTCTGCCAGCTGTGGAGACACTGCTAATCAGCTGGGCAGCATTTGAGTCTCTCCTGAGTGGTTACCCAAGCACTCAGCTTACAGGGTATACTGGTGTACAACACATTCAACCTGACCCTGATGGCAAAGGTAATTCAAGGCCTTCATTAGGATTTGAATGGCCACACTCCCTGCCGAAGGTCACTGTCATTTAATGGTGTGGTGGGGGTGGGGTACCAAAGAATGACAGGCTTTACAGACTTACACATCATTGTTACAAGTCCATCACTCACAAGGTACGAGGGTCCCGGTGCATTTGCAGGACCTAGGGTTGCCAGGTGTCCGGTATTGTCTCCCCCCCCCCTTTTTTTTTCCTCAACAGAATTTTTTCCCCGGTGGGTTTTTTTTTTGGTGTGGGGGGGTGTGTTCAGTATTTTTGGTTAAACCATCTGGCAACCCTAGCAGGACCTATGAAAGACACTTAATCCTGAAAGATCAGCACTAATGACACAAGTTAGCCCAGACTGGGAGCTGATTTCCATAGAATACTGTAACATGACTTGGCCCCCACACGCTACTGGAATAAGTGAGTTCTGTAAAATAGGCCAGATGTCCAAGCTCTCTTGGGAATATTAATGCAGAATTGTTTGCAGAACACTAAAAGGATGCTATCCAGACAAACAGTTTGAAAACTGTAACATAAACCAGGCCTGCATTTCAACAAAAACCTTTCCTGGTGGAGCATGGTGCAGGAGCCTCTGTTCCAAAAACCCTCACTGCCATGAACACAATGTGCCCTCTAATCAATGCCTCTGAAAAATGTTTCTCAGCATTTGCACCAGGCATGAAGACACCATGGGTTACATCCCTCCCAGAATCTGCCACACCCCACATCTCCTCACTTTGCATATTATCTGACAACCAAGCTTTGAAATGATACCCGTCACTAATAAAGATTCTTCTTTATTACACATGCTTAAACAAATAGGCTGTGTCTAGACTGGCAAGTTTTTCCGCGAAAGCAGCCGCTTTTGTAGAAAAACTTGCCAGCTGTCTACACTGGCCGCTTGAATTTGCGCAAGAGCACTGACTTTGTAATGTACAAAATCAGTGCTTCTTGCGCAAATACAATGATGCTCCCGTTCGGGCAAAAGCAAAAAAAATGTATTTGCGCAAGAGGGCCAGTGTAGACAGCTAAAAAGTGTTTTGCGCAAAAAAGCCCCGATGGCGAAAACGGCGATCGGGGCTTTCTTGCACAAAACCGCGTCTAGATTGGCACAGACGCTTTTCCGCAAAAAGTGCTTTTGCGCAAAAGCATCCATGCCAATCTAGATGCTCTTTTCCACAAATGCTTTTAATAGAAAAACTTTTCCGTTAAAAGCATTTGCGGAAAATCATGCCAGTCTAGACATAGCTATAGAGACGCTCTCAAACCAAATCATTTCATAATATCAATCTTCAAATCTATTCTGCATCATTCGTCTCTCTCTGGAGTTGAGAACAAGTTCAAATGGTGATTTGTCTTTCCTTCAGATACACACCAGATCTCAGCTGAGGTAAATCTGCTTAGGGATGGTGGAGTTCTGCCAATTTATACCAGCAGACAGAAGATCTTTGGACCATCACTCAAGATTTTCTGGAGAAGGGGGGAGTTCCTCTCCTGCCTCAAGAATCTTGCTGTCCTGCCTCATCCTTGCAGAAACTGCCGGTGAATCATCTCACCGGGAAAATTATTATCGTGACTTTAAAAAATAGTTTGCCAGGCCAGAGAAGAGTCACAATAAATATTGTCTGCAGTTATTAAATCTTCGCCCACTGTATTGCTTAATCCAACCCAGGGCGTGCACCCTGCTGCACAGGAAATGACCTTTTGCTCATTTTCCCCTTTGCTCTGCCTCAGCTCTTGATTTTGCTTTAAGCAGTTTTCTTTGGCAGCAGTCTCTCTGGGTCAGGATTCTGTGCTGCCTGCCCGCGCCCTAAGTTGATCGTTCAAGGAAATGTTTGTCGCCCAAGTCATGCAACTGACAGTAAATGAAAACTTTAAAAAGCTGTTAGTTAATTATACAAATAAATGCGGGGCCCGTTTTACATGGAACAGGAAGGAATGCTGCCTTTGCCCCAGATGGCCACTTCAGCTAGCAGACTCAGCCCAGGACATACCGGCTCTTTCTTTGCAGGCAGCCGGCAATGAAAGACAGAGCAGCACAGGGAGTTGGGGGGAAGACGGGAAAGGCCTGGGAACTCATGGAAATACATCCCCTGGAGCTACCCACTCATCTTCCCAAGCAGCCTTCTCTCCCCCTACCCTGGGATTTGTGACTCGGTTTGTTACAGAATTGTCCACACAAGCGAGGTGGCCCCGGACTGAGAAGAAGAAAGACATTCTCCACGTTCCCCTCACACATCAGAAATGGGGGGTCGGCAGGCTAGTACATTTTGTGTGCTCCAGCCCCCTGGGGCACAGCGCAGGCTCCTCAATGCTAGGGGGGAGCCCCGAACTTCGTAGGCTGGGGACTAAATCTGACCCCTGGACCTGAGTTTTCCCACCCCTGGATTAAGGTAAAAGAATTGTGATAGAGGTTCCTTAAGCCCCCTAATAAAGTCACAGGTTGGCATGACAACTAGCTGAAAGATTCTAGAAATGGGAAGATGTTGTGGTTGAAATCACCCGAGTGCCCTTTGATTGGTTCATGTTAATGAGATCGGGCTGCCACACCCTCTTGAGTTTTGTTTATCTGGGGGTCCACTCATCAGCTGGGAGTAGTGGGATGGGTGGACTCAAAGGAGAGAGCTTTACCATCATGGCTGCCTCCTCTGATGCTAGAATCCCCACTGGATCTTTGTTATCTTTGTTATCTGATCCTAAAAGGCATGCATGCCAGGCCAGGCCAGGCCTGAGTGGGGATCAGGCAGTCTGATCTGGCCACCTCCGTCCACCGGCCCAATCCTGATCGCCATCTGGGTTGTAAGCCTTTGAGTTCCTCCTGTCACCTACCTCCTCTGAGAGTTCATTTTCATTCTATCACCTTTTCCTCCTCTTTCCTCTCTCCCCGCTGTCTGCCCTTCTCTTTTCCTGCCTTTTGTTTAATAGGAGTCTCGCACAGCCTGCCAAGACAACTCCCCCTTTGCAGCATGGCTGCGAGCCAATGGGAAATAGCCAACACTAACTTGAGTTGGCCAGCTCTCAAACTATAGACTAACTTGCTACTAAACCAAGTCTTGTGGTCTAACTGGGCAGTTTGCTCAAGGTATGCAGTGTCCTCTGTCTACACAGAGCTGGGACAGCACACAGGAAAAAAAAACAACCCCACACACACAGCTGAACATCTAACAGAAAACCACTCCCACTATTCTACGAATGCACCCGAGACTCACCGATTCGGTTATTAGTGTGGTCTCTCACGCGGGAATCAGCAGGGTGGTCTGTGGTGTTCCCTGTGCTCTGGATCAGCTCAGTCAGACTTGGGTCAGGACTAGGACTTTTTTCTGTGCGGGAGACCAAGTTGTTGTTGGTTTCTACCACGGGGGTTCTGTTTATTAACACCCTCTCTTCTGCCCTCTCTTCTGACTCTTTGTCAGCTTTCAGCATACTGAACCTTTTCTGTTGACATAAAGAGGGGAGATGCACAGGGCAGTGAACTTACAGCTTACACAACGGGACACACAACGAGGAGGGACCACAACAGTTTTGGAAGCACCCATGTCCCTCCAAATCACTGAGAATAAGTCATATTTACCAGATATTTTCCAGCAGTGTAGGTAAAATTTTCAAGAGGACCTAAGTAACTTCAGAGCTTA
Source organism: Apalone spinifera (assembly GCA_030068395.1). Taxonomy (NCBI): domain Eukaryota; kingdom Metazoa; phylum Chordata; order Testudines; family Trionychidae; genus Apalone; species Apalone spinifera. Next base: position 16,310,634 of record JANRFK010003894.1, on the reverse strand, counting down.
AGTTCCTTTGAATTAGACACCTAAGTCCCTTAGGGCCTGATTTACAAAGATACATAAGTGACTAAAGATGCACATAGGTATCTACTAATAGAGATGTAGCCGTATTAGTCTGCTCTTGCTGAAACAAAAGACAGGACTATGCAGCACTTTAAAAACTAACAAGATGGTTTATTAGGTGATGAGCTTTCGTGGGCCAGACCCACCTCCTCTGATCAAATTGTGGAAGAAAATTGCCATGACCATATATACCAAAGGGATACAATCAAAAAAAGCGAACACACACACACATATATATATTGTCAATTTGATACATGTTCACTTTTTTTGATTGTATCCCTTTAGTATATATGGTCATGCCAATTTTCTTCCACAATTTGATCAGAGGAAGTGGGTCTGGCCCACGAAAGCTCATCACCTAATAAACCATCTTCTTAGTCTTTAAAGTGCTGCATAGTCCTATCATAGGTATCTACTGAGATTTATAAAGTGCCTAAATAGGAGCCTAGCTGCATCTTTAGGCCCTAAATATCTTGTACGTTGGGATCCTAATTGTTTTTAGAAGTTTTATTCGGTCTCAAAGCCCTTGGAATAAAGCAATGAATTAAGACTATAGCACTCTCCAGCAGACCCAGAGTAAACTGAGGCAGAGAAAAGTTAAATGACTTGTCTAAGGTCACTAACTGAGAAAGTGAATGCTTTTGGTAGAGCCAGTGACAGAACCTAACTTCCCAGGCCTGTCCTATAAACACAGAGCATCTGTCCTACATTGGATTCAATGAATTTTGTGACATGAGACTTTTTAAAAAAATAGATCCTGCCTGCTCTGCATAACACAATCAGCAATGGGGATATGCCACTGAGAACTGGACTCGAGAGGACTGAAGTTTTCATAGGCCCCCACCGGCTGGGCCCTTTTTGGTTATATCACCAGCCTCCGAGACAAAGTCTCTGCACATCGAAATCTAAAGACCAGCTTGAGGTCAGGGGCGTCACTGTCCTTCATGGACTGGTCGAAGTCATGTGCTCTTCTGCAATTAACTAGGCTGCAGCAGGTCAGTAAGGATCCTGGGCAGCTACTCGATACTGTACTGTGTGGTCATTGGCAACCGCACTGCGGACCTTTGCTGTCTAAGCATATCGTTGTTGCTGCTCTACATGGTCCTATGGCATTTTCATACAAGTAGCATGAATGGCCAAGACTGTCCTCTCCCCACTGGTGGTACTGCATGCTGTGCGCCAGTGGTTGCTGTATCCTAGAGGTAGCTAGACTTCCGCAGTGGCATGTACAAAGCTCAAAGCAGTAGGGGCGTGTTGTACATGCAATAAACAGAACTCCCAGGGAGAACTTTGGTTTAACAAATGCAGGCAGGCAGAACTGGGCAGGTGTTAAAACCATTCTTGCTCTGTATTTAGTAGTGAGCAATCGATGTGTGGCCGGTGATCAAGGGGCAATGAATATCAAAGGAATCAAATGCACATACATTTGATTTCTTGCAAGGAGTTCTTGCCCTCTGGTGGAAGGTCAAGCAAGTGCAAGATCTGAACCGGTGTTCTATAATTTCAACACAGAGTCACTGCAATTCTATCTCAGAAGAGCGCCCCACCTCCACCCTGGGTTAATGATAAGTTATTTAAAGCTATAATCCAATTAACCAAAGCCGCAGAGCTGGTCACAAAGCCAAATTCTGCTGATGGCTCCTAGGTGGGCTGCCATTTTCACATGATTAGATCAGCAAAAGCAAGGCAAAGGGGTTCAAGTGTGAAGTTCCCAGCACTTCATGCACATCTGACTCATTTTCTATGAAAGTAAGAAAGGCAGCAATGGGCCATGAAATATGAAAATGATGGTGACGTTTGTAAAAGCAGGTTCCTTTACAATCGGGGATTTAAAAGAAATGGACAGATGAAATGAAATGCTATTAAAAATAAAGAATGCGGTTTAAAGACCTAGATCATTAGCAGGCCATACCTATAGGCTTCAAAGATTACAAACAAATACATTTAAAACAAAAGACATTGACTTCAGTGGAGCCATGACAATTGACAGCAGCATCTACACCAGGGGTGGGCAAATACCAGCCCACGGGCCAGATCCAATCTGCCAGAGTTAGCCTCAGTGGGCCCCTACATCACCATATTTACCGGCATCTCTGCAGGTACAGGGAATCACAGCTCCCATTGGCCGCATATCACCGTTCCCAGCCAATGGGAGCTACAATCACTCGTACCTGCAGGGGCACAGAAAAATATAGCTGCTGCAGCCCACCAAGGGCTAACCCTGCTGAACCATCACCGTTTTATTGACCACTCTGATCTACATTCTAATGTTATTGTGTTTATTGATGTTTGACTTGCTCATTTCCAGTCCAGGATATTCTTACTTTGTCTTTACTATTGTTTTCTATTAACTGGCAATATCCCAGTTAATAGAAAGATGGAGGTAATTGTTTCCAGAGGGTAACACTATACTGTATGTATCTGTATTGTTAAAGATTTGCATTGTTACACCCATCAATCTGTATTGTTACACCAGGCCTATCACACCCAGGCAAACAATAGCTCTCACACCCAAGACAAGTGCACTTGGCCACACTTGCAGAGAAGGGAAGGGGGCACAAGAGGGGCAAGTGGAAGAGGAGGTTTAACCCCAATGACTTCATTGGACAAAGGACAAAGCTGCAAAGTTCATATCCAAACTGCTCCCAAACGATCAGGCATGTTGGCAGCTGTGATTCTGGTGCCTGGCACAAGCTAAGGGCAACAGGTTGAACCCTGCACCCCTCATGAAAGCAAAACTCCTGTTCGCTGCATAACTTCAATGGGAATTTTGCCAGTGTCAGAATTCCAAGATCAGGCCCAAGATATAAAAAGAACAAGTGATGGTATGTCCCCCACGTGCATCTACCTCAGAGGTTACAGTGCAAAGGAGCAAACTGAAGGGTAGGTCTATACTTAAAATGCTGCATCAGTGTAATGTTGCCTGGAAATGGGTGACAGGGGAGGGATCACGTGAGGGTTACCTGTTGTGATCCCTCCCTCTGGGGCATCCGGTATTGGCCACTGTCGGCAGACAGGATACTGGGCTAGATGGACCATTGCTCTGACCCAGTATGGCCGTTCTTATGTTCTTAGCTGTGTCGCTGTGGCACCTTGGTCAAAATGCTACTACGCCAATGGGTGAGCTTTTCCCATCCATGTAGTTAATCCACCTCCATGAGAGGCAATAGCTGTGGCAATGAGAGGAACTCTTCCATAGATGGGGGGGTAGTGATAGAAATGTAGCCGTGTTAGACTGGTGTAGCTGAAACAAAATACAGGACTATGTAGCACTTTAAAGACTAACAAGATAGTTTATTAGGTGACCTAATAAACCATCTTGTTAGTCTTTAAAGTGCTACATAGTCCTGTATTTTGTTCCCATAGATGGAGCACTGTCTATGCTACAGGGAGGGTTAGGTTGGTATAAAGCTCAGCCAGGGTGTGGATTTTTTTTCATTGATACAGGCCTGTAGGGTAGACCTAGCCTGAGAATGTTATAACTGATGGTTTTAAAGGACATTCTAAATGAATGAATGAATTTTGTAACATGAGACCTTTTAAAAAAAATAGATCCTGCCTGCTCTGCACGCAGACCACTCATTATTTTACCCCTCTGAGAGAAAACAGGAGTGACTGGTGGCGGGGGCGGGGGGGAAGTCAATTTCATACTTACTGCACAGTTCTTCATCAGATCAGAACCTACAAAGAGAAAAAAACCCATTGATCGTAGGTGAGTTTATATTAATTTTAACAGCCACAAGAAGAATATCAATGTTTCAGCTTGCATTTGTACAGCACCCTTCACCCTGATGGATTTTTAGTTATTTTACCAGCTGGCATACATTTTACAGTCCTTCTAGCCCTACAACACAGACACCAGTGAATGCAGCTGCTGTTAAACGCTGCACAGCAACAGTACCAATATTTTCAGCTGAGTATTAAAGAAGAAGCCCATATTCAATGAAGAATGAATCACGGTAGATGTTAGTCCCGTTGATTCATGCACTGCTGAAGGTGTTTAGATATTAAGGCAGGGATGGGGGACCTTTTTTCTGCTTCTGTGTCATCGGAAGAAGTGGGTTGTACCCACAAAAGCTCTTACCATCTACATGTTTTGTATCGTATGTCTAGGGGTATGTCTAGACTACATGCCTCTGCCGACAGAGGCATGTAAAATAGG
>JANRFK010003894.1:16295843-16306315 GCA_030068395.1 Apalone spinifera | reverse complement strand
CTGGAAGGGGGAAGCCAGGGAAAGAAGGAGGAGGGGAAGTATAAAACTATGGTAGGCCATATCTTCAGAACTGTGTACAGATGTGGTCTCCTCACCTCAAAAAAGATATTTTGGCCTTGGAAAGGGTTCAGAAAAGGGCAACTACAATGATTAGGGCTTTGGAACAGGTCCCATATGAAGAGAGGCAAAAGAGACTGGAACTTTTCAGCTTAGAAAAGAGGAGACTGAGGGGGGATATGATAGAGGTCTATAAAAGCATGAGTGGTGTGGAGAGGGTGAATAAAGAAAAGTTCTTCATTAGTTCCCATAATATAAGGACTAGAGGACACCAAATGAAATGAATGGACAGCAGGTTTAAAACTAATAAGCGAAAGTTCTTCTTCACACAGCAAATAGTCAACCTGTGGAACTCCTTTCCACAGGAGGCTGTGAAGGCTAGAACTATAACAGAGTTTAAAGATAAATAAATTCATGGAGTTTGGGTCCACGGAGTGCTATTAGCCAGGGAGTAGGAATGGTGTCCCTGGCCTCTGTTTGTGGAAGGCTGGAGATGGATGGCATGAGCCAAATCGCTTGGTCATTGTCTTCGGTCCATCCCCTCCGGGGTACCTGGTGTTGGCCGCAGTCAGCAGACAGGGTACTGGGCTAGATGGACCTTTGGTCTGACCCAGTACAGCCATTCTTATGTTCTTATGTTCTAAGCTCAGGGTTCAGAGTCGGGGGTCTCACTGGACCAACTTGATTTTCATGCAGACCTGTTCCTGGGTCCTCATGTGACCTCTGGTGGCCAGGCTGGCAGCCATGCGGCTGTAGATGGCCGTGTTCCTGTGCCTAGTGCGGAGGTCATGGACGTTGGAGGACACCCCCCAAACCTTGATGAGGCCCACGATCTCCGCACTAGACCAGGCGGGCACCCGCCTCTTGCGGCCCTGGGCAGGCTCCTGGTCCTGGGAAGAGGCGGAGGGCTGGGTGGCAGCGGGTGGCTGGCTCGTGCCATGCCAGGTGCAGGGTCTGCTGGCCGGGTGCTGGCAGGCTTGCAACTGGCACAAGCACTGTAGCCAGACCGCTCCCCTTTAAGGGCTCTGGGGCCAGGAGGGGGGCAGAAAAGTTTCCCTGGTTTGGCCCAGAGTGGCCACCAGGGCAAGCTGGGAAGGACTAGCCTCCAACTAGTTCAAATTAAGTGGCTACACAGCCCTTAATTCGAACTACTTAATTCAAACTAGGCGTTAGTCCTCGTAGAATGAGGTTTACCTAGTTCGAATTAAGCGCTCCGCTAGTTCGAATTAAGTTCGAACTAGCTGTTTGTATATATAGACGCTATGAAAGTTAATTCGAACTAACGGCTGTTAGTTCGAATTAACTTTGTAGTGTAGACAAAGTCTTGGAGAGTGAAATAGCCAGACGTGCCCATTCCTACTTAGTGCGCTTGACTGAGCATAAAATCCTACAATACTAGGACTGGAAGGGACCTTGAGAGGTCATCAAGTCCAGTCCCCTGCCCTCCCGGCAGGACCAAGCACCATCTAGATCATCCCTGTGGAAACCATTTCATATTTAGCTAGAAGCCATTTTGTATAACAGAAGCCATGTAAGTTTCTCGCTTCTGCACATACGCCAGAGAGTGAACTCTCCTTCACCCCATGTGTAAAAAAAGGCCAGAAGGATGAGCTATTGGAATGTGTTAATTGAGCTGTTTGAGAGGGAACTCACTTCCTATTACCTGCCTCTTCTTCTTACTGATAACAGTTTGCTCTTCTGAGTTTAATTGATTATTTCTGTAATTGGATGCCCTGAGTCAGACTTGTTTGGTTAAAGGTATAAAGTACTAGGATTGATTTGTAAAGTACTTAGCAGCCTTACTGGGCCCAGCTTTGCTGGGGTCACGTTTGGCTCACTTTGTGCCCTATTGATCAATAAAGCTGTTTGTTAGCCGCCTAATCACAGAGGAGAATTTTCTTCGACATCCCTGTGAGATGTTTAGCTAAGCTGCTCTTACATCTCTCCAATACTTGACTTGGATGTTCTGTTAAAGTGCCCACTTTTGAAAAGTAGTCCCACCACATGACCTAACATTAGAGAGAAGAATGAACCAGGCTGATTTGGGTCTGAAATTCAGATTTGCATCTTAGTTCTCCTGCAGTCTGGATCTGGGGTTCTGGTGGGGGCCCATCTCTCATGTCTTTCACCCCGATGGACCCAGAGTTTTGCGGACACTGAACAGCCTTACTACCAGGATTGCAGCAACCTCTGGGCTGATGCAGCAAGTTGCTTAATAATGCACAAGAACACTAAACACCAGGTTAGAACAGGGAGGTTAGCACCATGTTTAAGTGAAGCTGCCTGGAGAATTTAGAGGACCAACCTCAGTTCAGAGCCTAAGATTTGGCTAGAGTGGGAGAGTTAATATCTTGATCCTGGAAATGTGTAGTGAGATCTTGACAGCCCACATGTGGTTGGGACCCAGTAGTAACAGCCATTCATTCAGAACTTGGCATTTCAGCTGTAGACTGGCCCCCTGAACTAGCTCAGTTCTTAGAGAGGGGAATGCCCCCTGCCACATTATATAGCCATTTCCTATGGGACCTGGCATTTCCTTAGAAGTCTCCCATCCAGCTATTGACCCAGCCTGATCCCTGCTTGATTGATAAGTCTCCAGCCCATTGGCCTGCAGACTCCTGCGATTGTGACTTAAGTTACTGCTGAACAGGGCACTCATGATCCTGTATCCCACCCTGCTTGCCAGGACTCTTGGACCAGAGCTGCCCAACTCGTCTCTTCTGCCTGTGTCTCCTCCATGCTAATTTTTTTCTCACTCCCCCTTTCTTCTCCTATAGAATACGACCTTGTGGAGAAGGTGCCTTGCTCCTTCAATACCAGCAGGGTGTGCGAGTGCCGAGCAGGGATGTTCTGTAAGATGGCCGTTCTCAACAGCTGTGCACGATGTGTGTCCCACACTGTCTGCCAGCCAGGATTTGGAGTCCTAGTTAGAGGTAGGCATCCGACCCTTCAGCCAGTCTCCTCTGTCTGTGGCCATGGGGCGGCTTCCTCTGTCCCATACTGCTCAATGATCACTTATTTTTTTCCCTGCAGGCACCTCGAAAGTTGATGTCTCCTGTGAGGAATGCTCTTGGGGTACCTTCTCTGATCAGTACTCCAGCACCGAACCCTGCAAGCCCCACACAGAGTAAGCTCAGGTTTCTGACTAGTTGTTTATTGGGTTGCCAGATAGTTTCACAAAAAATACCAAACATGGCAGGGAAAAAAATTGGTTGAGCAACAAAAAAAAAAAAAAAAAAAAACCAGCTGCACAAAAAAACCCAGTCACTGTGCCTTTAAATCCCCACACTCCTTCCACCCCACCCCAGACACAGCAGGGGAAGAATGTTCCAAGTGGCCTTCTGTCAGAAAATACCAGACATTTTACATTTTTCTGTTTGTTTTTTTTTTACTGGACAGAAGCCGCAAACACCGGACTGTCCGGGCCAATACTAGACACCTGGCAACCCTAGCTGTTTAAAGCGAGAGCCAGAGCTGGAAGGAAGTTTTTGCTTTTCTGGGGCAAACTAGAGAAATCCAGCCCAGGGCTCAAGTGGCAGAGCTTTGAGGGCATCCCTGTTTCTCTCTTTATTGGCCCCATACGATGTTGCTTTGGGTGAGGGAGGTATTGAGTGGGGATGGATGAACCCCTCTTGCCTAACCTTGAGCTCACTTGACTAGAGTGGGTTAGATTTGCACTTCTGGCTTAGAGAGATCCTTTAGGGCTGGGGGTGGAGTAATGGGAATGGAAGAGCTTCTAGCTAAGGGCAGCTGGCTGTGCTGGCACAAAAATAAGCAAGGGGATGTGATCGCTCAGGTAACTTATTTTCCATGGGCGGTGTGTGAACCTAGGACTGGGGGAGGCAACTCCCCAGCCTCACCTCTTCCACCTGAGGCCCTGCGACCCGCAGGGGCCCAGCCTCCTTCTCCTCCCCCCCCCCCCCCCCCCCCATGCAAGGCAGGTCTTCAGCTCCTCCACCTCCACCACAAACCATCCCCGTGCAGGAGCAGGACTCCAGCCCTCCATGTGAGTCTCCCAGCCCCAGAGCATGGGAGGATGGGCAGCACACAGTCCCAGCCTCCCCAGCCCCAGAGCATGGGAAGTGGGGGCATGGCCCCAGCCTTCCTGGCCCTGGAGCACAGGAGGGCGGTGATGCGGGGTCCCCGCCTTAGCACAGCTGAAGCGCGGAGGCAGCTGTGCTGAAGCAGGGGTGGAGTGTGGGCAGGGCCATGCCTGGCAGTTTGGAAAGGCCAGTGCCTTCCCCTGCCTCTTATCCCCGCTGCCCCCGTGCTATTTTCCATTTCCCAAAGGAGGCCGGGTGCGTTTTACTCCATGTGCCTTAACCTCTGTGTTCTCCTTCCCCTACCCAGCTGTGCCAAGCTAAACAAGATCGCAGTGGGCAGCGGAAACTCCACACACGACCAAATCTGCGTGGACCCGTCTCCGACCCCCCTCGCCCCCACCACGTGGTCTGCGAAATCTAGCCGCGAGCCAGCGCTTTCCAATATGGCAAAAGCACCGCTCCCGAGCGAGCAGCCCACAGTGGGAGGCTGGCGTCCCCACCCTGCCACAGAGCCCATGACCCAGGCCAGTATGCTTATGAGTGACATGGCCTCTGGCGACGCCAACTCGACTGCTGGGGGAACTGTGGGGGGAACGGATACCAAACATGCAGCTGGCACTCCCCCGGCCTCGGATATTGCTTTAGAAAAGACGACCAAGCAAGGTAACAGCGCTGATAAAGCTCACGGTGAATGCAGCATGCAAAGGCAGGCTTGGGTCTGTGGGCGGGGCCGTCTCTCCCTTTCTTTCCCTGCATATGGACCCCCCCCACCTTGAAAAAAAATCCTTGCTATCAAATATGCTTCTGCCCGCTCTGTGTTGCAGGTGATGGGAGCTTTGTTCTCTGGGGAGTGGTGATTCTCTGCATGGTTGTGCTGCTCGCTGGTATGCTGGTGGTTTGGCAAAGGAAGGTTTGCAAGAGGTGGATCTTCACCCCAGATGGGAAGAGTGAGTTTCCTGAGCCCAGTTGCTGTGCATTTCAGGCTGGTATGTGTCACCTGGGGACTGGCTGTTGTCCCAGGAGTTCTGGATGACCACTGCATGTGTGGGAAGAGCTACCCGAACCTGAACTCTGGATTTTAAATGGTTGAATTCTCATGGCAGACGAAAGGGATGGTGCTGCTCCGAAAGAAATGGAGGCTCCCAGGCTGTGTGGGGAGTTTCTCAGAGGCTATGGGAGAAAGAGTAACAAAAAGAATCTCTCCTCCGCACAGAAGAGTGTCATCTGCTGTGCGTTTTGAGCAGGGAGTGTGTCAGCTGAAATAGCCCCAAGCGGAGAGAGGGGAAAGGGTCATTCTTATCCAGTCCTCCGTGGGTCCCAGTTTGTGCTGAATATGATCTCTGTTTATTTTCTCAGCTCCTGGTCTGTATCCAGTCACTACATGTAGACTCAGTTCGGCACATCAAGGTAGGTGACGGACAGACCAGAAAGACGGCTCCAGCCTGTCTCCAAAGGTTTTCAAGCTGAATTTCAATCCGAGTGTGTGTGTTGATTGGGACAGCTGTTCCTGAGAAATGTTTTCACGTTATCAGATGAAAGGTGCCAGTGAACACACAATGCATTGCTCTCCCCAGCACTAATAAAACAGTTCAACAGGTGGCGCTCTTCCATCGGAATGGATGCCCTTGCAGAGTCAGAGGGGCATACCACTGCAGGCGTGCTGACCTAAAACCGAGGCTCTTGCGTGTTAGAGGCCTTGTGGCATGTATTACAAGAGGTGTGAATCACAGTGCCCCAACCAAACTTCAACCTGAGCAATTGCTGGCCTGTGCCTGGACTGTGAGTGCTGATCTCAGGCAGACCGGCAACTAGCGTTGCCAGATGGTTTAACAAAAAATACCGAACACTCCCCTCTTCCCCCATCCCTCCCCCCCCCAAAAAACAGGAAAAAATTATTTTGAGGAAAAAAACAGGGGGGGGAGACCAAAGTTGTTAAGGAAAAAAAAAAAAGGTGCTGTGCCTTTAAATGGCCCTGCGCTCCTCACTTCACCGCCCCCTGCCACACACAGCAGGAGAGAACTGTCCACTCCGGGCTTCCGTCTGAGGGAAACAGGAAATACTGGACATTTCACATGTCCGGTATTTTCTATTTTTTTTACCGGACGGGGGACCCAAATAACGGACAGTCTGGGTGAAAACTGAACACTTGGCAATCCTACCAGCAACACCAGAGCAGACACCCCAAACTGGTGGTGTGTTCTAGACAGGGATGCCAGAACAGGCCAGGGCCTCGAGTGATGGAAGGGTGGAAAAGAAGAGGAGTGAGGCCTTGGGGAGGGAAGGGTGGCACAGGAGGCGGGGCCACAATTTGGTGTCAGTGGCCCCCCACTTTTAGGGCACTTCTGGAAAAAAAAATGCATTTTAGAACTGCACATTTCACAAGTTCTAGACGTGCATTTCACCAAGCTGGTAACACCCTTGCTCACCGTACCACCCTTACCACAGAGTGACAGACAGTCCCCTTAGAGCAGGGGCAGGCAAAATGGAGATATACCTATGTCATAGAGCTGGAAGGAACCTTGAGAGGTCATCAAGTCCACTTCCCTGCCCTCATGGCAGGACCAAGCACCATCCCTGACCAGGGGCAGCCCATGAGCTTAGGCAAACTAGGCAGTTGCTTAGGGCACTGCTGGCCTGGGCGCCCAATGATGACAACATCACAGGGCACCCCGTGATTACATCACAGCCATTGATGGCCATACAGGCGGGGGGTGCTAATCGCGCCTTCTGCCTGGGGTGCCTCACGCTGCTCCTGTCCCTGACAGATTTGCCTCAGCTCACTAAATGGCCCCCTCAAGGATTGAATTCACAGCCTTGGATTTAGCAGGCTGATGCGCAAACCACTGAGCTATCCCTCCCACCAAACCAGCACATCTGGCCAAACCATCCCCCAACCCAGCAGGAGCTTCAGGCAGGCTCCCTGCCTGCCCCACTTCTGCACAATGCTCAAAGCGGCCAGCTGCAGGAGCCATGTGCTCTCTGCACCCCATGTGCCCCTGGGGAGGGATTAGTGTGCTGTCCTAGCTCCCAGCACAATCTTGCAGCCCGTGGGCCAGAAATCAGCCAATGGGAGCTACCTGGGCTGTGCTTGTGGCACAGACAGCACACGGAAGGCCCCCCTCGAGGGGGCACAACACACAGCGAGCACATGGCCCCCACAGCCAGCCAATTTGAGTGGCGTGCAGGGGTGGGGCAGGCAGGAAGACTGCCTGAGGGTTCTGCTAGCTGGGAGCCACTAAGGTAAGCACCTCCTGGTAAGCGCCTTCAACTGGTATCCCCTCCTACAGGACAGAATCCTCTCCTGCACCCATATTCCTTCCCAGACCCTGCACTGCCTCTCACGCTCCAGTCTGTCACATCTCTCCTGCCCTAGGCAACAACCCAACTCCCGGACACCCTGCTGCACCCATGCCCCAGATCATAAGCCGCTTTGAGCTCCTTCTACATCCCTCCTCCAGGTCAAAATCCTCTCCCGCTCCCATACTTCTTCCCAGATCTTACACCACAATGAACTGCCCCAGGTCACAACCAGTGTTCCCTGTAAGCTCTGCTCTTGGGTGGCCATCCAGGAATGAGTCAGTTGCTGTCCAGCTGATTATCAGGGTGCCCACAGCCAGCAGCATATGCTTTTTCTACTGATGGTACACATCTGCACATGCATCAGTGTATATAACAAAATTTATTCCTCACATGGATGGAGGAAACTAGATGGAACATGGAGTGAAGGAGTGGGCTGTGACCCAACTCCCTCCCAGACCCCACATTCCCTCCTGCACCCCAATCGCCTACCCCAAGCTCCCTTCTGCACCCCACCTCTGTCCCAAACTCTGGACCCCCTCCATTATTATCCTAGAAGAGTGTGGCCCTTGCCCACTTACCAAATTCTCAGAGTGGCCTCCCATAAAAAATGATTGCCTACACTGCCTTGGACTCTGCAGTCTGTCTTGCCAGCCAGACAAACTGGATTTTGTCATACATGATCACTTACACCAAAAAACACACTATATTCAGGTTGCTTCCAGTCCCAAGAGACCAGTCACCTTCCCCCAGATCAATTAGTGCTATATCTCACACCAAAGACAGCACCTGTAGCCAGGCCTGTAATAACCTAGCTAAAGGTTTATGAACTAGGAAAAGGAATGGAAAGTTATTAATGGGTTAAAGCAAGCAAATTTAGCCACACAAATAAGTTTCCATCTAAATCCTAAGAGTGACAGAGTTGTAGTGATAAACTTAAAAAATAACAAATAGTCTGGTAGCACTTTAAAGACTAACAAAATATGTAGATGGTATCATGAGCTTTTGTGGGCACAGCCCATTTCTTCAGATGACCAGAGTGTAGGGTTGCCAGGTGTCCAGTATTGACCCAGACAGTCTGGTATTTTTGCCTCCTGTCCGGTAAAAAAAATTCAGAAAATACTGGACACCTAAAATGTCTGGTATTTTCTGATATTTTTCCTAGCCAGGAGGTGAATATACCGGACACCTGGCAACCCTACACACTCGGCAACTAGGTCCGGAGCCTGGACCCCCTGCTTACCTGATTCCACAGGGAAGCTGCATTCTGGCTCCATGAAGAAAACAAAATGGCCACAGTCAAAAAGCCTAAAGAACCGAAGCCTTCCCTGGGTCTTAGTGGTCAATCTCTCCCCTCTTGCTATCCCTATTTTGACTCTGCAGGCACTTAAAGCTGTTTTAATGCTGGGTTTTTTGTTTTGTTTTGTTTTTTTTTTTTGTTCAACAACTTTGGTCTTCCCCCTTTTTTCCCCGATGGTTTTTTTTTTTTTGAGGGGGGAGAGTGTTCGGTATTTTTGGGTTAATCATCTGGCAACCCTACCAGAATGTTGGATGTCCAGAACTAAAACAAATAGGAGAAGAAGGGAGAGGGAAACAAGAAGTGGGTATAAAAATATCAAGGGGAAAGCTGAGCTGGAATGTAACAGGAAAAACACATCGTTTATAAGCATCAGTTAATTCCCAGTGTATTTCAGGAGACTCAAGAGACTACCCCGGGGATTTCTAGTTTCAGCTGAAAGTCTCTGATCCTTCTGAGTGCAAACAGCCAAAAAAGATGGAAAACTTCTCTATAGCTTTGTTTCATTTCCCTCATTCAGCTTTCAAGCCCAAAGTATCGGCTGCCTTGCACATAGCATGTCCCTGGTAGATAGGGCCAGTTACCGGTTCTTTGTATTGCCGTGATTCTTGATGACCCATCTGACTTTGTCCTTTTTGATGGGCAGTGGGAATGGTTCCCATACTTGAGTTCACAAGTTCAGGGCAAACCTTTATAAAGTTATAAAGCACAACAGGGCTGCGTCTAGCTTGGCATGATTTTCCTGAAATGCTTTTAACGGAAAAATTTTCCGTTAAAAGCATTTTTGGAACTGAGCGTCTAGATTGGCACGGACGCTTTTCCACAAAAGCACTTTTTGCGGCAAAGCGTCCGTGCCAATCTAGATGCGCTTTTCCACAAAAAAGCCCCAATTGCCATTTTGGCGATCGGGGCTTTTTTGTGGAAAACAAATCTGAGCTGTCTACACTGGCCCTTTTGCGCAAAAGCTTTGCGCAAAAGGGACTTTTGCCCGAACGGGAGCAGAATAGTATTTCCGCAAGAAGCACTGATTTCTTACAGTAGGAAGTCAGTGCTTTTGCGGAAATTCAAGCGGCCAGTGTAGACAGCTGGCAAGTTTTTCCAGAAAAGCGGCTAATTTTCTGGAAAACCTGGCCAGTCTAGACACAGCCCAGAAGTATTTTCGTGCAGCCTGGAACACAGACAATAGAAGTGAGGATTAATTCAGGCCACAGTTTACAATCATTAAAAAAAAAATCTAAACACAAAATACATTCTTGTGAGACTAATACCTATTTTGAGCAAAACTAACATACAGGTGACCTGGTCTGGTCTCCAACTATGAGGCTGTCAATTCTTATTTGAGGCCTGTATCTTGGATAAGGACTGGTGTCTGGCCTGCCAGCATCAATTACAGTGTCCAGCTAACCTCCCCTTGCATTTTCAATTGACTATTCTGTTCTATCAGGCCTGTGGCTTGCTTGGATCCGGCCCCCGAGGCTCGGGGCTCCCCCCCAGCATTGGGTCTGGAGCACACACAATCTACTAGCCTGGCCCTCCCAGACTGTGGTGTGCAAGGGGAATGTGGGGAATGTCTTTCTGCTTCCCAGTCAGAGGCTATGTCAATGTGTGGCCCCCGACTGATTTTTCTGTGGGTCAGTCACTCTCAACAGAAAAAAAAAAACCCTTAAAAAACAACAAATAGTCTGGTAGCACCTTAGGGTATGTCTAGACTACATGTCTCTGCCGACAGAGGCATGTAAAATAGGCTACTCGACATAGTCAATGAAGTGGGGATTTAA
>JANRFK010003894.1:16280454-16292902 GCA_030068395.1 Apalone spinifera | reverse complement strand
GCACTCCCCCCCATCCCTCCACACGGGGCAGGCCCCTCTCCTCCGGGGGGGGGGTGTGTCTCTGTTAACCCCCTGCTTACTCTGCGCCCTTAGGGCTTCTTTCGCTGGCTCCTCTCCCCTTGCTTCACCCCCTCCGGCCCACTCTCCAGACGTGGGAAGTCCTCCCGGGAGCCCGGATTCCGCATTTGGATGCCTTAATCCGTGGCCCAAAAGTGCCCCCCCTCTTCAAAGTGTGGGTGCCCCTCTGCTAATGAGTGTTGCATGGATAGGGCGCACTGCAGAATGGCTCAGCGGCCGCTCTGGGCTGCGTGCTGTACACATGTAAAATAAATGTCTGTTCTCCCCCTCCTGCAATCCCCCCCGAGACTGCAGAAGAGGGCTGGTCCGCCAGTTCTCTAAATGAGAGAGATAATAAATTGCTCATTGTTCTACTGGTATGACTACTCCTTGTAAGTCTCAAACTGCCTTTTACTGCCTGTTTGTGGCCTGTGGAGCTCTGCAGACCCTTAAATCCCAGCCTTTAAATCCTTTACAGATTTACAAATGACACTGTTTTTAACCCCTTTTTGCAGAATCAGGGTTAGTGCTATATGCACTTCTGTAGGTTGTTTGCTTATTTCTCAGAGACTGAGTGAACCCTGGCAAGGTCAGAATGCACATTATTTACTCTATAAACTTAAAAAACAAAAACTGGTCTGGTAGCACTTTATAGACTAACAAAACATGTAGATAGTATCATGAACTTTCCTGGGGACAGCCCACTTCTTCAGATGACTGGAGTTTTGAGTTTATGATGAGCAGACTCATAATAAATAGGGGAGAAAGGAGAAGAAAAAAAGGAAGGGAGGCCGGAAACAAGGAGCAGAGGTTATGAAAAAATGAAAGGAAAAAACAGGAAGGCAGAAGGGTCATCAGTAAGCTTCTGAAGGACTGGCCAATTAAAACAAAGCAGATAAGGATCAAAGTCAATAGATGGGGGGGGGGGGGGGTTACTAACATAGGAATCTACACAAAGAGCTGTTTGCACCTTCATTGAATTTTGGGTTAGCAATGGTCCCACTACTCCTCATCCGGATTGAATCCAGTAGCATGAGAATTGAATTTGCAGATGAACTGTAATTCCAACATTTACTCTGTGTATTAAACAGGAACATTTGGTTGTACTGTATGAGACTGTTTAAAATCTGCCCTTATATAGACAGAGAAGTCCTTTGATTTAGACCAGACAGCTTGGTTGATTCCATGTCAACCTGCCAACTAAGCTTCTGTCTAGCAAAGCCCATAGAAATTCAAGCAAGAAACTTTGGGATGGCCTTTTTGACTTGGAATGTTATGTTTACACACAGTATTGATTACTTCCTGGAGTGGATTTTAGCAAGGAGAAATACTATACAGATGATGACATGCTCTGGTACTATTGCAAGGGAAATGGCATACTTTTGAACAGTTATCCTCAGACCTCAGTGGTTCAGAAGCCAAATTAGCAAACACTCCAAATTAGCAAGCTTCAGTAGCCAAGTTAGTCTGTACAGAAAAAAACAACAAATGGTCTGATAGTACTTTATAGACTAACAAAACATGTAGATGGTATTGTGAGCTTTCGTGGGCACAGCCCACTTCTTCAGATGACTCCTACCCAAATGAGCTGTAGCAGTGTGAATACATAGCTTCATTTACTTTAGCACTTTTCCTATTTAAACAGCATGACTGGGAAATAATTTGTTTGTGTGTGTGATTCTCACAGCAAATAAGTTAACTTAGAGCAACTTGTTAACTTAGTTGGTTAATAACATAGTAAAAGCATCCTGATTGGTGAATGACAGTGGTTAATAATGAAATCACACCCATGTTTTAATATCAGGTGCTGTGCAAAGCTACAAGAGACACATTAAAAAGCCACTTGTGTGCTGCAGTCTGACGTCACTGATATAGAGAGATCGTTTCAGGGAAGGTTTGTACGGAGATAGGGAAGGTTTGTGTAGAGATTCCAAGATTCAGCTCTTTGATGCTTATTTATAGCAGAGGTGGAAGTCTGGAGACCAGAATGATGCTAGTAGACTAAGAATATGGAAAAAATAACACCAGTAAAATTGATATATTCGAAGAGCTGAAAATAGCTTCCAAGCAAATGTATATAGTAGGGGAGGGATCTGGAAAACAAGGCCACCATGAAAGTGAGCCATTCAGGGATATGGGTAAATCCATGGGACATTGACAATGATCTGTATGCACAGTACAATAATGAACGACTGTCGAGGTGTCATTCACTTTTCAGATAGTTAGGAAGAAGTGATTTTGTAATAGTTTTAGTGATCTCTAGCTCACACATTTAAAATACTTATGTAGGCTAAGGCATCTTGGATGATATCTTAATAGGTTCAGGATTGGAGATTCATAATTTATCTCCATCATGCTGATAAGTACATTTGTCTTATTTATTTCAAGATCTAAAATACTTCCCATGCAGGGAAAGCTTTGATAGGATGAGGAATGTATTAATGCATTTATATTAATGTAGGCTTTATAGGATGAAAAGCTACATGTTACCAGACAATCAAGATGTGAGCGTGTATATTACGCCTGGAGTTACACATTATCTTGTAGTAAGTAGTGACTGAAAGCTGTTAGCATTTGGTTGCCAGTTTGTCTACTTTGCAGGATCTTAGTCTTGTGGTGCATCTCATCACCAAAACCATCACAATTCATTTTGTTTGTGCCTCAGAGAAGCCAGAGGTTGACTGGGTTGTGAACAGCAAACTCCTCTCTCGGTCCTATGTGGTCCCACGCTGGTGGCAGAGAACTGGGGCAGCTTTCATTCCCACTGCCCATGCTGTACCCATTCTGTTGACAGATAGGAGTATTTGGTCTTGGGGGGCTGTGAATCTTGCACCTTTCACCAGCAAAAAATAAAATAATCATTTGCAGACTTAAAAAAACCCCAACAAGATGGTAGCTTCAGAAACACCGAAGACATCATCATGCTGTGGAAAAAGAGATGTCCTGCTTATTGCTGCAAAAAGTGATCAGTTCAAAGAACTGGCACATAGTGGGTCTAATGAAAACTCAGCATTTTCTTTGCTGGCAGGAGGGCTCAGTGAGGGGAAACGGGCGCTTGAGTGACACACTTTTTCTTGTTTTGCTTTTCTCATTCAGTCTGGGTTACTTGAATGATTCTTCTCAAAGTCTGCACTTACCCACCGGAACTGAGCCTAAATCTTGCCATTTAGAACATTTCAGTCACCCAGAATATTTTGGCGTCTTTAATAGAAGTGGTTTCAGCAGCCACAAGGGCACATCTTTCATTTCACAAGCTGCGAGTCTCTGATCTCTCCCCCTCATGACCGATCCTGGAAGTTTCATCTAGCTCCTAGCAGGATGAGTGGTGGTCATGATCCAAGGCCAGAGCAGATGGGAGTGGGGAGAAGTGGTTAAAAATTCAATGCAAAAGGCTCAGGATAAGTGCTGATTTCCCCTTCTTGTCTCACTGCTAGATCTAGGGGCTGTGTACCAAGGTTAGTGTGTTGCACACATTTTCATTTGTGCCGCAATAGCACAAATAGCACAAATTTATGTCTTAGAGCCCATAAATAGAGCTGTGCAAAGCCAGTGTTGCCACAGGGTAAATAATCACAGGAGGATCATTCCAGAGGCTAGGACAAGAGACAATGAGTTTGAACTACAACAGAGAAGGGAAAACTTCCTAACTGAAAGAACTAGGGATGTTAAATTTAGTTTAATCAACTAATCGACTAGTTGATGGATTTTCCCGCCCCGGGAGGTAACCCCGGGAAAGCTCCCGCCCCGGGAGGTAACCCCGCTGCGGCTCTGCCTTTTAAATGTATTAAGAGCTGGCAGGCTCTTAATACATTTAAAAAGCAGAGGCGCAGCGTCTGGGACTAGATAGGAGCCAGGCATGAGCCAGGAATCAGCTGATTCCCTGCTTGCACCTGGTCCCCGCTACCCCTTGCCGCCCCTGCCCCCTGCAGAGACAATGCTGGGGGGAACCAGCTTTTAAGCCAGCTCCCCCCAGCACCGGCTCCTGCTTTCTCCCCCTTGCTGCCTCTGGTAGAGGCAGCAAGTGGGGAGGAAGTGATTAGTTGAGGGACTAGTCGACTATCCGATAAACTTTTGCTTATTGGATAGTCAACTAGTTGCTTACATCCCTACTAAGAACAATGGAAGAGAATGGTACAGCCAGGCTCTTCTAACTCTGTGATCTGTTTTCAACATACTAGCCAAACGTGCCCCTCTGATGTTTGCAGTTTGTTTGGTCCAGCGTTATTTTTTTTCAAGTGGCAGGTATGGGCATGTGAAGTAGTGTTCCCTCGAAGCTGTGGGCCAGCACAGCTTCCCAGGTGATTAATGAGCCCTGCCCAGTCAGTCAGCTCCATGCATGGAGCCCTGAGCCTCTGACTGGATGGGGCTGCTGAATCACTTGGGAAGCTGTGCTGTCGCCCAGGCGCAGCTTAGAGGGAATAGTGATGTGGGGTATGCCAGGCCTGTTGCTAGTTCAGTTCCTTGTGTAGCATAATTTTCGGAATTCTTTGCATCTGGAGATGGGCCCATGTTGCCAAGTTTGGAGCCATCTCTGTTTTCCCCAAGTCCATGAACAGAGGGTTAGAGTGTC
Source organism: Apalone spinifera (assembly GCA_030068395.1). Taxonomy (NCBI): domain Eukaryota; kingdom Metazoa; phylum Chordata; order Testudines; family Trionychidae; genus Apalone; species Apalone spinifera. Next base: position 16,288,275 of record JANRFK010003894.1, on the reverse strand, counting down.
ATGTCTAGACTACACTTAAGAGCTGCTGTTGGCTCATGCCAGCTACCCAGGCTCATGAGGCTTGGGCTAAGGGGCGCTTAATTATGGTGCAGATGTGCCAGCTTGGCATGGAACCCTGGGCTGTAGGACCCTGCATGATTGGGGGAGTTCCAGAGGTTGGGCTGCAGCGTGTACCACAATTAAACACCCCTTGACTTGAGTCTCTTTGTTTGAACAACTGTTGCAGGCCAGCTATGGTTGTCTAATTACAGTGTAGAGATACCCTTAGAGAGAAGCAGCTACAAAATTCCGATCCAGATCCCATTTTCCCCAAAGGATGGGACCATTGTGATCTGGGTTTTGCTTTCGGCCCATCTCTTCTTGTATTATTTCCTCTTTATTTCCCCTGTTGACACCAGGGGTGTGCATATTGCACAGAGAAGCTGCAGCCTCAGAAGAAGCACTCAGAACAGGCAAGAGGAAGGAGAGCAGGCAGTCATGGAAGATAATGGCACGAACGCTCATTGTATGAGTCACAGTCCAAATTATATTAAATTGTAGTTAAGGTTGTAACTACATACCTTAAAGGGAGAAAACTGCATACCTTAAAGGGAGAAAATCTAAATTGGACATTGTAGTTTAAAAGACACAAGCACTGGAGAACCAGGAAATTTTATATTAAAAATCCCCCAAATGCCACATTACAAGAAGCCTTTATGAAGGTTTCCTCTTAATTTTATACAACAAGAACTTCTCCTTTTACGCCCTCTTTCTGGGTGACCTTGTCCTGCCACATGATTTCGTCTGCTATCTTTGTGCTGATGACTTGGCTGTCGTCTTCTCCACTCCCACTCCGCCTCTACCCTTCCAGTATTACATCTCTGCCTGCATCTGAAACCTCTTCCTGGATGTCTCAAAATCAGTTTATACTTAATATGGGCAAACTTACTTCCCTTGATTTTTTCCCCTCTGGAACTTTCTCCAAATCCAACTTTCTTGTCTGCCACCCTTATCCATGGGCTATCGGCCTTTTACTTTGGTGGTCATCTCTGATTCCTCCCTCTCTCTTATTCTGCAGAAAATGGCAACTACGTTAATACCTATATCCTCTTAAAACCCTCTTTTCACATGCTCCTTGTCTTCTTACATGGTATGATTTTTAGGATTAGGGGCCAGGTCTTCATATGTATTTGTACAGCTCCTGTCATCTTGGATTCCAGATCTTGATCCAGGCCTCTGGACACTATCCATATAGTGTAAAATATTAAATAATAGAAGAAAACTTGATGGGGTTGATTATTCAGGGCTTGTCTATACTTCTGATACTGCTGCAGCACTTAGTGAAGATGAAGAGAGCTTTTCCCACTGGCGTAGATACTCTGCCTCCCCAAGAAGTGGTAGCTATCCCGACAGGGAAAGCCCTTCTGTTGATATACTCTGAATTTAGTTGTTACCACTGCAGCAGTCAGAGATGTGGATTTTCCACCCCAAGTGACATAGTTACACCAACATAAGTTTGTAGTGTAGACCAGGGCCTATTTAGTGATATTGAGTATTATATCAGCACATGAAGGTGCCCATCTGTGCCAGGATTGGAGGAAAAATAATACAATTTTCATAACTATTCTTACAAAGTTCCACATCGGTGTTATTAATATATATTGTGAGTCTGCATAGACAATTTTTTAGGTATGTATGGCTCAAAGTACTATAAGTCTTATATGCCAGTATAAGAGCAGAGCAAGATCATAGAAAATGAACAGGATGTGTGACTAAAATCTGATAAGTATGATTCTCACCTTCACCATATTGTTGAGTTTTGGTATTGGCAGATGTATCATGAAAAATAAACCAAAGTTAATGATCAGCAATAAATCAGGAAGCCACTGACAGCTGTGGTGTCTTATGCATCCGTCTCTGGATCTGATATTACAGACCAGATTTGGGAACAGACATCGTCCAATGACTCGACCAGACTAGACTCAGGTATAGACAACACATAATGAAGAAAATCAGGTGGCTCATACTTATTAAGTATTATTGACTGGATTCAGATACTGTGTATGTTAATGTGAATTCAGACTAGCTTCACCCATTTGGGTTACATCAGATTTATCACAGTATGACACCTATAAGCTACAGTGTGGGCCAGATATTTTTGGACACGTGTGTTGTTGATGTGCATTATGAATGGGTTCTGTGCATAATACAATTTCCTGTTTCCCCAGTTTATAATGGGAAAACTGTGCTCAGATACTGTGGTGATGGTATAAAACCCTGAGATAAGAACAGACTTGCTGATGGGGCAGAGGGAAGGGGACAAGTACCCAGGGGCATGGCGATTCAAAAGGGCCCATGGCTCCTGGCTGCCACCAGTACTGTGGCAGAAGTGGTGGCTGGAGCCCTCCCCCCTTTACATCGCTACTGGCACTCCAGGTGGCCCCAAAGGCTGGTGGAGGGTGTGGCATGGTCTGCCCCCAATCCTTTCAACTGAGGCCCCACCCCTTTCAGGAGCACAGAGACGGGCCTCCTCCCACCTTGCCCCAGGGCTTGGCAATTCTGTTGGCTCCCTGGGTAGCATAGAAGAAGAAAAGCCATAATGATAAGGAAGAAAATACGCCAGATGATGGAGTTTTGGGAGTGATGACTGGGGAAGGAGAGTTGTACTATTGTTATTAGAGTATGCAAAGCTCCTTGCTTATAGGGTGAATTTCACCTTTGTGCAAAAGATTCACATTAAATAGCTCACAGGCCATGTCTGGGTGCTCTTTACCCCTAGAGAGTACACGATGGGTGATCTATTCATACAGTGGACTCACAACCTTAGAGCAGTGTTGGCATTAAGTGATTGTGAAGAGTTCAATATTTTGAGCATCTCTCTTAGGGCATGGTTCTGATCTCAGGTACCGCTTGACTTCAGTGAGAGTTGCTACCATCTGAGGGCAGGTTTGATTACTAGCTAAGGTATTCTAAATAAAGCTCTATATTTTCCCCTCTTGCAGTAGATCCTGTTGCAGAACAAACTGCGTCTCTGAACCACAGTCTTTTCCATAGCAACAGGCTCTGATGTAAGAATATTAGATGACTTCATTGTGGTTTACAAACAGGAGGGAGTTCCTGTTGAAAATCCTCCACCTGACAACTTGAATTTGGAGAAGGCATTTTAGTGAAATGTTAGCTGTTAGTTCTGTGTAGTAACACAAAAGGCTGCAATGTAGAAGTTCCTAGGTTGCAGCAGAACCAGAGATCCATGCAAAAAGGGACTTACCTGTAGGGCAGGCTTGAGAAAGTCAACATCCTACTAATAATTACCTAGTACCTAGGGTTGCCAGATGGTTGAAACAAAAATACTGAACCCCTCTCCCCCCAAAAAAAACACCGGGAAAAAATTCTGTTGAAGGGGGGAAAAAAAGGGGGAGGGGAAGACCAAAGTTGTTCAGCAAAAAAAAAAAAAAAAAGGACTCCAAGACTTATTAAGCAAAATATTAAGAGTAACTGCAGGGATAGGAACAGGGGAAAAGTTGAGCACTAAGACCGAGGGGAAGCATTGGTCGGCAGCCTAGCGGAACCAGATAAGCATGGGAGCTGGGGTCAAGGAGTGTTGGGAGCCGGGAGGGGAGGCCAGGCACTGAGTGTTTGTAGGGTTGCTAGGTGCCCAGCATTTTTGTCTCCTGGCTGGGGAAAAAAATCAGAAAATACCGGACATTTTAGGTGTCCGGTATTCTCTGAATTTTTTTTACTGGACAGGAGGTGAAAATACTGGACTGTCCGAGTGAATACCGGATACCTGGCAATCCTAATAGTACCTTAAGAGTATATCACATGTCACAGTACTGTGCAAACCTGGGAGTGGCCTAGGGGCAAATCTCCATGAGTGCTAGGGAGGATCTTTTTCAATGTTCCCTCTAAATGTTTCCATCAATGTGCAGAATACATTTTGTTATGTGCACTGAGGCAGTAAACACATGTTGCCAGTTGTAGGCACTATGGGCGCTCTGCTAATCAGCTGGCTGGCAGTTGAATCTCTCCTGGGTGGCCACCCAAGTGCTCTGCTTACAGGGAGCACTGAGCTTTGAATTGATCAGCCTAATGGAGCCAACTCAGTGCCTCGGTCCCAAGTCCCTCACGCTTTGGGAAAGTGTAACTCCAAATTTGGATTTGAACTTTACGAACCAGGCCCTCTCTCATACAAACATTAGGGTCTGGATTGTGTGGGGGGTGGGTCTGGGAGAGTCTCCTACTGTAGAGTCCAGCACAGAGGCCAGGTGCAGTTACAGTCCTTCCATGATATGGAATTCAGAGATAGTATGTAGTTATTGATCCTCTCTGGGGTGCTAACCACCCAAAGGGTGAGGAGAACGGACCAAGGGTCAGCACCATTCTGGGGATCTTTGAGCACAGGTGTGTTGATTTTTGATGAGCTATCAGCTGCAGCCCTGGTTTGTTACAGAGGCTCTGCTAGCTTCCTCATAAACATGTGATCGATTAAGTTATCAGGTTGCTGGGAGTCTGTAATACCCCCAGCAGAATGTACTGTAAGTATTTGCATTTTTAACTGAATGGGAATAGAATCCTTGGTCACTAACTTCTTGGATGTAACCTCTTGTGCATTGCCTCATGTCCTGGGTATTGCCTTCTGTGTTTCCCGTCCCTGTTCTGCCCTGCGTACTAGCCTTGTTCCCTTTTGTCGTGCAGATTTCTCTGCACTATTGCAATATGCCAAAATATGTTGCACTAATGTAGAGAGATTGTGGGTAGAAAGCAGCTAAGGCTGAATCAAAATCTCTGGTGTAAGTGTCACTGTCTGCTCTTGGGAACTGAGTTTTGCTTCCATGGGCGTCATTCAAATGTTTCCATTTTGTTTGTACAAATCTCTTAAAAGTCCTTTCCTCCTCAAATGGGGCTGCGCGTTCTAAAGTTGATGCTAAGTATTCAACACACAAGGTTCTTCTCACACTTGTCTTGTGCCAATTGTTAGTCTGGGTGATGCTTAATTTGTAACCCAGACTTTAATCTGGGATCAGATTTTATTCCTGAGTGGTATTATGAGTCAGACCAGCCCATACAAAGGTTTCAGATTTACAGCATTCTTTTTCAAGAGTTTCTTTTCTCAATACGAGTTAGGTGCAGTCATTAGAGATAAAAATTACACAAAAATTGAGTGGCGAATTGAAAAATGTTGGGCCTGGCCCTTGCTGCACCTGTGTTCTGTCACTATCGCAGTGCAGAGCGATCAAATGTCTGAGGATTCCCTTGGCATAACAGCTTCTGCACCCGTCCTTTTGTGGCCTCTGACATAGGGGGCATGAATGGGAAAAGGGGAATCATCCTGAGGCCAAGTAAGCTAGCTGCAGCACAGCTGTGCATCAAGTGAGTGGCCTAACTTTGACCTTACACAGCAGATCTGACTGTTCTTGATCATGTTCCATCTTACTCCAGTGTAAAGAAGAATTAACTCCATGGAAATTTCACCAATGAGATTAGAATCTGGCCCGCTGTATTCAGCCAAGAATTCAAGTCCCAAGTATTTAGATCTTTTTTTTCTTCTTCAGTTTCCTGTAATTCATTGTAGCTTAACCGATAAGAAATTGTCAATTAAGTCTACGTCAGCAACAGTTGCCGCAATCAGATAAACTGGGTGTGATTGTATCAGTCATGCCAAATTTCTGAAAAGCGCCTGTGAACCCACTGAGCACCATGTTTTCCTGCCTCTTTCAACGCGGCCAGGACAGTCTTTGCAACATCTGAACATGAGATCAGACTGTGTCTTGCCAGAAGGCTTCACCAGCCGGATAATTTGTGATGTGGTTTGTTTTATTTCTCTCTCTGTGTGTTTTCACAGTGAAGGTTTAAGATTTAAAAAGTTCGTTAGGTGTGTTTGAATCACAGTTCAAGTGCAGTAGCTGCCCATTTCTAGTCTCAGGCCTTGTTGATCAGCCTCTTCTTAATAATCAAGCTCAGAGCTTCAACTAAAAACAGCCGGGCCAGTCACAGAGCCGTCAGAGAATTATTTTCCTTTTGTTAGTTTTTGCAGCAGAAGAGCTGTCAGCTCACATTTGCAAATGCTGTGGTTTTTCTATTACTTGTTACTCTTCCTGTGAGATTACTGTAGCAAGCCCAGCATTAACTGTGATCACTGAACCTAGACGCTTTTGAAAACTTTTCTTTTTACTTTTTATATAAAGGAGAAAAATTATAAACAAGAATTAATCAGACCTCCTGCCAGGGAAAAGGGCTGCACTGTCTGCTGCAAAGTCCCCAAGCTCAGTGAAGGGAACATGCCCTGGAGTTGCAGAGTATTCTGGCTTTTGGAGCCTGTTATAGAGGGAATGTTCTGACTTTAAAACCAGCTTTGTTCTCATCCCCAGGGTAAGCCTCAAAGCTTGAAAAATATTCTATGCACCCAGTATTCAGGCCTGACTGAACTCATCATCCAGAAACAATGAGAGATAAGGCTCAGGGGCAATATCCTGGTGAAAAGACCAGCAATTTTAGCTTCTGAGATGGTGGAATTCCTACCAAGGTTCTGCTGAAGAACACTTATCTTTTGGATCAGCCTCTGGGGTGTAGGGTTCTGGGGCTACTGAAAAGGAGAAGAGGCTTTCTGTCGGTTGTCTCCATCCTGTTCTGGAGCTTGGAGGATGTGGAGTGGTCTGTGCTAGTCAGTCCTTCCCCCAGAAGCCTGTCTGATGTAAGCTGTGTTGGTGCGTGCTTGTCTGGCGATGGGAACTATGCTACTGTGTCCCCCATTCACCATCTGGTTTTGGGTCCCCCCCCCATGTTTCAAGAAGTGGCAGATTGGAAGTGTCCTGATTCTGGTTAGTTTCACAACCACCCACCACAAGGTCCACAAGATTTTGAAGAGCAGGAAGGCACTGTGCTATTGGTTTACATTCAGTAGATTTTCTTCACAGTCACCATGCATCTTAGACACTTTGCTTTGAAGTGGAAGCTTACGTTTGGCAGAAAGGGACAGCTCAGCCCTGCCTTCTCTTGATAGAGAAAGTTCTTCTAGTGGCTCGCATATTCCCATGTAGGGATACCGCGTTGTTTAGTGGTGTGGAACAGTAGCGCCGTCTCCAGGCAGTGTCCCATAGAATGCCTTTGCATCACTTTACCTATTACTTTTCAGGAAGAACGGCATTGCGCAAGAGGGATTTTCTTGTGCAAGAAGGGGCAGTGTAGACGCTCCTTCTTGCCCAAGAGCCTCTTCTGAAAAAAATGGTGGCTCATTTGGTATGCAAATGAAGCTCGGCGATATTCCACGCTTAGCCTCATTTGCATATTACTCGCACAAGAAGTCGCGAGTGTAGACGTAGCCCTGTTGTTTTGTTGCGGGACAGAAGGCCAAATGCCAAAACAAGGTAAAAAAACCCAACAAATGGTCTGGTAGCACTTTATAGACTAACGACAGGCGAGTGAGTCTTGTACCGTGGCCCCTAAACTGTGGGATAGTGGCCTGAACAGGGGTTGGGCCCAGGAATGGGACTGACCCTGTCACAACGCTCAGAGAACTCCTGCTCCGTTTCTCAATTTGAATCCTATATCTGCAAAGTGGTGTTTGTTGTGAACCGAGGGTGTTGCATTCTTAGAAGGTGTGGTGCTTTGCACAGCAGTGATCAGCCCGGGATTGTTTTTGCTGTGAATTGTGGGAAACCAGGCAGCTTCAAATTTTTGAGAACTCTCATGTCCCTGCCTCTCCCCCACCTACACTGGCTAGCACTATTTTTGAAATGTGGTCGGCCAGCGTGGACCCAGAAAAGCTCTGCTCTACTATGATCACACATAGGCTATGTCTAGACTGGCAAGTTTTTGCGCAAAAGCAGTTGCTTTTGCGCAAAA
>JANRFK010003894.1:16259734-16280354 GCA_030068395.1 Apalone spinifera | reverse complement strand
AACTTTTCCGTTAAAAGCACTTGCGGAAAATCATGCCAGTCTAGACGTAGCCATAATCTGCTGGGGGTGTATTTCAGCACTCAAAGCTGGACAAATTTGGCTTTTGGAGACTGCCTGTTGCGTTGCCAAACAATTGATGTGGCAGGGACGCTAGCGACCCCTCAAGCAGCTGGAGGAGATTCAACAGGGGTGGCAGCAGGATGGGAGTGAGGAGGAAGAAGACACCAAGTAGTAGGCACTAAAAGTCTGGTTTCTGGATCAGCTACAACCTATGCAGCACCATTTCTGGGCTCTGGAGCCCAGCTTGGATAGGTGGGAAAGGCTTTTTCTGCAGGCCTGGGGTGACCATCAGTAGCGAGAGAATTTCAAAATGGCCTTTTTTTAAGATATGGGCTGAATTGACGGCAGAGTAGCCTACCAATATGTTCTCCCCCATACCGTACCATTGTCATCTGGAAAATAGCCATGTGGTCAACCAATTTGGTGTGGGAAGATTGACTGGTGGGGCTGCTGTTATATCCGTGTTTCATGTCTTGGAAAAGATACTGTTGCACCAGGTTACAAAGCTCGGTGGTGCTCAGATAATAGGTTTTGCACAACGGGGGTTTCCCAAACTGTATTAGGTTCTACCAATTCCCCCCTGTACCAGGGCACAGAAAGGGGCATTTTCCCAATGGTCGAAGGGTTGCTGACGGCCATGATAAGTCTATAAACATAAATGCAGGGTGGCCAGGAAGGGCGTGTGATGACAGGATCTTCCAGCGCTCAGCTGTATTTGCACTAGTGGAGAAAGAACTTTTACCTCCCAGGAACATTATGGGTATTAATGGTGGTTTCTCCGGTGCTTATCGTGTTTCCCTGGTTAACAAAGCTATTCAGAGGCCTCTTGGACAGATGCAGGAATTTGCGGAATGGAAGTGGAGAGCACATTTAGCCAGTGGGAAAGGTGGGAGGGCGGCACTGTTTATTGAATAGGTTCAAAAACAGCTGGGGGAAAAAAAGTGCCTTCCATTTATAGAAGCATGTTGCATTCTGTGCAGTATTTGTGAGATTAAGGGAGAGACCCTGCTTGATGAGTGGGAGGCCACGGTGCAGACGCTTGCTCGACAGTTCGAGCAGCCACCGAGGCTTCCCACGGAAAATGGAAACACCCAGGGGATGTTGTTAGGGATGCCTGTCATTCTTGAGTCTCATGCCTGAAAATGTGCAGCTTTGCATCCAGCTGTTAGCCTGTGGAGCGAGGTGCTTGTGTTGATGCTGCACTCCATCCACTGCTTATGGTGGTAGCAGTAGGAGCCTGCCTGTGATTACACCCCTCCCTCCCCCCTTTATGTGAGGGCTTCAGTGCAGTGATGAGTTACAATGGATGGAATTTAAACTGGTTTCATTATGAGCCAACCAACAGTCAAGTAAAAAAATCACAATAAAGGTTTTTTAATTGAAAACAACTACTGTTGCTTGAAAATATATTTAACAATCAATGGTACCAGCCCCCAACTGTGGAAAAACATTAAAAATAGCGCTGGCAAAACTGAAAGTGCAGGGCATGTGAGAACAGCTAAGGGAGTTAGTCAGAGGTGGGTATATACCTTTGCTTTTCCTCTTGTTGCCCCGTGCTTCAGGGGTGGCGAGTCACCTGCCAGTTAGCAGAGTGAGGGATCACACCAGAGTCAGAACCAGGAATTGAAACGAAGGGTCAGAGCTAAGGCTGGAGCCAAGGGCCAAGCCAGAGTCAGGATCATAAGCCGAATGCTGGGGTCAAAGCCAGGAGAGGCCACTAAAAGTTGGAGGGAAGGTGGAAGGGCTGGAGGGAATGGCCAAGAACCAGCATGGAACCAGGAGCACGGTGGGAAGAGGAGCAGAATCGGGGCAAGCAGCAGAAAGAGAATCAGGAATAGGGATGGGTGCAGGAGGCTGGCACAAGCAGGATCTAGTGCAGCCATAACGGGACTATCTTGTTGTTCAAACAGACTCCCTGTGTCTTCTCCTGGCTTAAATAGCATGGTTGGACCGATTGGTGGAGCTGGGTCATCCTCCAATCAGAGCTCCCGTGGGTGGTGCCTTGTCTGGGATTATAATCCTAGTAGCTTCTGAGCCCACCAAATTGCAGTAGGCTTTGGGTGATGCAGCAGCTGTATTGGGACTCCCAGCTCTGGGTTCAAGACCTGGGGCATCACATCATGGGCCTTTGCCTTGCACTGTCTACAAAGCGGTTTTTATGCTGGTGGCTGGCCAAAAGAGCTTCCTACACCAAGCACTTCTTCCCAGATGGTGATGAGCCTCCAGGATATTAGCACAGCTCCTTGAGGTATGAGGTGGAGTAGAATTATTGTAGTATCACAAGGAAGTTGATGCACTTGAATCTAGGAGCAAATGGGCAAAATCTGGTGATGCACCAGCTTTTAAAAGGGGGAGATTTTGTTACTTGACACCAGAGCAGGGGAGGGCCCCGGCGGTAAACAGGTTGACCACAAAGCAGGGTGGGATAGCCATCAGAGGCATGCTACAGTGATGCCAGCGGTTGCTTACACATGAACAACTGTGAAGACTAATTCGGTTCTCAGCAAGCGAAGTTCACTTTGCAAGAGGACGTGAGGTTTCATTTTAAGTGCAGAGTTAATGTGCTGTGTTGCATTGCATCATGGGTAGGGCTCATGTTTTAGAAGTGGATTAACTGTTATTTGTATCATTCAAAACCCCCATGTAGACAAGCCCTTAACGCAGGACTACTCAACATGCGGCCCGCAGCCAGTTGGTTTGTGGCCTGTGGTGCAATTTGGGTTTACATGGGGCTCAACATATGGCCCGCGAGTGGGATCCTTTGGAGATGGCCTCCACTGGGAACACACTCTACAACAGCGAGGCATCTCCCAGGCAGGGTGCACATTGAAAGACGCAAGCAGACGGGCTGGCTGGAACAGGAGGGTACAGGGTGTCGGCATTTCTAGCCCCAGGGAGGAAGGTGCCGGCGCATTGTGTGAAAGAAGCTATTTGCATATATATTTGCATGTATATGCAACCACGCTTAAGCTGTGGCCCTTGGCACGTGCTGTGAGTGTTACTGTGGCCCCCGGGGCTTCCAAAGTTGAGTGGCCCTGCCTTAATGTCTTGATGATTGTCTAGTGATGTTTAATATCAGAGGGGTAGCCGTGTTAGTCTGAATCTGCAAAAGCGGCGAGGAGTCCTGTGGCACCTTATAGACTAACCGAGGTGTTGGAGCATAAGCTTTCGTGGGCAAAGACCCACTTCGTCAGATGCATGTGACGTTTATAGTTCAGTGATCGGCACAGATAGGGAGTTAGCTTGGTTCTACGTTATGATGGAGCTGAAGAAAAAAGAAGCTGGGAATGACGAGATGTGCTAGTGTTGGACAACCATGTGGCTGTAGATGTGTGAAGTACTTGGGCTGGCCACTCTTCTTCCGGATGTTCCATCTGCTGGACGGCTCTGCCAAGGAGGAGCGGAGTGCAGGGGCGGCAGCTATAAGTGGTAGAGGGAGGCATTGCCTTCCCACACGGCCAGGTATGGCCCCGCCCATGCTCCGCCCCCTGCTTCAGCACGGCTCCCAGGCTTCAGCCATGCTGGGGCTGGAGAGGCTGGAATCAGCGAGCCCTCCCTGTGGCGGCTGGGGAGGGTGTCTATGGCAAAACAGATTGCAGGTGCTTCTCTTTAAGGAGGCCCTGGAGCAGTGGTCACCAACCAGTCGATCGGGATCGACTGGTAGATCTTGACGCCTCCAACAGGTGATCCTGACTGGTTTGGCCAAGAGGCTATCAAATGCCGGCACTTCAGCTGCCCTTCCCCCTACTGCTGTGCATCTCCTGCCCTTTGCCTTGGAGCTGCCTCTCCCACCCCCGGCAGCCTCCTGCTTGTTGGGCAGGGCAAGGCAGGGGAGGGAGGTGCTGATGTCATGGAGCCGCCTCCTCCCCCTCTGTATCCTATCGCTACAGAGCAGGGCGGGTGGCACAGCAGGACTTGGGAGGGAGTTTGCTGGCTGCTTTTGGGAGTAGTGCAGGTCCAAGGCAGGGGTGAGCCTGCCTTAGCCCCCCTGCATCACCACCCAGGAGCCACCTAAGGTAAGCAGTGCCCAGGTGGAGCCCACATCCTGAAACCCTACCCTAGTCATGAACGCCCTCCTGCACTGCGAGCTCGTGCTCCGAGGACTCCTGCATCCAAACGCCCTTCCAGAGCCTAAACCCAGAACTCCCTCAGGATCCGCAACTGCCTGCCCCAAGCTCAGCTCAGAGCCCCTCTTGCACTCCAAATCCCTTAATCCAAGAGCAGAACCTGCACCCCAACCCTCTACCCTAGCCTGGTGAAAGTGAGGAAGGATCGGGGAGGGAGGGAGGATGGGGTGAGCAGGGGCGGGGCCTCAGAAGGGGCACAAAGGAGGCGGGGCAAAGGTATTTGGGTTTGAGGTAGAACTTGGATTGCACTTAAATTCAAAAAGTGATCTCCTGCTTAAAAATGTTGGAGACCCCTGCCCTGGAGGGTAAATCTGCTCCGTTCCAGGCACAGGCTGAATCTTGACCCAGGCTGAGTGGATTTTCCAAGCGCCATTCTCAAATACTGCTAAAAATAAGGACAGACTGTTTCTACCTGCTGGAAGAAAAACAGTGGGTTTCCCTTTAAATGAAAGTGGGAAGTGCTATCTATCTTAGCCACTGAAGAAGAGACACAATAGAATATGAACACTTTTTTTTTTTTTGGACAAGGAGGAAGGATATTCTCATTGCCAGTATTCAAACAGCTTGTTCCTGTTTTGATTTCTCTTTTTATCCATGTTTTAAGGTTCTGTCTCCAAGTTTATATCAGTCTTACAATAACAATTGCGCTAATGAGGTTTCTGAGTTTCATAGAGTGACTTTTTGCACTGCATTGAGTTAATCAACTTTTAAGTGCTTTCTGAGCTGTGCCCTTTTAATGCATCAGGAAACTCCTACACTCTTACTGCTGACAAAAAGTTTTGCTTTGTTAGTATTTTTAAAGGCACATTGAACTTCTTCTTGTTGTTGCTTTGAGAACAAAGGGCCAGATTTTCAGACATTTGTCAGTCCAAGTAATTGACCTATGCCAGTTTATACCTGTTAAAGAGCTGGTCCAAAAGTCTTTTGTGATTGTGCTGTATACATCTTACCTGCCAGATATATGGATTTTAAAAAAGAGAAAGGTTTGTAGCCAGCTACTTTGCATTAGAAGAAGCATCACTGTTGCAAGAGGCATCATTTCTGAGTTTTATTTTGAGCAGGTTTTAAACAGAGAGGTCTCCGAAGTCCACAATGGTCTTAGAAAGTATCAGAGGGGTAGCCGTGTTACTCTGAATCTGCATAAACAATGGAAGTGAGTCTTTGCCCAGAAAGCTTATGCTTCAATACATCTGTTAGTTTAGAAGGTGCCATAGGACTTCTCATTGTTAATGGTCTTGGAAGTTACTGACAATGATAAAACGCCTTCCTGCTTTCATCTGGCAGCATGGGTTGGATGGCACAGGTTCTTTGCTGGGGGGAGGGGACGGAGTCTCTTGCCTGCACTGGAGTTGCTTGGGTGTCATTAAGAACTGCAGAGGAGAAAAATGTTAAGGTCTCATCCAGAATAGTGATAGAGATGCAGCCGTGTTAGTCTGGTGTAGCTGAAACAAAAGACAGGACTATGTAGCACTTTAAAGACTAACAAGATGGTTTATAGGTGATGAGCTTTCGTGGGCCAGATCATATTGATCTGAGAAAGTGGGTCTGGCCCACGAAAGCTCATCACCTATAAACCATCTTGTTAGTCTTTAAGGTCTCATCCAGTGTCTGATGGAAGTCGATGGTAAGATTTTTGTCCATTTCAAGTGGTGCTGGAGCTGGCCCGTTGCTAATCCTGTTGATGTGTGAGTGAGAAGATGATCCATCTCCCTCTCCCCCCTGCAGTAATGGTTCACAAAGCCTGATAGGCAAAAGTGGAAAATAAACTGGCATGCCCAAGAGACTGGCCAGCTGGGGGCGGGGCTCTGGACGCTGCTGGCATGCTGGGCGGTGTGGCCACAACACACCCAGGCTCCAGCCCTGGTGCTCAGGTGTCCGGACAGTGTGGTGGCTGCACTGCCAGCTCTGAGCTTCCTCCCCCAGCCCTGAGACTCTCTTCCACCTCACAACCTTCTGCCCTGACTCCTGCATCCTCCCACATCCCCAACCCCGTTCTGTGCCCCTCACGTGCCCCTGCCTTGAACTCCTTGCACTCTACACTTAAATTTCTTACAGGTACCGTCCTATCGCACTCCCAGCTCCTCCCAATCCTTGCCCCCCTCCCAGGGGGTTACATTAGGGCAGTACCTGTAAGAAATGTAAGTTACTTTCACCTGCTGATAGGAATGAAATGTAAAATCATACCTTTTTTTAAATGAAGTTGGGAGATCTGACTGTGAATACACACCGGGGGGCAGAGGGGAAGAACTGTTGAGGAACAAGGTACCATTGTCATGTAGTCACTTTTAAAGATTAGAACCACGTTACAGCTGGTGCTTAGGACCTACTACTTGGGGGTAGATTTTATTCCCTGACTTGCAGTCAAGATAATTTTGATCATAGCTGATTTTGATGGGCTGGGGATTTTTGACCAGGAATGTGGATGATCACGTTGTTTGTTGTGCTATGAAATTACAAGGGAAAAAAAATTTCAGAGCTGTGGCTTACACATTGCACAATGTATTTTTTTGTGTTGTGATTTTATCACCAGAAAGTAAGAAGTCTATAAACTGTTAAGTCTTGGTAAATGCGAAGTTATCATGAAAATGTAGGAAGAAGGCCCATTTCCTTTCCATCTATAAATGTACTGTGGGTTTGTTGAGTGTCCAACAGCAGCCGGGTGATAATGTTAGAGCTGTAACATGAAGCAAAACATGTTCACCTTTTGATTATGCAGCATTAATAATACTTACAATTTTTATTGCCAGTCATGCTTGGTGCTTTTTCTTGAAACCTCAGTTACTGGAATCCAGAGACTACATGTGACTCTCAGATCTCATTTTTAAATTCAACCTTCTTAGATACGGAGATAGTTAAATAACATAAAGCAAATGCAGCTTAAGGCTTAGTAATCAGAAAGCAAATGGAAAGAACCCCTAAAATATATTTTGTAAAAACAAGCAAACAAAAAGTCTTGATTTGTACACTAGGGTTTTTTGGATGTCTGCAATAGGTCATATTGATTTATCTTAAAGACGAGATGAGAACAAGCCATCATGTCTAGAACTGGACTGAGGTCAGATTTCAAACTTTCTCAGTGTTTGTGGTAGTTTTATATTTCTGTTTCCAGTTAATTTGTTTACAGCCATGAGTCCTGGCTTTCAGTGTACAGTGCTCTAATTTACCCCTAAATGTCTAATAAGAGCCCATGAGCTTTTGTGGGTACAACCCACTTCTTCAGATGAATGGAGTATTAAAAGTCCAGTTCTAAAGTAAATAACGGGGGGAGGGAAGGGAAGCAAGGGGGGAAATAGTGAATTAGAGTGTTCGTGTTACATGAAGCTGAGAAGAACAATTTTCACCTTCTCTAAGTACCCATTGTTTGTTTGGTTAGGATGTAGAAGCTAGAGTGCTAGCCAAGTAATGTCTTTATTCATATCTTTGTGATGGATCCCAAACTTGGACATGAAGTTAAGTTTCAATGCTTCCCTGTGTATTTGGTTTGTGGAATTGGCCTGAGAAAACACAGTGACTTGGAGATCCATTAATGAGTGCCCAGGCAGGTTAAAGTGTTCTCCATCAGGTTTCTGTGTGTTGCCTTTTCAGATATCTGATTTGTGTCCATTAATTCTTTTCCGTAGAGACTATCCAGTTGGGCCAATATACATGGCAGTGGGGCATTGTTGGCATTTGATGGCATAGACCACATTAGTGGACATGCATTTAAATGAACCTCTGATGTTCTGCCCAACTACCTCCACGAATATGATTCAGTTCTGTGGAGATCTCGAGGTCTACTTTCGCCGCCTCCACCTAAAGGAATGTTTCCAATACACCAATGTACAACACACTGATCTTGCAGCTCCCCCTGCCAATTCCACAACAGGAAGGCTTCTATGTGGACCTCACTAACAGTCGTAACGAGTGTCTTGAGTTCTACATTGATTGCTACCACAAACGTGCATGGGCTGACGTTATCAGCAAACAACAACATAACATATAACCTCAGTCATGCAGAACACAATGCTATACACAGCCTCAAAAACATTTCTAACATTATAATCAAAGAGGGGCGTGGCAATCATCACGAACAGAACAGATTATGAACAGGAGACGACCAGACAGCTCACCAACACCAGATTCTATAAGCTTCTCTCCTCTGATCCCACTAAAGAATACCAAAAAAAACCCCCCTCAAACAAAAACTAAAACAACTGCTTATGAAGCTCCCTAATACTGCTCAGGACCAAATTTACACAAACACCCCCCTCCAAATCCCCGACCAGGAATTTTATATCTGTTTCCCAAGATACACAAACCTGGAAATCCCGGACAACACATCATCTCAAGCATTGGCACACTTACAACAGGATTATCTGGCTATATTGACTCTCCTCAGACCCTTTGTTGCCAGCACACCTAGCTATCTTCAAGACACCACTGACTTCCTGAGGAAACAACAGAACATCAGTAATCTTCCTGAAAACACCATGCTGGCCACCATGGATTTAGAAGCTCTTTACACCAACATTCCACATGAAGATGGATTACAGGCTATCTATCAGGACCACCATCCCTGATGACACCACTATATACTTGGTTACAGAGCTCCGCAGTTTTGTCCTTACTCACAACTACTTCCGATTCGGAAACAATTTGTATCTTCAAGTCAGCAGCACAGCCATGACTCCCCGCATGGCCCCACAATATGCCAACATCTTTATGGCTGACCTTCAACAACGTTTCCTCAGCTCTTGCCCTTCTGCACCCTTACTCTGTGCGATACATTGATGACTTCTTCATCATATGGACCTAGGGGAAAGAGACTCTTGAGAATTGCACAGGTATTTCAACAACTTCCACCCCACCATCAACCTCAGCCTGGATCAGTCCACATGAAAGATCCACTTCCTTGACACTACAGTCCAATTACATGACGGACACATTTCCACCACCTTATACTGGATACCTACAGACTGTTACACTTACCTTCATGCCTCTAGTTTCCATTGTAGATACATTTCTCAATCTGTTGTTTACAGACAAGCCCTAAGGGTGTGTCTAGACTACATGGCTCCATCGACAGAGCCATGTAAAGTAGTTACATATATATAGTCGATGAAGTGAGGATTTAAATAATCCCCGCTTCATTAAAATAAAAATGGCCGCCGCGCTGTGCCAACAATCAGCTGATCCGGCACAGTGCAGCAATCTAGACGCGGATCGGTCGACAAGGGAAGCCTTTGTCGACCGCTCTCTTATACCTTGTAAAACGAGGTTTATAGACAAAGGTATGAATAAAGACATTACCTGGCTAGTACACTACCTTCCACATCCTAATGACTTAACCAAACAATGGGTACTTAAGAACAATTTCCACCTTCTCTATCAGCTTCCCATAACATGAATGCTCTAATTCACTATTTCTTTCCTCTTCTTCTGCCCCCCCCATCCCCTATAGACTTTTAATACTCCATTCATCTGAAGAATAGCTGCTAGACTGTTCGTTGTTTTTTAAGTTTTTCCAGTTACAGACTAACTCGGTTACCCCCTGAAGCTTATAAGAGCCCAATAAGCAGTGGAAGTGCTGGTAATGCTGTCAGACAACATTGACCTCCCATGGTTTGGCAAATTCTCTGGTTTGGTGCCGGTCAGCTTTCGAGGGTGCTGGACTAGAGAGGTTCAATCTGTGTTACCTTTGAAGCAACCCATAGAAGAAAGCAAGTTATATTAGTATACACCTGGGCAAAGGATAAAGAGGACACAGAGATAAGATACCTGAAATCACTCAATTTAAGTTCTCTTCAAGAACTACAACTTGCATCAGCTGCAGCTAGAACACAGGATAAGCTTCTGCCCTGGTTGCAAACTTTGGCCTATATTACTCCACAAACCAAGATAGGCTCAGCTTCCTCTGTCTTTTGAGTCATGTACACTGCAGCTAGCTTGCTTTTCAGTCTGCTGTTAATATGTTGATTCTGTAGCACTAGCTCTTTAATTTCTACTTTATCATTTATTTGCACTGAGCTTGCAACTAGAAAACCCACTTAGGAGTTGAGGGTCTATTCACACCTACAGTGAAACATTTCCTGTCTCAAAACAGCTGTTAACTTCTTATTTTTTCTTTGTTAAAAAAACCCAAACACACCAACAACACTTGCATCTGACAATTTTTCCTTTCTTTTTCCTAGGACTATTCGTTACCTTATACGCCGCAGACCGACAAGTGCAAAGACCACTCGGAATACTATGATAAAAACATTAATAAATGTTGCAGTAATTGCCCTCCAGGTAACCAATTTAGGTTGTTTATTATGACCATTCCTTTTAAGGTGAAATTGACCTGATTTCTGGATAAATGTGATATGCCTGTATCATTGAGAGAGACCAAGGATCTGTTGATTTTTATTGCTTTAATATACTTCCAGTCCTAAGACCTTGCGTGGAATATCCTGGGAATGAGAGAGAGAATGAGAGGGCATGTAGCTAATCACCTGAGTTAGTTTGTTATAAAGCTGGCCAGAGTTTGCCAAAAGGTTCACCTAACTTGCTGAACATTTGGATGAGTCTGGGCCCTGAGTGTTATCTGGCATGGTTTGGCTCCTGGCTAGCTGCAGCTTAGCAGCTTTGGCTGTTTCATCGTGAGGTTTGGGCTGTGTTGGGAATTTGCGAGGTTCTTAAAAGTGAACAGAAGTAGTTTCACCTGCCAGTTTTTTGTGCATAATCTTTTTATTAAAATATTTGCAAAAATGTATTTTTATTCAAGGAATATGATGTATAGAACGAATTAAGCCACCAAAACCAAATCCTTGCCCCAATTTAACATTATTAGCCAATATCAGCCCAAACCCAGTAATTGCAAATATCCCTTTAATATACTATACTAAAGAATACTATTAATCACTTTAGTATTTACACAGCATGATTAGCTACAGTCTATCTCTGGGCATATTCAGTTATTCTCTAATTATTCATTATGGTGTTAGTTGCCGTTTCCCTATGAAGCACTGACCGCTTTCAAAGACAGAATTCTAGAGTACATGGACCACTGGTCTGGTTTTCAATGGCATTTCCTATTGTAGGTGTTCCTGCCAAGACTTTTTCCACTCAGCCTGTCCAGAATACCTCATCCAGTTCTGCGAGAATACTTCATCCAGTTCTCTACTCAGTTCAATTCTGGATTTTTATCTTATTTATTATGCCTGGATGTTTTAAGTACCTGGAGTGCCTGCAGACATGGAGCCCCTGAGCTCCCAGTAGCTGCTGTTCACCATTTCGGGTCAACGGGAGAGGCGGGAAGTTGACGTCCCTTGGCCCGTACTGCTTCCTGCAGCTCCCATTGGCTTGGAATAGTGACCAGCAGCCAATGGGAGCTGAGAGACTGTGTCTGCAGACACTCCAGGTAAACAAAACATCCCGACGTGTCAGTGGCTTACACTGATGAGTGGGGATGAGAAGTTTGCAAACTGCTGATATAGAGTTGGCTTATGAATGGGTCATTGCGATTTTTACAATTCTTTTTTTAACTTAGAATGGGGGTGGAGTTGGCTTATGAGTGAATATATATAGTTCACAGAAAACGTTTTCCTTTGTATACATTTACAAGTCACATTGCATTTGTTATACAATGCACTTTTTTTTTATTGGCTTTTGTCTGTCCATGGGCTTTTCACTGGAACCTTATCTTTACTTTCCAGGTTTATTTTGTTCACAGTCCCTAGCTAGCATCAGGGTAGTGTTGCTTTTCTTATCTAGCTCAGACATTCTGACTCCAGCATACTGTTTTTCAAATCCCTACTTACAGCTTCACCTTCTTTTCACCTTTCCAGTTATGCCCGCTAAGAAATGAAGCATGTTACTTATGACAAACCAGGCCTACCCCTGTATTCCAATGCAGGCCGACCAATAGGCGGGAGCAAAGAGGGCAATTGCCTTGGGACCCAGCGATTCTAAAACAGTGTTTCTCAAACTTATTTTTTTATATAAATTTTTTTTAAAGGGGGTGCTTTATAAATACCCCCAGTACCTACAGTTTTCAGACACACAATTTTTTTTCTACTATTGCAACACATTTGTTTAAACAACTTAATCGGAGCCGGATAGGCGATGAAATTTTTGAGTGTAAAAAGTACAAAAAATAAAAAAGTGCTGTAAAACTTAAAGCAAAAATTCAGTTTCTTCAAATTTCAGATGTGCTGATGTACACTCCCCCCCCTCCAAATTTCTCTCGAGTATCCCTAAGGCTACTTGTACCACTGGTTGAGAAACATTGTTCTAAAGGATCCGGGGCTGCTGGCCACCACAACTGTGGCAGGGCCTGGAGTCCTGGGCCCCTTAAAATCACTGCTGGAGCGCTATGTAGCACGTTCTGGGCAGCTCTAAGGGCTGGGGGTGGGCAGTGTGGCGCGCTCCAGGCAGCACTGAGAGCTGATGGTGGTGGGGTCAGCACACTCGCAGTGGCACTCAGGGCTATCTACTCTGGCCCTCTCCCACTTTGCCAGGGACCCAGCGCGGCTGTTGGCTCCCTTGCTCCAATGACTTCTTAATAGTAACATCTTGTTGGTAAGCAGTAACTGAGCAAAGAAAGCTTTTTTTTGTTTGTTTGTTTTGTTTTGTTACAGGTCAAGCCATGTAGTTGCTTGTTATTGTAACTGTCTACCAAGAATTTTGGTATAAAGATATAAAGCCCAAAGAGAGAGCAGCCGTTTTGTGGGTTCATTGTCATGAAAGAGCAAAGCCACCAAAACTATTTTACTCCCCTGGTATTTGCCTCACAACATGCTGAGCAAATACTCTTTGCCTCTAAGTGCAAAGTTCCTGTCACAGAGATTTGGATGATTAAGCAGGAAACAAGCATGTGTTAAAGCAGCCTAAGCTGTTCGAATTGACCAGAAATGTCAAGATCTATCTTTTGGGTTTCCTGTGTTCCTGTGGAGGCAAGTGTCATGATTCATAATTAAACTCTCACGCTTTAGCAGTAGTGATTAAGCTCTAGTGTCGCCCTCTCCCCTTTATTATATTTCACAATAACAAGCCCAGGATTTGGACCAGTGCATAGGAAACTGAAAGTCTCTGTAGTTGTCAATATCTGTCAAGTTGAACGGAAGGCTATTTCTTGCTGATTTATTTAAAAAATATTTTAAAGATATTTAAGTGCTGTCATTAGCATTGCAAAGCCTACGTGATTTAGGAGCCTCAGTATCATTTTTCAAGGGGAATTTCGGCAGTTAGGAATCTAAATTGTCAATGAGATTTGGGCTTCTAAATGAGTATGGTGTTATAATGCTGAGCACAACAGTGCCTAAATAACGTTTAAAAATGTGGACCTACGAGCCTAAATCATTAACAGGATGCATGGATGCAGAATTAGAAATTGTAGAAAAAATATATTTGAAAACAATATATTTGGAAATCATTTCTCATGTTACTTATCTGCCAGGGCCTAGCTTCATGGTTCCCTGTACCTCCAGTACATCAATAATCGCAAAAATAGAGATGCTCAAAATTGGGGCCACAGTTAGCTATGAAAGGTTTCTTGGCCGTGCTTCAGTGCTCCTTTCATTGGGCAAGCATCTCCTCCAACATGTTCCTGTATATCATGCTCCGATACCAGATATGGACTGGCTACAGAGCTTCTTTGTGAGCGATACACATCAGATGCATTTAATATACAATTCTTCAATGCTCTGCCTGTAGGGCTGAAATAAGGTACAATAGAATCTCAGAGTTACCAACGCTCCAGCTTTACAAACGGACTGGTCGACTACACCCCTTATTTGGAAGCAGAAGTGTGCAGTCAAGCAGCAGCAGAGACCAAAAAAAGCATATACAGTACAGTGTGCAACAAACATTACTAAACAAAATAAAGGGAAAGTTTAAAAAAAAAAAGATGTGACGGAAGTTTTTGTGCTCATTTCATTTAAATTAAGGTTAAAAGCAGCCCTTTTCTTCTGCATAGTAAAGTTTCAAAGCTGTATTAAGTCAGTGGTCAGTTCTCAGTTGTGAACTTCTGAAAGAACCACCATAACATTAACGTTTTATTCAGAGTCACGAACCACCTCCATTCTTGAGGGGCCTGGAATTCCGAGATTCTACTGAATGCCACACACAGTGCCACCTAGTGGCTGACTAGTACAATCTTAGAGCAGAGTACAGTCCTAGAGGGGTAGCTGTGTTAGTCTGTAACTTAAAAAAACCCGTGGTCCTGTAGCACCTTAGAGACTAATATATATAATCATGAGCTTTCGTGGGGACAACCCGCTTCTTCAGATGAGTGGAACAAAAGGCACAGAAATCCCAACATTTAAAGCAGAAAAAGAAGGGGCGGGGCGGGGAATAACCCAGTCAATTATAGTGCCTATGCTAAATGAGGCTAATAGAGTGAGCTATAAGTGTCCGATACTTAGCTTTTGATGTCGTTTGGGTGTTGAATATAACGGCCCATCCAGTTCATGACTTTAAGTCCCTGAGTAATGGTGTCAAATTTCATATGAAGGCCAGTTCCGCAGTCTCTCTCTGCAGTTGTTTCCTGCAGTTACTTTGTAAAAGAATGGCTACTAGGTGGCACTGTGTGTGGCATTCAGTAGAATCTCAGAGTTCCAGGCCCCTCAAGAATGGAGGTGGTTCGTGACTCTGAACAAAACGTTAATGTTATGGTTGTAAATCCGTTAGTGAGTGCCCAGGCAGGTACAATAGAGTGTAGCGCAGGGGTTTTCAAACTACGGATTGTGACCCAGTATTGACTTGTGGAATATCAGACCCTGGGTCTCCTTGCTGCAGGGGGATCAGGTGACCAGTGGGGATGCTAAGGCCGCTCCCTGTCTGTCCTGGCGCCACAGACCGCTCTGTGCCCTAAAAGCACTGGCAGCAGGTCCGGTTCCTCGGGAAGAGAGGAAGAGTGCACAGGGCTGCCCTGAGTACTAGCTCCGCACTCCCATTGGCTGGGACCCTGCTACTGGCTGTTTCTGGGGGCTCTGTGGTGCCAGGAGAGGCAGGAAACTGCCTTAGCACTCCCCTGCATTACTGAGTGGGAGCCGCTCAAGGTAAGCCCCTCCTGCCACAGCCTTGCCCCTCTCCTGCTAGCCCCCTCCTACAGCCCAAATTTCTGATCCTCAGCCGCACCCTGCTGCCCACACACTAGTCAAACGATGTTGGGTTGTGGGCACCAACAATTTTCTTCACCTGGGTCATAGGGGAAAAAAAGTTTGAAAACTGCTGGTTTAGCAAGTTATTTCATTTTATTCCTACCGTTTACAAAATTGATTCTGTCCCAATGTGTCTGAAGTTCAGTATGAAACAACCTGTTAAACGTGTCTCTGAATTAGGGATGTTACATTGCATTTAATCAGCTAATCATGTAGTTGATGGAATTTCCATTGACAACTCGATTAGTTGATAAGGGGAGAAGCTGTAGAGCCTCAGCGGGGTTAGCGCCCCGCCACTGATTCCTGGCTCGCGCCCGATCCTCCCGCTTGCGCCCGAAGCTAACCCCCCTGCGGCTCTGCAGTTTCCCCCCTTATTGACTTATTGAGTAGTTGATGGAAATTCCATCGACTACTCAATTAACGGATTAAATGCAGTTTTATATCCCTACTCTCTGGTAGTGGTGGTGTTAAGGTTTCTTTGTGTTGTGTTGGTCTGTTAGTTCTGTAATGTTTGCATGCATGTGCTTCATTCTGTATGTTCTTGCTGGTGCCCAGCCCCTGTAATGTCCAGTTAGCTGTTCACAGCATGTAGTAAATCCTTAATGTCCTTCATGGAAGAGCTTTAAGGTTCTCCTTTCATTTTGTTCAGCATTATGATTCAAGTTGCATTGATTTGTGAGTCCCTTTGACTGGCTTAATTGTCTTCACACTGCAAAGTAGTCCATTGTTGTTTTCTTGGCATCCTTTAGATACTTGGGTGAGCCAGCCTTAATGTAACTTAAAACTTCCTAAAGTTGCATGTCTCTCAAGGTTGCTTTTTGTAGTTGGTTTAATCTCTTTTCTGGCACTAGTCTGTGTGTGTCCACAGCTTCCATATACACTTCTACAATATCTTTGAACTCACACGTAGTTGAGCACAATGATGGGCTACCTAACAAAAGTGTCTGCAACTAACATTTTTTAACCTGGAATGCACTAACAATTGGGTTAAGTCACATTAAAATTATCGATAGATGTTAGCATCTCAATGGTGTTTGATCGAGGACTTTTCCATTGATGCGGGTTACCGGTACTGCAATGTATGGTGTGTTGCCAATGTAACTCAACAAAACCCCACGTTCCCCTCACACGCCAGAGCCTGGAAGGTCCAGACTAGTAGATTTTGTGGGCTGCCCTATACTGTGGGAGAGTGCAGGAGTGGGTTGGGAGTTGGTGTATCTGGGAGGGTGATAGGGTGCAGGAGTAGAATGGGGGTGGGAGGTCTGGGTGGGAGAGGGGCCACAGACCTGAAGCACCAGCTCCCTAATGCTGGGGACTGGTTCCAGGGAAGCTGGTTTAAGAGTTCATCCCTGGTTTAAGAGTTCATCCCTGGTTTAAGAGTTCTTGGATGGACGGACGGAGAGACAGACAGATTCAAATATATAATAGACAGGCTATGGTTCAGCATTGTCTCTTAGGGTTATTTGTACTGGGTCTCCTTTCAAAAGTCCAGTATCACCAAATATTCCAGCCAGTTTTTCCACCATGGCTGCCATGCTGTGGCTGAGAAGGCTGCTGGTCTGTGATCCCTTTGTTCACACTCACCTCTGAATGCTTTTGTTTTTGTTCTTTGCTAAATCAGCGCCTGCATGTTCGTAAGGTGCTTTGAGATCTTCCTGGCAAGGAAGATGCTGATAGGTGCTGAATATTTTTATTACACGGCTCAGATAATCAAATTCTGCCCTTGTGTAAATGTTTGCAACTCCTACTTAAATCAGATGTACTCAAGACCCATTGATCTGTGAGTCTGTGGTAATTCTAAGATGCTTATCAGCTTGGTATCCAAGTGCCATACACAATTAAGAAGTATCTTAAGTCAGAATTTGGCGCAATATTTATATTGCAGTATTTACGAACCAGAGGATGAGGAGTTGAGGTTGCTGTGGCAATTCTTCGCTTGAATCCTTTAATGTTTCAGTCTCACCATTGTTTTAACATCTGTGTTGTGGTTATCAAAACTTCTTGGTGTTTCTTTTAATCTGTGAGCAAACAGGATGATGATGAAGGGAAATCAGTCCCACAGCTCTGAACGAAACTTACTAGCTGCAATTCCTACTGAGTCATTCCAAGCAGCCGTTTTCATTGTTTGTTTTGTAGGTTCCCATATGCTTCACAGCTGCAATAGCAGTACCGACACAAAATGCGAATCGTGCCCAAATAACATGCACACGGAGATCTGGAACAAAGCTCGGCGCTGCTTGGGATGCTCGTCACCCTGCGGAGCTGGTATGCCTAAGTCACTCTCTGGGATGGGTATCCCTTCCCTAGCTCTGTTTTGTCTTCATCAATGAAAAGACAGATCTGAATTTTATTCTAGGGTGAAACTCACCTCTGTGTTGAGAGCGCTAGGCAAAGATGCCTGCACACCACTTAAGTCCCACTTCAGCTCTGTTGTGAAGACAGCAGAGGTGCGTGGGCCTTGCACCGGGCATCTGTACAAAAGTGAAGTTCATTCTGGATGAATAGCATAATCCAGAGGGAATCGATTGCGTGGAATGATGCTAATAATCTACTCCTAGGTTTGGATTGGTTTAATTGGGTTTTTTTTCTGCCTTCTAAATGAGGGGTCCCAAACTCCTAGCCCATGGGCCATCTGTGGCCCGAGCAATTACGTGATCTTATCTGGAAGTCCTAGCAGGCTGTGGTGGGTGGATTTGGTCTCTTATAGGCCCCCAAGCTCTGCCTCTGTTCAGAAACCCCCCGCCCCTGCTCTCTCCTCCTCCATGGCACCTTGTCTCTGAGGGACGCAGTGTCGTGGATCTGTTGGGGGGACATGGCACCGTGCGGGAGCAGCGGCTAGCTCACCCGTCCTCCCCCTGCACTCCCTGACGTTCACCTTCACTATAGAATAGATGGATTATCCTGCGATGCTCCAGGTCCAGCATAGTCTCTGATACCATCCCGATGGGCACCTCAGTAGAGATGGAGGGTATGCAGGCTGCTTTGCGATCCACCTGCATGCAGATGCAGGATTGTGTTTTGGAAGCTGCAGTCCACTTAGTCCTCTCCATACTAAAAGAGAAAGGCACTTGCAATTTGCTCCATGTTATGTAAATGAAGCATAGCCCTTTGATCCTGGCAAGTTGCCAGTTTGACCCTTGGACAGGGTGGGCAACCCCTGGCCTGATCTGATGTCCGTAGGACCAAAGCACCACCAGGACTCACAGCTGAATGCACATTACACAGAGCGTTGTTAGAAGTGCCCAGGGCTCGGGCTGCTGGAAGCATGGCGAGGCCAGGCCGGTCTCCATGGGAGAGTGTTGGTGCCACAGTAGGGTTTGAGTGGATCCTTCTTAAGCAGCTCTGTGACCCTCATGTGGCAGGTTGCAAGGCGCCCCTCACTCCTTTTTGCTCCCCACTCCCACCCCAGCTGCCCATCGGCAGCAGTGGGAGGAACAGCACTGCCAATGAAGGTTTGGCTCCATCATGATTGCACCGGGGTCACAGTGCTGGTCAGGATGGGCGTGGAGCCATGTGCCATCTCCCCATCTGAGAGGGCTGTGGGGCAGCCAGAGCTTCTCCTTGCTGCTGCTGTGAAGCTAGCCCCTACACAAGAACTCCTCCCTGGGCAGCTGTCCAGCTTCACCCCACTTCCAGCAGCTGCTGAGCCCTCAGGACTTGTTCAGTGAGAACCTTAAGACCTGCTATAACTATGGGGAGCTGCACAGGATGAGGGCCTGCGCAGGAGAGCCAGCCAGGAGAGAGGAGATGGGGAGCTGTGACCAGGCAGGGGAAGGATGTGAAGGGTTCAGCTCTGTGTACCAAAATTCTAGGGGCACCCCTTCAGAACACTCTATTAACTGGTATATTTTTCTTTCCCTGTGAGGTATATTTGCAGCTCTTCTGGGTCCTGTTCTCTTTTTGTATTGAAAACAGAATAGTCAGAGACACAAGAGCTTAGATTTAGGGCTGCATTTCAACTGCGGGGACCCAGATTTAAGTGTAAATTTTGCAGATGCTAATTGCGCTGGTACAAAAGACATCGCTTTTCAGAGAATATGCCCACATATATGTAAAACCCATTGCAAAAGCTTTTCTTTGAAAAAGGAATCTGAGCAGGCTAGTGACATATGCTGCAAAAGAATTGACCTTCACTTCCATCATGTACTAATAGTGCAACAGTGAGGACTGTCACTTTAATTGTTCCTTAAATCCTTAAAACTTGCTTTCCTGTTTTTCTAATTAGGACTAGTGCAGACTCAAGAATGCACCCGGACGCAGGACAGAATCTGTAGCTGCTCAGCCAACTCCTACTGTCCTACAAAACCCTCTCAGGGGCGCTGCCTATTTTGTAGAGCACACAAAACATGTGCTAAAGGCTATGGAGTTTCCAAACCAGGTGAATATTAAGTCTGAGTGAGCAGGTTCCTTGTGCGAAGAATGACTGGATGAAGTGTGAGAGTTTTCACTACTTGCCTGCCCATACAAATAATTGCTGATCTATCTTGGACGCTATAGATTACAAAAATGTTTTCCTCTGGTCTCCTAAATTACTTTCCTAGGTATTTCTAGTGTGCTCATCATAACACTATCGATGCACCAAATACATCAGTAAGAGTCACAATAGAGTTGACAAGGGTGGTGGAGGGAATGTAGGGTTCCTATCTTGCCACAGGTGCCTGTTTCAGTAAAGCCCTCCATGTCTGTCTCCACTCTTAGCCTCTCTTGTTGTATTATTTAGCTCCATTTTGCGATTTGCTCCGAATGTGTGAATGTCAGCACGAGGCCCTTCTGCTGTTCAAATCCCACGTGCGCTCTTAAAATAGGTTCTCAGGGTTGATTTAGGTGCAGAAGAAATCTTGCGCTGGCCCATTGCACATGAGTTTTTCACCCTGCATTTTCCATGGAGCCTATGACTGTATAGCCGTCTCAAGATGGCGTAAAACTCTCAAAATAGGTAGAGCATCAAAGAGCCCTAAGAAAATGAAGACTCGTTTTAAAGACACAGGGTGAAATCCTGGCCTCCATGTTGTCAATGAGAGCTATGCCAGAGCTTCAATGGGACCAAGATTTCACCCCCAGAATCACAAGAGGGAACATGTTGTTACCATCGATTCAAGACTCCATTCCCACTGTTAGATGGGCAGTGTGACTGGGGTCATTTATGTCCCCAGGATAAGGCCAGATTCTGCTCTCACTTCCATTGACTTCAGTGCAAGAATCTCATTATACAACAGGAGGAGAATTAGGGCCTTGTCTATTTTAAGCAACTCTTGACTTGGTGGCTGCGTCTAGACTGGCCAGTTTTTGCGGAAAATCATCTGCTTTTCT
>JANRFK010003894.1:16249287-16259634 GCA_030068395.1 Apalone spinifera | reverse complement strand
GCAGCTCTTGGAGATGAAACGCAGTGAATAGACCTTTGATTAACACTCTACCTGGGGCTCAGCTGACTGTTTTGCCCATTAATTTCTATTTTTGTTATAAATAAGTAAATCAGGTGTATTAATCAGCTCCCATCTTTAATTATTTAACATAGCTATATACAAATACATGTAGGAGAGCTACAAGGTTGGGACAAAGTGCTCATTAAATTGCCTTCCCTTTGATGTCCCTCTGCTTCAGCAAGTTTCTCAATGTGATGTTTCAGTGCTAAATGATCTTGTGTGTCGGTTAGTTATTTTTTTCACTAGTTCTTTTCTTAACAGCTTGCCAGGAGCAAGAAGCAGCTACCAAATGCCCTTCTGTTGACATAAACATGGACTTTCTTGAAGGGCAGTGTTCCAACACAGCATCAGGGGGTTTTGGCTACATTTTCTGATTGTATTTATAGAGGGCCATTCAGTCGAAAGTCCCAATACACTTATCAGGCTCTGCTGATTGCTAATACATTGTGGATTTATTTTTATAGTCCTGTTCTCAGTGGGAGTTTTTTCTGAGTAAGAGCTTCAGAGGGCTAGCCGAGTTAGTCTGTAAGTGGAAATACTTAAAAAACAAAGAATAGTCTAGTAGCACCTTAAAGACTAACAAAACATAGACACGGTATCATGAGCTTTTGTGGGCAAAAAGCTGGACCTGGACTTTTAATACTCCAGTCATCTGAAGAAGTGGGTTAAGCTCATGATACCATCTACATGTTTTGTTAGTCTTTTTAAGATGCTACTAGATTATTCATTGTTTTTTAAGTTTTTTTTTTCTGAGTAAGAATAGAGTAAAAAGGACAATATTGTTGTTTCCACTCACCCACTAGTCAAATACAGCCACGTCTTGGGTGGAAGATCACAACTGGTATTACATGTATTTATAAAGTGCATATTACCATGGTATCTGCAAAGCAACACTACACTCTGGTTCAGGATAGAGAGTGAAGAATTCCTAACACAATAAAACTTCAGGGGAAATTTCAGATGAGCAAACTGTAATTCCTGAGAAGTAAATTGGCTAGGACTCAAGAGTTAACACACTACACTTGTCACAGTTTCCATGGGATCTTTAATGAACCCACGCTCAGAAATGACACATCCACCAACACAGTGCCCCTAAAACCTCACTGGAGATTGAAAGTTCTATTTTGAATGATTAAGTGATCTGTGAGCCTTGTGCTGTCTCTACACAGGGATGAATTTCATCCTTACTGATCTAAATTTTCACGTGCCTAGAGTAGAGACATTAGTTCTTTTTTTTTTTTTAATAGTGGCTTGCACTATTGTGCCTTTGGGGTCTGCTGTGTATTGCTTAGGGCTAAGTGTCCTTAAAGTGAGGCTATGGGACGTAGCACATGCCTCTTAAATTGTGTGTTCCCTGGCAGCTTTGTATTACATGGCTTTTTTTTCATTCTGTAATCTTTCCTCTATGATCCCCGTCTTTCCTGCTGAAGTATGCCTTCTCCTGTTCCAGTCATTCCTGCTGTCCAAACTTTATTTGGATGGCATCAGGATTTAGATGGTATCTTAAACTTTATGCCTATCTTGATTGGCCGCAGAATGCTGGTAAATATACTGATGTGAAGAAAAAGCATCACACCCAGAGTCTGCTGGGGGGAGGGGAATTTTTTACGGTCACTCAACCCTGCAGCTGTGACTCGGGTAACTCACATTGACTGGAATAGGAGTTTTGCCTGATTAAGGATGGGCAAAGACTGCAGGATTTGGCTTTTAATGCCATGTTTTAACTGTTCCAGTTGATTTCCAAGTAACCATTTGAAAAATCCTGTAGCCCTCAAGGGCATAGAGATAACAGCCCAATTAATCTTTCCTTCTGTCACAAGGATTCTGCCCTTAGCAAGGATGGTTGTTCTTCAATTTATTGTCTCCATAACATTTCCAGAATCTGTATGAATCACCTAGAACTTCATGATTTATTTGGGTGTTTCACAACAAGTGAATAACTGGAATCATTTTTAATTATCTATTTAAAGGGACAGACAGCACGAATACTGAGTGTTCTCCGTGTCCCCCCGGCACTTTTTCAGATGTGGAATCCTCAACTGCCCCCTGCAAACCACACAGAGTGTAAGTTGCCAGTTTGGCCTTTTTCATCTAATAAGACCTCATCCTGTAATTGTATCTGAAGGTTGTTTTTTGGTTTTAAACCCTCCTCTGGTTTCTTGCAGCTGTCAGTTGGTGTCTGTTCAAGGAAACGCCACCAGGGACACAATCTGCATGGACTTAGAGGTGTATGTCCCTGACATAGTAACATCTCCTCCTGCCACCACACCCAGCACTAGCCAGCTTCCTGCACAAAGCTTTACTTCTAAAATTCAAGAAATAAGAACCAGTCCTGTTGAGAGTTCCATTTCTACTATGTCTGAGACCATTGGTGAGCTGTTGATTAAATTCACTTTTTTTCTGTTAAGGGAGTGAGGTGACGCATAGTTGTTTCTTTTCCTGGTTGGTTATGACACTGTTTACAAATTCTGACTCTCAACAGTTGCATTCCACCTGATGAGTTCACAAGGGCTTGCTTTGACTGGTTTGTACTTATTTTTTTGGGGGAGAAAGAAAAAAAAATTTGCCCAGTTCACGAATATTGCAGCTCCATTGGGATCTTGGCAAATTTCTTCTGGGGCCCAGTGCCAGGTTATGTGCTGTGTCTCATGGGAGAGGCAGCCCAAGGGGAGTGGGCCAAGAGTCTGAGGACTAGAGTCTGAGCTGTTCCTGGGAGTCTTTCTAATGTAGGGCAATCTGACCCAGGCTGTCGGGGAAGCAGCCCAGATTCTCCATAGTACTGAACACAATGAGCTCTCTGCTGCTCCTGACATATACATAGGCCTCAGCATAAAAGGTATAGGGGACAACGTAGGATTGCTTATGTCAGCCCTATGTTTTTCTTGCATCTGGGGAATTCTCCTCCTGGCCCATTGTGGCTGCCTGGTAGGTGGAGTGTAGGCCAGAAACCATCCCTCAATTTTCAAAACTAGGCAAGTGAGGTCAAAATAGGATCTTGTATATTGATCAGCCAGACCCGCTGATAGGTTGGGGCAAAGGTGGTAATTACCCCAACGCCTGGTAATTTAAAGGACCCAGGACTCCCAGCTGCTAGCTCTGTGGCAGCGGTGGTGGCCAGAGCCTTGTAAGGTTGCCAGATGATTTCACAAAAAATACCGAACCCCCCCAAAAAAACCACGCCCGGAAAAAATTCTGTTGAGCAAAAAAAGGGGGGGGGGCCTGAAATGCGCTGCATGTCTCAAGCAGCCTTCTGTCAGGTGCCCACAGGGCCACAGGAAAAATAGAAAATACCGGACATTTTAGATTGTGTCCGGTATTTTCTGAATTTTTTTACGAGATGGAAGGCGCAAATACCGGGCTGTCCAGTTCAATACCAGACACCTGGCAACCCTAGAGCCCTGGGCTCTTTAAATTGCCATAGGAGCCCCTTATGGTATGCTCCAGGTAGCTCTGAGGGCTGTGGAGGGAGAGGGAGGCCGTGTGGTGCAGTCTGGGCGGTGCCAAGGCCTGGCTGCCCCCAGCTCGTCTCCTTCTACCCGAGGCCTCACCTCTTCAGAGAGTTGGCCCCCCTCACTTTATCCAGGGCCTGGCAAGTCTGTTGTCCCCCTGCAATCAACTAAAGCCAATGCTCACTATTAAACTTAGATGCACAACTGACATGTGTGATATTTAGCTTTTATAGCAAAGGAGAATATTAAAAAAACCCACACGCATCAGTTTTTACCCAAACATCTTATCTCTCTTGTTTTCTGTAGGTATAATCGCAGGATTGACATTTCTCGTACTCATTGTATTGGTAGTGGTTGCCTGTTTTATTCTTTCTAGAAGAAAAGGTAAGATTCATGGATTGAGAATAACACAGATGAAATTAAATCAATAATAAACTTAAGATATACAAATTAGGCATGTGAGCATATAACAGGGTAAATGGTTAACCGATAAGCCTGGGCTTATTGTTTTAACGTTGACAGTTACAGCAGACTCGTGCCCTGCTCCTGGGAAGCTGGCTGCCACCCCATGCTGCTGCTTCTGTATCAGAGGCAGCAGCACAGGGTAGTATCTGGCTCCCCAGGAGTGGGGCTGCAAGTGAGAGCCAGTGCGTGCTGGAAACTGGCTTAAAAGCTGGCTTCTGGTACACACTGGCTCCCGGGGAGCAGGTTGCTGTTGCAGGTGCGTATAACTGCTGGGTTTTTCAGCAGTTACACGCTTACACAATTACCCACATTTTAACCTCCCTAATGCAAATACCGGTCTTCTATCCACAATATGCGTTATGCATTCGGGTGAAATTCTTTCCTGCATGGAAGGCTAGCGTGAGACCTGTGCTCTGCTGAGGCCTCATGTAATCCCTCCTGTCTGGGACACAATCATTTAAGGCTCCAGCTTTCTAGTGAAATCAAGCACCTGTGCAACAAAAGCTCCCGCTGCACTTTGTAAAGTATTTTGTGCTTCATGATGTAATTACTCCACATGATTAATTAGTGTGATTTTACTTAATTATTATGGCCATGATTGTGATTTCGATCTGAACTCTTTGTCCATTCTGCACTACTGGAGAGAGTGCTGATGAATTAATTAAATTAAATAATGAGAATCTTCTTTGTCCATTACACCTGTTCCAGACTCTGGCACGTTGCAGGGTGAATATAAAGTAAATGTTTGATAACGTTTGAAAACAGGGTACGCAACCAGGTCTGCTCCACCGACAGATGATACAAGAACAAAACAAAGTGTAGACCTCTTGCAGGGAACATCTCCCCATTTAGTTAAAGTGAAGCTGTTTTGTAATTGATTGTAGTTGGTGGTTTTGTTTTTAATTTTAACTTTTCTTTTCTCATTTGCAACGTGACTTGGTTCCTGTCCAATTGAAGCTGCAGATTTGGTGAATATCAGTTTCTTCCTTCTCCCCCCCACTGCCCCATTTCATTAATTCATGTTTATAAATTCATTCAATATCAATATCTATTAAAAATATAATACATATAGCTGAAAAGTATAACTGGAGAGATAAAGGGGAGTCCGTTGCCCCCTGCATAAGCTAGAGCCTCAGATGCACTAGTTTGCATTGGGCCCATAGTGGTCAGTATATCAGTGGGATCTTAAGGGGACCACTAAAGGTTTCTTCAGAGCCATAAGTACAGACCTAGGATAGAAGGGGTCAGACAATCACCTGGTAAAATTGAAGTGAAGCTTTATTTCAGCCTAATTGTTTTTTTTCTTTCTTAAAAGTTTCACAGAATTTGACCTTTTGCCACTTACTCTAACCATCCCAACTCTTCTTGTGTTTTCAGAAGCAGCCTGACAAGAAGCAACGAGATATAGGAGCACAGATCTCCGGCGGTCCTCAGCAGGAGCAGCAGCTTCTCTTAGACACTCCTGGGTCAAGCAGCAGTTCTTTGGACAATGCAGCTGCAAGAATCAATGGTATAAGTGTGACGAACACGGCAAAGAAAGAAACAGAGAGGACTCAGCAGAGATGTATAATCTCAGAAGGCTGCAGTCATCACAGTGGAGCCAGACCCAATTCTGCAAGCTCAGGTAAGAGTCTATCAAGTGGTGAACAGCAGAGCCCTCGAGAGCCATCTGATATTCTGCTTTTCAATGTAGAGAGTGCTATACACGTAAATAGAATTTTCAGATACAAGAGTGGGGAGTATATGGAAAAAGTTGATTAGAAGGAGGGAGAAGTGACTGCTTGAAGACCGGGCCGGGGACAAACTTCACTGAACCATGGGCAACGCAGGGCACTTGGCTCCGGGCCCCAGGAGTGGGGCCTACGGCAGAAGGCATGGGCTAGGGGCAGCCAGCTCTCAGTGCTGCCTAGACTGCACTGCACTTTCCTCAGCCAGCCCTCATGGCCTGGAGCCCTTTTCAAACTGTCGGGCCCAGGGGCAACTGCCTCCTTTGTCTCTCTTTTTCTACTCCCTCCCAAATCGGTGGTCCTGCTTGAAGAAATAGCATTGGGAGACTAGAGACGCTTGATGAGTGTGGCTAGAATGTTGTAGATTGTTGCTTCTTTGGCCTGAGCAGTTAGTCAGTGTTTGGGCAGGGTGGTTTCTGTTAGGAAGATAAATTGATTACGAGAGTCCGCTTTTGCTTTGGTGCAGTCCTGTTTACTGAAAAAGAATGTACATGAACACACTGTCTCCCTGAACACGCTCGCTTCAAAGCGCCGCACGCTGCGAGCAAGGTGGGGGCAGAACGGAGAAGGCTTTGCATGTTCCTCTCACCCTGCCATGTTCTGCTCGCAGGGCAGGGGAGAGAGCGGAGGAGGCCTCACGTGCTCCCCCGCCCCCAGGCCAATTAGGGCCTGGGGACAGGAGAGCTGCATGAAGCTTCCTTTGAAGTGTCACAGGCTCCTCGCAGAACGGGAGGAGGCTTCCCGCACTCACCCGTCCCTAGGCCCTGATTGGCCTGGGAATGGGGGAGCATGCCAAGCCTCTTCCAGGGCATGGGTGCCTAGTGGGAAGGGGGGGCAAAGGGGCTCCCCCACCCCTTCCTGTTTAGGCCCTGCCCCTTCTGGGATGGCCTGGGACTACTTCAAAATTTTTTGAAGTGGCCCCCGGGCAAAAATTATTGCCCACCCCAGTGTTAACTCCTTACAGAAAAACACAGGCAAAGGGGGCAGCATGATTATAGTAGGAATGTAAATGATTAATTGGTTAATTGAAAGCTTCACTGTTAATGTGTGAAGCTTACCAGTTCTGGTTAAGCGGTAGGGATTGTAGTAACTCCCTGCCTTCTCTGGGCAGGGAGATGCTTCAGCCCTGTGAGGGCTGCCGGCCCCACTGCTGTGGGCTCTACAGTACAAAGCCCGAGTAGCTCTGCAGTATAAAGCTAGGATTTTTAGTGGTTACACAGTTACATTTTTAAACAATTTTTTACATCCCTATTAAACTGAAAGTAGGAGAAGGATACAAGGGGGCAATAAAGCAAAAAAACTGGGGAGAATGTAGGCAATGAGACGAGGAGTAAGGAAAAAATGATCAGAGTATTGTTTATATATGTCATCCCAGCACCGTATCTTTATGAATTACATGCAAAGAATCAGTGTTAATAAAACATTATGGTTGCAAGTGCAAGCCCTCAATAGTTAGGACATTTCAGAATTAAGGTTGCTTGTGCTGAATTTAAGGTTTCCCTAACCTAATTATTGGAAACAGCTGAACTGCTTTAGTTGACATATTCCCAAAAAATTCAGCCCGAGGCATGGAAATTTTTTTCACAGAGTTAAAGTTTGGCAAAGCTATAAGCAGCTGAAAACAGGATCTTATAGCCTGTGTCCTACATTACAAAGAAAAGTTGGAAAAAGATACACAAATTGCAAACCGCAATTTGTGTCTCTTTCCGCTTTTCTGTTGGAATAGGGTTTTCCAAAATTTGGTGCATCTATACGTTGCCAAATTTTGGAAAAAATCTTCTCTTTCGAGCCATCCCTTCTTCCTGGTAAAATGAGGTTTACAGGGACGGTGAAAGAATGCATCCGCTTTTCTGAATTTTTTTTTTTCGGAAAAGTGGACGCGTTCCTTGGTTGCGACACTACTTTTCTGGGATACCTTTGGTATCCCGGAAAAGCGCTGCAGTCTAGATGTAGCTGTAATGGGAAGTGTTTTGGTAATGCTCATTCTAGGGGTAAGCAGGTGTTTAACTGCAGTGGCTGATCCTCCATGCCAGCTGATTTGGGCTTAGGGGCTGTTGAATTGCTGTGTAGATATTCAGGTTTGGGCTACAGCTTGATATGCAGAACTCTGAAAGGTGGGAGGGTCCCAGAACTCAGGTCAAGCCTGAATATCTATACTGTAAGCTAAGTCTACACAGTAGTGTTATTTCAGAATAATGTCAGTAGTCCGCATCTACATTACAAGCAGTTATTTTGACATAATATCAAAATAACGTTGAGCTGAAGGATTTTGTGAGAAGTAAGGGAAGTCGAAGGAAGAGTGCTCTTTCTTGGACTTCTTGCTGTGTAGATAGGCTATTTCAACTTAAACTATGCAATTGACGTAGCTCAAGTTGCGTGGCTTATTTAGGCTTTAGCCCTGCTGAATAGATGTACCCTAAGAGACCCTTAGCTTGAGCCCTGCCAGTCTGATTCAGCTGGTATGGACCAGCTTTGTGTATGTGATTGCCGTGTAAATATCCTCTAGGTCAGTGTTTCTCAACCTTTTTTTATAAAGTACCCCCTTTAAAAAAAAAAAAAAAAAAAGTACTCCCAGTACCTACAGTTTTCAGATGCAATGGTAGATAAAATTTTGTGTAACACATTTGTCTAAACAACTTAATTGAAGCCGGGCGGGCGATGACATTTTTGGGTGTAAAAAGCACAAAAATAATAAAACGCTATGAAACTTAAAACAAAAATTCAGTTTTCTCCAAATTGCAGTTGTGTTGACGTACCCCCCCAGACTTCTCTCGAGTACCCCTAAGGGTACTCGTACCACTGGTTGAGAAACACTGCCCTAGGTGGTGCTACTAGCTTTGCCTGTAGTAAGAGAAGGATGGTATCCGCCTATTTTTCATCTACATTGTTTTAAAGCTTATAGACATTTTTTTTCTTAATTCATTACATTGGATAAAAAATATAATCATCTTGCTGTAGATTTCACTCTTCCACTTTTTTATTTGATTTGTTTTTCTGTTGGTTTCACAGAACACTCTGCTAATGGAGGAACGCAGGTGAATGTTACTTGTATTGTTAATGTGTGTAATTCAAATCACAACCCACAATTTCCAGAGCAGATGACTTCAACCACCACGGATTATGAAAATGTTCCCTGCTGCACTCCAAAAGAGGAGAAAATTCCCCTTTCTAAAGAAGAAAACCCCTTGAAAAGAGAATCAGAGATTCAAATCTCAGTGGAAGCTGCGGATAGTTTACCTCCAAACTTACTGTATTCAGAAGGAAAGCTATTTCCTCTGAGTGTTCAAGATGTGGGGATGAAAACTAGCTGAAGAAGATGACAGATCAGATATTGACTGATAAAACTCGATCTGCTAAAATAAACCATCTGCTCAGAATAACATTCTTATAGAGACTTGAAATCCCTGATGTATAGATATGGAGAGATGCAGAGCCTTTTAAAAACATTTTAGCCCACTGATGTGTAATAGCTTTAAAAGCTGAAGGAGGATCTTTGCAAAACCAATGTTATTTTTTTAAAGCTTTCTTTTTCTTTTTCAATTTAGTAGTTTGTTTATTGTCATATGCAAATTTGCATTTGTCATGGCTTAACATGTAGCTTGATTCTGGTCTAGAATGATCTCCTCTTCAGTGAAAAGGAAGTGTATTCAGTTTTCTTGCTTGTTTGTTCATTCTGTCTGCTGAGACTGCCTCCAGGATGCCACTCAAGGATAATGATGGGATTTTTTGATTCAGACATTCCGTCGACTAAAAACTGGACTAAGACAAGTATTCCATGAGAAATGAGTTGATGACTTGCCTTCTAAGGCTGTTGATTTAGTCATGTTTTTTATGGCCTCAAATGATACCATTTCCCATCTGATCTACTCACCTTTCAAAATATGCACTTTTTAGAAAGGGATATATGCTTTAGATCTTCTGTCCTTGATATTTTTGCTGCTGTTTCTCTCTCTTATACTATGAAAGCATATCTGTTCTCTAAGATTGATGTGGCTTGGAGGGTAAAGTCTTCTATGTGAGTTTTTATAGATGACAACCATTCTATCCAACAAGAGTAAAAATGCATTTATTTTTGTAACAGCTGTACATATTTTTTCAAAAAATGTATATTAAGTAGAACTTGTTACATTGAAGTAGGTAATTGTCAGTCTAGAGCTGCCATCTTTGTTCCATGGTTGATTTAAGGCTGTTAGCTGATTCCGACTTCCTGTCTTGAGTCCTGTCCAATAACTGTGGGTATGTCTACACTGCAAAGTTAATTCGAAATAACAGCCGTTATTTCGAATTAACTTAAATAGCGTCTATACATGCAAACCGTTATTTTGAAATTAATTCGAAATAGCGGCGGGCTTAATTCGAATTTGGTAAACCTCATTCTACAAGGAGTAACACCAAATTTGAAATAATTATTTCGGGTTAAGTGCTGTGTAGACACTTAATTCGAAATAGGGGGCCTCCAGCCCTTCCCAGGGAGCCCTGGTGGCCACTCTGGGCACAACCAGGAAAACTTACTCTCCTCTCCCACAGCCCAGGAGCCATTAAAGGGGTAGACTCTGGCCACAGTGCCTGTTCCAGCTTCAAGCCTGTCAGCTCAGAGCCAGCAGTGGCCACCAGGGCCCCTGACCCAGTGGCCCCAAAACATGAGC
>JANRFK010003894.1:16179907-16229658 GCA_030068395.1 Apalone spinifera | reverse complement strand
CCCTAATCATTACATGTCTAATCACCTATCCTTACATGTCTAATGTGTAACTTCTTATATTAAATTGGAAGGTACTTATGTACTTCTAATTTTAAAAGTTGTCTTCCTACACACTTCGTATAACATTAACAAATTACATATTTTGAATAGATTTTTGAATTTTAGTACTTCTTCTGATGCTCTTCCGTTTTCCAAATAATTGTCATGTATTTCATGCCCTAAATCTTGTTTTTTCAAAAAACATAACCAAAGCTAATACAGGTTGAACCGCTCTAGTCTGGCACCCTTGGGACCTGACTGGTGCCAAACCAGAGAATTCAGCAATACCAACACTTCCACTGCTTACTGGGCTCTTAGAAGACATTTAGGTGTAAATTAAAGCTAAATAAAAGCACAGAACGCTGAGAGCCAGGGCTGGTGGCTGTAAACAAACTTTACGGGACTGCGGGAAACTTAGCCATATCCATGATAAGTGGACATCTGGCTAATTAAAATCATGGTGGACCATGGATGTTGCCAGATTTGAAAGTGATGGACTAGAGAGGTTCAATTTGTAGTGGTTGTTTTAAAATGTCCTGAAAATGGTCTCTTTTCATGAAAGTAGTCTTCTGTTCAGAAGTAAACATTCCCATACCAGTGTTTGCAATGCAAACATAATGCTAACAAATCAGAATCAGAACATAGAACTAACTACCTTACTTTGTGCACTTCATTTAACCATTGAAACTACATGGTAAAAAAGTCAATCTGCATTTAAAAGTTCTTTATTATAATCTAAACTTTTGGTAACACAAGTAAGTCATTGCTTGTTAAATAGAAGTTTTAACATGACAGTCCCTTCTAACATAGTGTTTGACTTGCAATCTCCTACATTATATAGTTCCCCTCACCCAGCTGTGTAAACATTAACATTTATTTTCCAGACCTTGTATTTAAAGGGAATATATTAGCTTTAATAAAATGGCTGTTCTCTCTTTCTCTTTCAGAAAGAACGACAGCAGAAAGGAGAATCTTACTGGTATTCAGTTACTGCATCTGTAGTCACAAGAATTGTAGAGAACATTGAAGTAAGTCTAACGGGACCCACAATCTTTCATTGTATTTACTAAATAATATTTGTGGTTTGTATATAATGTGCTTCTTGTTTGTTTTTGAGGAGGCTCAACATGTGTAAAATGAAGGTGAATACATAGTAGAGAGAGACCCCTTTCAGAGCTAGAATCCTTTTTCCTCTAAACTCTGAACCAAGACAGAATTTGCAAAGTGAGGGTTTTATGGGGAGGATAGAATCTTTCACACTCTAAAGCTTAGGAGAAGTAGCACTCTTTTTCTTGCTTTGTGTAGGGGTCAATGGACGATGATTCTCCTTACCGTAATATGGGGGGGCCTCCCAATTTAACATAATTCTTCCAGTTTTAAAAGTTACAATGTACTACACACAGATTTATATATAATGTTTTGAATGTGACACATTTGGTGAGTTACTAGCTTGTACTGGATCAGCTTCTGTGTTTTGTTCCTCACATTTGCTCAGGAAGTAGATGTTGCTGTTAAGTTTGACTTCCTTCTTTGTGTTATGAAGTTTCCATTTTAAATGGCAAAATTCATTATCTTCCATAGTTGCTTGCAGCGTTGTTGGTATATGGGTCCTAGGATCTGAGAGTAGCACTGAAGTATATAAAGAAGAAAATGTAAACACACTTCTGATATTTTGGTTCTTAGACCTTTGCTTAATTTTACTTATTTGTGATGCATGGAACTTGATGCTGCCTGAAAGACTGTTTAACAACCACAAATAAATTGTATATGCAATGTTAATCTAGTAATATTGGATAGGCACTGAGTAAAAAATTTTACTTCTTAGTTGCCAACTCTCTCAAAATTCTAGAGTATGGGCTCTCTTACCTTTCTCTGTTAAAGTGATAATAACACTAATGATATTTTCATATTCACTTATTCCTAGCTAAATGTTTGCTAATTAAAATCTACCAGAACATCCGCATTAACAACAAACCTGTGTCTGCAGGAACAAAAAAATAAATAAATAAAAAAATCAGTTCTCCCTTCAATACCTTCTGAAGTCTATTTATGCTAGCTACAGTGTAAATTAATTTGTCCTCTTACTTCACCTATATATAGAAGAGAGAGTCCGTGCTAACTCTGTGTTGAGAGATCGCCTCTATGTACTGATGCTTACCCCCTATCTCACTAGTTACAACACAAAACTGAGATAAGTCAGTTATAAAAGGAAGTTAGATATTCTGGATGTGAGATCTTGGGCCGAATGTCATGCTTTACTGTACAATGTAACAGCAACATTTAATTGGTTCCACGACCATTATGAGACTTCTGCCACATGTAAAATTAATTTAGTTCACCACTTCACAATCTGCTAAAGCAGCATTAGCCTGCATTACTGGTCTATATTGATGAGCCTAATGTATTTGAGCAACATGAGTTTCTGTATGAATAGAGCATTTGTGGCCTGCAAGCAAGAGCAGTGGCAAAGTAGCAGAGAAAAAATAGCCTGCTTTTCCATTTTCACAGATGTTTTTAATAGTCTCAGTGTGGCTATTGAATTTTATATCTTTATGGAATTGCCTGAATTCAGTGGGAGTCTATTCAGGATTTAACATCTAGAGAGATTGTTCTCTCTGGTCTGAGGAAGAAATATGGAGTGGAGCCCGTGGGAGTGCAGTCAGGAAGTGGGAGGCGGATCTCATCACAGAATACCCATTTAAATACATTTTTGTTTGGTTCTTGGAGCATAATATATATATGATATGATATATGTTTGTCAAGATTGAAGTACAGTGTACCTGTTTCAAGCATAATACCATCTAATTTTACTCCGTGACTTTTTGCTGTCTCTTCAGTTGAAAATTCAAGATGTCCATCTGCGATTTGAGGATGGCATCACAAATCCTTCACAGCCATTTGCCTTTGGAGTGTGCATCAAAAACGTATCAATGCAAAATGCTGTAAATGTGCCTGTGAGTATAGGTCCAAGTTAGCATTGCATGAAGAAACCATCCCAGCTAAGATATGATGTCACTTTCTTATGAGAATGATGTAAATTTTTCCTAGAGATGCAGCTGTGTTAGTCTGGTCTAGCTGAAACAAAAGACAGAACTACATAGCACTTTTTTCCCTGTGTTTCGTATGCAATACAGAGGTTGCTATTATATAATTCTTGCAAATATTGTTTTATAAAGTGAAATAATTATTGTAGCTATCATGCTTAAGTAAAAAACAGCTGCGTGTTACACACTGAATATTTAACAGTGATCACAATATAGTCAGATTATAAAATAATTTGTCACATTTCCTTTGCATTGTGACTGAATTCAAATTTTTCACTTAAGGTAGAGAAGCTGATGCGGAAAAAGCAGTTGGATGTTGCTGACTTCAGTATTTATTGGGATACTTATTGCACTTTATTGGGAGACCTGCCTCTTGGTGAGCTACAGGTATGAGATGAATATTTTGAATGCGCAATGTTTACTTGCATATGAAGGGGGAACTCTAAGACTGTCCTGTTCTGCCACCAGTGTGTAATATAATACAAAATAAAT
This sequence comes from Apalone spinifera, assembly GCA_030068395.1. Classification (NCBI taxonomy): domain Eukaryota; kingdom Metazoa; phylum Chordata; order Testudines; family Trionychidae; genus Apalone; species Apalone spinifera. The sequence continues at coordinate 16,226,083 of JANRFK010003894.1, read as the reverse complement.
GTTATAGTGTCTTTGGGTCTAGGAATATTTGCATCAACTGAAGCTGTGGATTCATGATGTAATGGAAAAATTAATATGGGACCAAGTAAAAACTGAACGATGAACAAACTATTTGATGTTGATGTTTAACTGCTCTTCTTTAAAAGCCCTCCTTAAGCCATGCTGCTTCCATGAGACCTGACAAATAAGGAGGCAAAATCCCGATTTATCAGTTAACCAATTAACAGTCCCAGGTGGGGGACTGTTTCAGCCTAGCTGGAGCAGCCTTCAGCCCATGGCGCTCTTGTTTCCAGTCCTGCCTGAGGCTAGCTGCCAGCTCCTGGCCCCAGCTGCCAGCCCCGCGCTGGGGAAGGACGGGTCTGGAGCAGCCCTGTGCCCTTGAAGGCAGACTGCTACTGGGTAACTAGTTAACCATTAGCCATTCACATCCTTACTACCAGTGGTACTACAACTATAGACTGTAGAATAGTAATTCAGCTTTTAAATATTAAATTAAAATATCCTAAATATTAAACGAGTAAAATTAATCCACTTAGATAATATGCTGTCATATTACACTCTGTAAGTGCAGTTTTCCTCTTTGTGTTTTTTGGGCTCTTTGTTCCACCTCTTCATTTGTGATGATGTGTTCTTGATCTAATGAAGGCCTCAGTGTTGCTATTGGATCTTTTATCTATATGGAGTTGCACTGAATTCCATGGGAGTCCATTCAGGATTTAAGAGTGTACCTGAGTGGATCTTACTGCAGGATAGGTGTTTTAGATAGTGGATGCTAAGGCACAAAGGTGGGGTTTTTCTTTTTAATTACTGGGCAATGTATGGCTTTGCCTGAAGAATGGGAAAAGCATTTACCCCAACTTCTATATGATCATGGGTATATCATTTCATCTTTTTGTGTCCAAGTGTATTTATCTATCAAATAGGGATGATAATTTCTTACCTCCATAGGAGTGTTATGAAACTAATTTCATTCATTTTTATAAAATGCTTTGAGAGCCTCAGAAGACATTATAGAAATGCAAAGTATTGTCATTTGTGAAGTACCTTGCAGAGCCATGACACTGTATAAATAATTTCCCCAAATATCACAAAGATAATCTTGTTTATATAAAAAACAATTTCGTTAGGAGAAAACTTGGTTAAAGCAAATGGCATCCCAACACCTAATAGAATCCTTATTAGCAGATAAAGTCATTTAAATAAATGGGAGGTGTGTTTTATGTAATGACGGATTGAATTTGGTTGCAACTCACAGGATGCAATGGATAAAAGTATGGAGAGCCGTGATCATAATTACATTATGGAGCCTGTATGTACTTCAGCTCTTCTCAAGAGAAATTGTTCTAAGGAACCTTTAAGGTCACGACAGACACCACGGCTTGAGTGTGATATCCAGCTTGAGACAATACCGTTGAAACTTTCACAGGTAAAATGAGTTCTCAGTGAAGTGCTTCTCCAGACCATGGTTTAGACGTTCAGTTGACCCACAGAATGTAAAATTGATGACGACATTGTGCAGATACATTAAAAATTGCTCTGATAATTTAACAGAATATACTAATACTGTTTTATGCTATTCTAATAAAAGATGCAGTATCAACAAATTATGGAGTTTTTAAAGGAGTTGGATCGAAAAGAGAGACAGCTAAAATTCAGAAAATGGAAACCAAAGGTTATGGTAGCTGGCAAGTAAGTGGTTTTTGCTTATATTTTTATGTAATGATATAAAAATACCCTTTTGGGTGTTCATATGTTTATTTTGCACATATCTGAACAACACTATTTAGTGCAAAATTAGGAAAAAAATCATAAAGGTGGTAATTAGTGATTATGTGGTGCACTGAATTTAGAAATATATTTAAATTATATTCTAGTTCTAATATTCTGTGTTCTACTAGGTGATTTATCTCTCTATATAAAAATTTTTCCTGCGGGACGACAGAGTGACATCATCATGTCATCTGCATCCTCATGACACCAATGCCACCCGCCTCTGCCCTCATCCTCAGCCGCTGCTGTGGCCAGCCTCGGTGCCGTTCCCTCATGCCATGGGCTGCTCTGGCTCCCACTTCATGTTGTGGGGGGCTGCACTGCCAGGGAGGAGCTGCTGGGGCTGGGTGCCCTCTAACATCTGAGCATGACCCCTCCTGCCCCTGGGTCCCCTCTGCTGTCCAAACCCCCCTCTCTTTGGCCTTGTTGGGTCCCCTCCACCATCTGAGTCCAACCTCCACCCCATCCCACTTCCCTACCGCCATCCAAACCCAGCCTCAGCCCCCTCACCCCTTCTGCTGAGACCCCACACCTCCAGCCCGCTCCTGCCTCCTCCTGCTGGCCAGACACCTACTCCCAGCCCGCTCTTGCCCCCTTTGCCCTGGCCAGACACCTACCCATAGAGAGAGGGGGTTGGCAAGTATAGTGAGCAGGCCCTAGTTGCCATATATTTATTAATTTGGATTTATACTTAAAATAAAAGTTGCAGTGATCCAAGGTTCTAAGTGCTTCTGTCACAAATTACAAGAATCAATGAAAACAATATGGGAATTTTGCCTTTGCCTCTTAGAAATTAGATGGCTTTTTTTGTTGTTGAAGCAGCTGGGGAACCCCACACCTTCCATTAACATGTCTGTATCAAGAGTAAAGGTATCAGAAGCTAAGGAAAAGATGATAGCATTTTTTACTGTAATAGTAGGACATACTGATTAATGTGCCATTAAGACTGTGGTGTCCATTTATTCCAATACCTTACCAGGCTAGTGTGTCTCTTTTTTTTTTTTTTTCTCACTCACCCTTCCCTGACTTGAGAATAAGCTAACTGGAAATATATTGTTTGTCATGTTTCAGCTGCCGAGAATGGTGGATCTTTGCTTTGAATGCTAATCTTTCAGAGATCAGAGAACAGAGGCAACGTTCTACATGGGACTTTGCATTCCGCCGGGCCCAAGATGCCGTGTCTTACACAGATATGTATTACAATAGGTTAAAAGGCATCCCGCTGTCTTCTGCAGAACAGGTATTGATATTTGCAAGCACTATACAGTATAGATAATATCTCAATATAAGACCCCAGGATCTTTTTGAAATGAAACTAAATGTTTCTTGCTTATGTTCTTGTTGTAAAATTTATCTTAGTTTTAACTGTAGAGTTATTTAAATTTGCTAAAAATCAGTTGTGTAGCAGCAAATTTACAAAATCTCTTTTTATTGTTAAAAATCTGCTTCTACTATTACCTATTTCTTTCAGTTATCAGTGGTGCTTTTTCACTAATTATTCATGCTGGTCTTTTCATAGATGAAGAATGAAACTTTCACACAGACTTGAAAGTCTTTCAAAATGCAAGACTAGATAGTGTCCCAAGCCTTGCATGCTATGAAGTGGGAAGCATAGGATAAAAAATGTTTGTTTAAGGTAGTTCTTTCAAGATTTGGTTTTCAACAAGAAGACAGACATGCTATTTTTTTCCTGCCGTTTGCATTGTGAAAATCATGATGTTTCTGACATGGCGTTCAGACCTTTTGACCTTTATTCTCATGTATTTCCTATTTGCATTAGTAAAGAGGGGTTATTCATAGGAGCAAGGAACATACAAATGTGCTCATGCTTTTGAAAGTTTTACAAACCTGGTTATTGAGGGTGCTGATGGTGACTCCTATATTTAGATTTCTTAGCACTTTCCTTTATATATAGGATTCTTGTGATTTAAAAAAAAAAATTTATAATCTCCAACACAGACCTTTGAAATTCACCTGGGAGGGAGCTCTGCAGCTAGAGACATGCCTTTTGCTTGTTCTGTGAAATTTGAGTTAGGTTTGGCTGAGCCATAAATGTTTGAAAATTGCCATTTGCCTTGTGATTTGCAGCATGTCCAAGTAGCTGAACACAAACATTTTAAAGAGCCAGGCCTATGCTGCTGCCAAAACAGCAGCACATACTGTACTGTGCACACCCGGGAGCTCCAGAGCTATTGTTATAGAGCAGGAGAGAGCTGGAGTTCCCTTATCATCTGACACAAGGCCCCAGTGGCCCATCTTCAGCATGAGGCAGGCATTCCTCTAGCTCAATGGTCACCAACCAGTAGATCGGGATCTACTGGTAGGTCTTGGAGCCTCTGACAGGTTTGGCCACATGGCTATCAAGTGCCTGCACTTCAGCTGCTCCTCCTCCCACTGCTGTGCATCTCCTACCATTTTCCTTGGCTCTGCCCCTTCCCCTTGGGAGCTTCCTGCTTTCTGTGCAGGCCAGGGGAGGGTGAGGAGGGGTGCTGATATCAAGGTGCCCCCTCCCACTCTGTATTCTATCTTCACAGAGCAGAGAGGGGGCACAACAGGACTTAGGATGGAGTTTTCTGGTTATTTTAGGAAGTGGTGCAGGGCCAGGGCAGAGGTGAGCCTGCCTTAATTCCACTGCACCACCAACCAGGAGCCACCTGAGGTATGCAATGCCCAGCTGGAGCCCACATCCTGAACTCCTACCCCAGTCATGAACCCCCTCCTGCACTCCAAGCACCCCTGCATCTAAACGTGGTCCCAGACCCTGCACCTAGAACCCCCTCCTACATCCCATCTGTCTGCCCCAAGAGCAGCTCAGAGCCCCTCTCACACTCCAGATCCCTTAATCCAAGACTAGAGCCTGCACCCCAACCCCCTGCCCAGTGTGATGAAAGTGAGTGAGGATGGGCAAGAGAGGGAGGATGGAGTGAGCAGGGGTGGAGCCTTGGAGAAGGGGTGGGATGGAGGCGGGGCAAAAGTATTTGCATTTGAGGTAGATTTTTGGATTGCACTTAAATTCAAAAAGTGATCTCGTGCTTAAAAAGCTTGGAGACCACTGCTCTAGCTTCTGGGAGTGACTTGGGTTGGGCCATGTACTGGGGCTGATCAGGTGGGTGGGGAGAGCCTAAGTAGGTCCATTCTCTCCTCTTCCCCTCTTGTTTATGAGGCTATATTCCTAGGATTACCACCCCCTACAACTAGCGAATGTAGTTACTCCTTAGCTCAAGCTGTGCCACAGGACTGAAGGTTCAGGGATGAAACCTTGCTGATGATGCATTGGGTGGGTTGTTAGTGGTAAATCACAGAATGTTTTAAAAACTTTTCTTAAATTCATGTAGGAAATTTCATACAAAAACTCAGTTAAAGGAATGTTTAGGTTGCAAAATAAAGCTCTTGAAATGTCAGATATATGGTTGCTGATGCAGCCTACATTTTGGTTCCTTTTATCTATCGGACTGCGTCCTCATGGAGCATTGTTGCACAAGAAGATATGCAAATGTGGTGCAGCGATGAACATCGGTACACCTCATTTGCATACCTAATGGGCCGCCATTTTGTGGAAGGGGCTTTTGCGCAAGGAGGAGCTATTTACACTGCTCTTTCTTGTGCAAAAACCTCCTCTTGTACAGGAGCCGTTATGCTGCTTATTTTCAGGAAGAACGGCTCTTGCGCAAGAGGGTTTTTTTGTGTAAGAAGGAACAGTGTAGACAGCTCCTTGCACAAAAGCCCCTTCTGCAAAATGACGGCTCATTAGGTATGCAAATGAGGCGCACGAGCCGTTCTTCCTGAAAATAAGTGGCATAACGGCTCCTGTGCAAGAGGAGGTTTTTGCGCAAGAAGAAGCAGTGTAGATAGCTCCTTCTTGCACAAAAGCCCCTTCCTCAAAATGGTGGCTCATTAGGTATGCAGATGAGGCACGGCGATATTCATCGCCGTGCTTCATTCACATATCTTCTTCCACAACAATGCACAATGTAGACGTAGCCATGCAGTTTGATATTATCTTGAATTCTATGATAACAGCTTGTCCACAGACTCGTTCCTCATTCAGCGCACAGTTAGGGTTGGATTTTGTAACCAAAATAACTTTTTTAATGTAACTTTTAAAAATGTATATTTGATTATGTAATATTTTACTTAGTGTGATATCAAATAGCTTCTTTTGAAATTGGGTCTATAGATGCTCAAATCCAGTCACAAAATTTGGAAACATTATTTAATAGGCAAGACTTTTTCTGGCATTTTAAACCATCTGGTGGTTTATATATTTGGTGTTAATAGGTTTCCTCAAGCTCCAAGAAACATCTGTTTTTTATTCTAGGGTTGCAAGTCCCCTTGTGCGATGCCCCCCCACCATCACTCATGTACTCTGTGCTGTAGACCATTGATTGAAGTTCTTGCTTACCATGCAAGAATTGAGCAGGTCTGCCAAATACACTGTGTCCTATGCATCTGGTTTCAAGAAAGGAATTCTCATCACAGAAAATATTTCCATAGCTTTCTTTGTCCATACTTGTTAGTTCAATTCCAATTTTGGCTCTTATGTACCTGTAACATAGATCCATATTTGCATTCAGTTTAATTGTATATTAAATGAGCAAATTGCCTTGGATTTTCATTGCATGGCTGTGTGCCAGTTTCTTCTCTAGAGCTTTTCAAGTTGACCTACAGGATTTAGGAGGGCACATCCCAATGAAAATCAGGGCATTTGTGCTGGTCAGTCCATGAGATGTTTGAAAGAATCTCCATCTAAGAGCATACATTTTTGAAGAGTATAAACCTTTTTGCTTTTTGCCACTTCAGGAGGAAATGGATCGTATTGAAGAAGAGCAGACATTTGAGGAGATGAAGATTTTACGTGAGATTGTTTATGAGCAATTCCATGAAGTAGCTGAGGTGAGTAACTTTCTATATGTTGGCCAATATTGAGATCATAAAGGTGCAGCATTGCGAGTAGTTGTATTTTCATTGTTGTAAAAAGTATTGTAGCGTGTACTGTATATTCCTGCTAAGTAGTGTGATGCTAGTGCTAAAATCAGAACCCGTGCTCACATTCTTCAACAGTGATATAGTGAGTGCTGTTATTAGGATGCTTAGGCAGCAAACTCCCTTCCCCGGCCATATGTTGACAGTCTGAGATGATAATATCGGGCTCTGTACTAGCAACTCCTCTTCCTCTTTAATATTAAAAGGGAGAACTGAGACTGAAACATATAATGGAATTTTCTGAAGAGTTGGTCCTTTTATAATTATACAAATATTGACCCTTTAAACGAGGGTTGTTAAAATTTGTTTATTTTTGTAACTGTGTAACCGTTGAAATTTCTTAGCCGTTACGTGTTTACACACAAGGGGCAGGCGGGAGCCAGTGCTCATGGAGAGCCAGCTTTAAGCCGGCATCTCGCTCGTACTGGTTTCTTCCCCCCCCACCTCTCCCCACTGGCTGCCTCTGCCCACTACTAGAAGCAGTAGGAGCGGGGAGGAGACTGTGTGTAACTGTGAGCGTCAACTGATGAGCCCAGTCTCATCGGTTAACCGTGTACACGGATACGTATTCACATCCCCACTTGAAGCACCATTTCATAAAATGTAATGTAGACTACTGATTGTAACCCTCGGTTAGAGTTCTGTTCAAGGTAAATAATTATGGAGTGACTTATGGTAGATTGTGCATAACAAATGATTCTGGTAACTGTTAGGTTGATAGAGTATCTAAGTAAGAAAAATTAGGAACTGATGTGTGTAAGTCCTGAAATGTTAAGTCCTACATATGCCTATAGGTAGTAGCTAACTGTGTTAATAAGTTTAGAATGTATAAAATAAGATTCTGATAATAGCCCATTCAGATAACACAGCATTATATTTGATAAGTGAAAATAGCATTGCGTGATAATTATGCTTAAGAATATTTATTAAGCAAATAGTAGATAGAATCATAGTAAGAAACTGTATATTTCTGGAGTTTTAGGAAAAAGTGTTTCATTTATTTGTCCTAATATCTGTGTGTTCTTGTTTATTTGGAACAGAGTGTTAAAGAGCCTTTCTCTGAGTCCCCTGGAATTTCTCCTACAGACCCTGAATGTAGCAGTGGCAGTGGGATGCTGCAGTATCTTCAGTCATGGTTTCCTGGGTGGGGAGGCTGGTATGGATACTCTCAGCAAACATATGAAGGCGAACCTTTTGAAGGACTTCTACCAGAAACACAAGAACAGTGGAGTCCTGAAGACATACGGGGTATGATGATATTTTATCTGAAAAATTATCATTTAGGGAATATATTTACATTAACAAAAAAAAGTGTCAGCGAGTTTCAGCGTCTGTGTCAACTTGGGCTTATGCTGTGGGACTAAAAATTGTGTAGACAGCTTGGGTTGCAACCGAGTTGGGAAGGTGGGTTTCTGAGGCTGAGATCCACTCTGAGCAGAACCTATATATTACTATTTTTAGTCCAGTAGCACATGCCCCATGAACCTAAAGCAGTATACCCAGGCTCTGAGGCTTTTTATTTTTACAGTGTAGATGTACCCATAGTTAGGTACTTGAAGAACAGAAATGATTCTTATAATTCGCATCACTAGGAGAGCTGTAGACTTTACATTTCTAAATAAATATCTATAAAGGAGAAACATTTAAAAAAATCTTTTAATTACTAAAATTAAATTAAAATTTGTTGTTTTCTGATAGAATTGATTGCTAATTTCTAAAGCAGCATAAAAACTGCAGCTGTCTGCACTGTTTTAATTGTTTGTATAAGTTGGACCTCCAAAAACTGGGACTCCCTCATCTGGCTGCTGGACCAGGGAGTCCTGGCTGGGAGCCCCAGTGGCAAGAGGACTGGTAGCTTGGAGCTGCTGGGGCTGGGACCTGGGCTGGAGCCCTAGTAGCACAGCTGGGGCTGCGGTAGCCCCAGTGGCGGGGTTGGGGTCAAGGATGTGACAGCCACGGCAAACCCCGTAGCAGGGCCGGGGACGTGGCAACTGTGGTAGTGGAGGCATAGCCGGGGATGCAGCAGCTCCGCTAGCCCGAGTAGCAGGGCCGGGGATGCGACAGTCCTGCTAGCCCGAGTAGTGGGGCTGGGGATGCGGCAGTCCGGGCTGCTGGGGCCACAGCAGCACATCAGCCCTGCAGGGAGCTGGCTAGGGCTGGCAGTGGGGAGGGGAGGAGAGGCAGATTGGGGGGCCAGTAGCAGGGGACCTCCCCATGGCTGGCAATTTCCCTCATTCGGGACCTGGTGAGGTCCTGAGGGTGCCGGACCAAAGAGGTCCAACCTGTAGTAATAACTGTGTGTCTCCTGCAATAAACCCCTGAGTTCTTGTTGAGCCAGGAGTAAGATTTTTTTTTCTACTTGTTCATTCCTCCCTGCCCCCGTCTGGTGATGGGGGTCATCTTTGTCATTTACTGATAACTAAATCTCAGGTCTTTGCTCACTAGCTGTCATGTAGCTTGTTTGTTAAATTCACCTTGTTCTCATTTTGTAAACTAGGTGCTGATGAATTTTTTGATCCAGCTGCAGATGCCTCCAATATGAACACGTTTACTAAGAGAGATCATGTGTTTGCTAAATTAAATCTCCAGTTGCATGGTGGTACTGTCACCTTGTTGCATAAGGAGAAGAGGACTCCCTGTACAACTGAAAGTTCTTTCATGCAGCTGGAATTTTCAGGTAACATACTATATTTCAAATGCAGACTTAAAATAAGACAAGAGCTTTGCCTTCTTTAAACATTGCAGCTGCTCGTGGCTGAGCTAATGTCATGGAACGGTACTGAAACAATTCAGATCAAGACTTCACTTCCCTTGGGAAGGCTTTGTTTCATTAGTTTATATGTTGCCATTTTAATTCTATTAGGATTGAAGTAGATAATTGAGACTGAGACTACAACAGCAATTGATTGAACTTTCATTTGTTTTATTGTGTATAGAGTGATGATAAATCTTTTTACTTTCAATTATTTGAACAGTTTCACAGTCACTTTACAAATAAATTCTTTTCTGGTATTTAGTCCTTTAGTTCAGATAAGTAAGTGATAATAAAAAAAACATTATTAAAGTGGTCAGCAAAGGAACAGGAGATGACCAGACATTTAGGCTGTGTCTGCACTGCAGATCTTACAGCAGCACAGCTTTACTGTTGTGCTCTAAGGTCCCCCATGTAACGGCTTTATGCTGGTGGAGGAGAGCTTTTTTGCTTGCTTTATTAAAACACTCTGAAACAAGCGGTGGTACCTGTGTCAGCAGGAAAGCATTTCTCGCTGCAATAGCATTGTCCATATTTATCCTTTTTTTGGTGAAACTTCTTGTTGGTGGGGTGTTTACCTCCTTTTGTTGGTCAGGCATGTGAAAAAAACAATGTAGACATAGCTTGACTTTATTAAGTGAAGAGATGTATGAACTTACAGTTCTGCTCTTTTCATAGATATCCATAAAATGCTCTAGTAGTAGCACCAAAGTTTTTATTAGGGATATTAACATGTGTTTATGTAAACATGTAACTGCTGAAATTTGTCCATTACTTTAACTCAGACACTTCATATCAGGCCTCCTGATACAAGGGCTTATACCTCAGGCTCTCTTCCTACTACAAATGCTAGTAATGTTTGACTCTTTCCTACATATTTTTACTAGTACAGACATTGTTAATACAAACTAGATGCCTCTGACCACTGGGGATGTGAAAGGTTAAATGGGTAAACATCACCCTTAACCAGTGATGCTTGCTGGGACCAGTTAACCAGTGGGGGCTGGAGCTGCTCCCTGCCTGCTGTGGGTTGGGGGGCTGCTCCAGCCCGCAGGCTTGCTGTGGATGCCTGGAGCAGCCCCAGTTTTCCTGCGGTGATGAGTTGTTCCAGAGCTCTCTTTAATTCAGTGGTTCTCAACATGCTTGAGCCCAGCACCCCCCACTCCCTCACACAGCAGGGAGCCCATGCTGCCTCTAGAGCCTCGTGGTTGGTGCCCAGCTGCAAGGTTGGAGCACCAGCTCCTGCTTGGAGGGTATGTGGGAGGAGGAGGTGGTGGTGGTGAAGAAAGTAAACTCCTCCCCACCCCCGCAGGCTGCAGAGCTACAGGTAGAGGAGTGCCGCCCCGCCCTGCTCCAAGGGAATGTCCTGTTCGCTGCTGGGTGTCTGCCTTGCCTAGGCCTCGCCAAGCTCACAGTCACCATAGTAATAACGGTGCTTCCCTTGGCCCCAGCCCTATTCCCATGAGTACTCTGTCCCCCATCTCCCTGAAACTCCTCAGCCACTCTGCCCCCCAGCTTTATCCCCAGGCATTCCCTACCCCCCAACTCCCTGCTCCTGGCCAGACACCGTCCCTCCTGGCCAGACACCCTATCCCTGGCCAGACATCTATCTGCACCCTGTTCCTGCATCCATCCTTGCTCCTTACACCCTCCATCCTGGCCCCACACACTACTTCCCTGCTCCTGCTCCCTTCTCCTGGCCAAACACCCTACTCCCAGCCTGCTTCTGCAGCCTGCTTCTGCACCCTACTTCCCACCCAGACCTCACAATCTCTCCCCCTTCTGTACCCCGCTTTCCTCCCGGATCTTGCACCCCCTCCCTATACCACTCACTGGTAGCCCTGTCCTGTACACTGAACCCTCATTTTTGTCCCCACCCGAGAGCCTAAGGGGGTCCATAAAATCCACTAACTCCAGAACCCCAGAAGAGTAAATCTGGCTTATGGGAAGCCCTGAAACTCAGTCCTGCCAGTAGCTAAGAATGGCAACCAGATGGGTTACCTGATGATTATCTATTCTGGTTATTCTCTTTAAAGCACCTGGCATTGATTTTTGGAAAACAGGATACTGGGCTAGATGGATCTTTGATGTGACCTAGTGTGGTCATTTATTTATAATAAATCCACAGAAATGAATGTGCAACAGGTGCTGTTAGAAACCTGTCCCAAAATGCATTTTTCAGCTGTTTGATGCAAATATGTATAGACCCTTCTAAGGATATTACTTGCACAAAAAAACAAACCCTTATAGTACAAGAGCTTTAACTCTTCAATTTGAAGTTCCTTAGCAATGTAAAACCGGTCAGTTATGCTACACTGGCAGTCTTAAAAAAATCAGTCTCAGCTCTTGTCCTGTTTCTTAGCTTGTTTATGAACATGTTAGATGACACTTGTCATCTATAAATTCATTTATTCTCTCTAGAATGCAGTACAGCCACTTATGTCTTTATTCTACAGGTGTGAAGATCTTAGCAGAATCCCTTCCTCGCAGAAATTCTTCTCTTCTCAAAGTTCAACTGGGTGGACTCTTTCTGCGAGATTTAGCAACAGAAGGGACCATATTTCCTGTTCTTGTCTTTCCTAATCCTGTAAGTAAAAGAATGCAGTTGCGTCTTGATACAGTACTGTTGCCATTGTAGGATTAATATAATTATTCAGAGCCTATTATTGGACTGAATTTAGCTTTGGAACAATGAGTGCTGCTGCTTAATTAGCTAGAGAGTTAGTTCTTGCTTTATTTCCCAACTCATTTCCCCTGCCCCTGAAAAACCTGGGTTCCTATGGAGGCCTTCCTTCATTTGCAGTTAGTTTTAGATTACAAACCTGGAATCTAGGAACTTTTCTTCTGGTATTATCACTGAAGAAATTAAGTGTTTCTACAAGAGAGGGATGAAAGATTTGATTTTGCTGTAGCCATGAAGACTTGAAGTCTTTTAACTATCATATTCTGATTTCACTTGCATTATATAAGTGTCTGTAAGGAAAAACATTACTTTATTTGTGTAGTTACACTAAATAACTTATTTTTCTATATACTTATTTTCTTTTTGTGTGTGTTCTAATTAGCAAAAAGAGGTTGGCTGTGTCTCTTCCTTTGGTTTCCAAACTTCGTCTTCAGAAATGACTAATCAGAGCACTGGTAATAGTTTCATTTTTATGCCTGATCTGAATATGCAAGCATCTTATACATTTGAAAACATACTATTAGTGAAATATGTAAACTAAACAATTTCAAATCCTGGTGCCTAACATTAGGCTTTTAAATCCATGCTTGAACTCTTAGCTTGCATAGTGATGCTTATAGGAAGTCAATGGGGCTTTGCATGGACTCAGAGATCCACCTCGGTTTAGCAGATTTGCAGGACTGTGTGGTTAAACTTTAAATAAATGGCCTAATGTTGATAAATTGAACTCAATAGTAACTGCAGAGATTCTGCCTCTTTGGAAATGAGATTGCTGCTTGAGTTAGAAACCTAATTTTAGGCTCCCAGTTGTTTAATTATAGATACACACTGCCATATATGGGGTCAGGAAGGAATTTCCCCCCAAGTCAAATTGACAGAGACCCTGGGAGGTTTTTGCCTTGCTCTGCAGTATAGAGTACAGGTCATTTGCCTGTTTCAAGTAAATGGATTGTCTGTAACTTGAAGTCTTTAAATCATGATTAGAGGGCTCCAGTAATGGTCTATTACATGAGTGGGTGTGTGACGTTCTGGGACCTGCAATGGGTAGACGGTCTCGATTATCCCCTTTGGCTTTAAAATCTATTAATGTTTATTTTTAAATTGAACTGCTTTTGATGTACTAATATGGGCATATCCATTGTAATTCAAAATTTTCAAATGATATGGTGTAATTGTTCATCAAATATTAAACAAACCCAAAATGTAAATAAAAAAATATTTATACTACTCCACACCCACTTTTCCTTTAAAAATATTTGTTGTTAGATTTTTTGTTGTTGTTGTTCTTTTGATTCAGATGCAGACTCCGATGCACCAGTATTTGAGATGCTGTATGAGAGAAACCCAGCCCGCAGCAATTTTGAGAGACGCCTGGAAGTCAGTACCAGACCTCTAAATATTATTTACAATCCACAAGCCATTAAGAAAGTAGCCGATTTCTTCTACAAGGGAAGGGTTCATACCTCAGGTTAACCTTTTTTGTTTTATATTTTTTTCATGTCGTCTTTATTTTCTCAAATTAGATTGATTTCTCATATTTAGTAAATCAGCAATAAAAGTTTCCATTGTAAATACAAATAAAGAAATAGCGTAGAACTTCCCTTGATTTCTGTTGCAAAGAAAGTGTATCTTCAGGATATTCCTCTACACATCCACCTTTAATTTACACCTCTTGAAGATGCTACATTGTCACAATTTGTCCCTTTTTCAAATCTGTCTTTGCCAGTCCTGATTTGGTCAGGGAGTGTCTTCCTTTTTACAGTTTTTGTGTCCCTTCCATAAGGACTTCTGTAACCCTTGCTTGACAGGAGGACTTAAGGCCTGAGTTTGAACTTTGTGTCAGTTGCCATTAAAACTTCAGCTGTGCATGTTTGCTTCTGGGGCAGAAAGGATGTGAATAAGGAACAATAAATTATTCTTTTTGAGTCCTTAGTATTTGAATACTAATAGTTTGATAGCAGCAAGATGTGGGACAAGCCTAGTACAGAAATAGTTTTCCTTCCTTTTCACAAGATCCAAATATTCCTCAAGGGACACGGATATAGTTAGGAAGGATTTTGGCTGCCTCATTGCCCCTCTTATTAATTCCCCTAAGTACTTTGTCAGGTTTTGTTCAGGAAATTAAAATGGAAGGTGTGACCAGTCATAAAGTTCAAAAAAGAATTTAGAAATTCTTTGTTTGCTTAAAAGCTCTGTTTCTGGTAAGTAATCATTTACAGTACAGTTAGTGTTTTTTTGGCTGTTATTGGCAACAATCACTCCAGGTTATAGATACAATCTTTGGCTATCTATTTTCATGCACTTTCCTGGCTTTTGTTTAATCTGTTGAAGATGAAAAAAATTATAACGCTAGCTTATATTTTTAATGTTTTTTTTTTTTATAAATCACAGTCAATAAATACAAAGGTTCTCACTGGTTCTCCTTGACTTGGCCATACGTGAACAAAATTATACATATTCAGATTTGTATTTTTTGTGCAGGTTTTGGATATCAGTCTGAGCTGGAGGTGAGAGTGGCTGAAGCGGCTAGAAGACAGTACAACAAACTAAAAATGCAGACAAAGGCTGAAATCAGGCAAACGATTGATCGTTTACTAGTGGGAGATTTCATTGTAAGTTTTTTCTAAAAAGTGCATTGAGTTTTGTTTCCTTGCCTTTTATTTTGGTTGCTGAAACACTGAAAGGCTCCTCAGAGATCCCCAGATTTCAAATTCCCGTTGAAATCGGTAGAAGCTGTTGGGTGTTGCTCTTTTTTTGAAAAATATATGTAGCAGTCATCTTGCAGTGAAGAAATCCAATTTTTCAATGCCAGCAAACACAAAAGTAGTGAATGGCTGAGCAGTTCTGCCCTGTTTCTTGAGCCTGTGAGATGATTTCATACTACCTCCTCACTGGCTCTAATACGCAATAGCAGTCTGTACTTTCATCAAAGCTACTATATCATATGACTCACTTAAAGGATGTTTTCTAAGTTGTTTTTTCACCCATTCTCAGAAACTTCTTTGCCTTTCTTATAATTAAAGGGTAGTAGTATTAGTAATTTACATGTCATAAGTTTATAAGGCTCTTTTCTTTGAGAAGAAAATAATTGGGCTCTGATACTTTTTTATAAAACATCAAATTCATGTTATGCTTACCCACGTAACCTAATATCATTGAAAATTTGCTATTTGAGATTTATAATTTGTGTGGGATTGATTCTTGCATTGGTTTTGTACTGAGAAGGAAAATATTCCTAATGGAGCATGCTTTTATTTCATTTTATTTTATTTTCAGGAAGACAGCAAACGTTGGACAGTGTATCTCAATATCTCTGCCCCTCAGGTGATCTTCCCTGATGATTTCAGATTTGTGGACCCAGTGTTAGTAGTTTTGGATCTGGGGAGAATATTACTTACCAATTCCCAAGGTATGGCCTGGAAATAACTGTATTGTCTGTCTATATAAAGTAGAAACATATTTGTTCTATTCTAGCATTCTTGTTTGCCTGGACACACATACAGTTTTACTAGTATTAACAGCTTATTTATTGATATTTTTTTAAAGGTAGGGTGATAGACTTTAGTCCAGGGCTGGGGGTGCGGGAGACCTTTTTTGGGTTAGTTCGGGGGAGCCACATGTAAGTGAAAAGCAAAAAAAAAAAAAAAAAAGTGTCTCAGATGTGGCCCTCCACTAATAAGCAGAAAAAAAAGGGGAGACACTCATTTACTTTGCAGCTTGCACTCCAGCCTCATTGGGGGCAAGGCTTAGGACAGGTGGGGACCCCAGGCCTGGGGGCTGAATGCGGTCCCTGGCTTGCCTGAATCCAGCCCCCAAGGCTCATCATTGGGGAGCCTGTGCTGGTGCTTCAACCCCCCCTGCCACTCACTTATAGGGCTGGAACACACATCTACTAGTCTGGGCCCCCTCTAGGCTCTCGTGTGCAAGGAAAATGTGGGGAGTGTCTTTCTCCTTCTCAGTCAGGGGCTTCTCACTTTTCCTCTCACTTGTGTGCAGCCCCCGACTGATTTTTCTGTGTCAGCGGCCCCTGACCCAAGAAGGGTTTTTCACCCCTGGCTTAGGGCTATCTCCCAGGGCTAGTTGAACTCTTCTGGAGGTTTGGGGCTTGTGGATTTTGTGGAGCCCCACTAGGCTCTGGTTTGGTCTTAAAAATGCGAGGTTCAGTGTGTGGGAGGGGGCTACCAGGGGGCGGGGTGGTGGTGCAAGGTCTGGCCAGGAGGAAGGGTGCAGGACGTTTGGGTTCTGGATGGGAGGGAGGGTGCAGAAGCGGGCTGGGCTTGGGGGTCTGGGCAGGAGGGAGGATGCAGGAGCAGGTTAGGGTGAAGGGTTTGGGTGGGAGGCACAGAGGTTGGGGGCACCTTCTACCTATCTGGTGCAGCTTCGGGGGGAGGGTGCAGAGCTACCTGTGCCTTTCCCCCAACCTGCGGTAGTGGGCACTGCCCCCTCTTCTCCCATTGGCTGGGATTCCCTGCCAATGGGATCAACAGGGTGGGGCCTGAAAGCCAGCACAGGGGACAGAGTTGCCCTGCACTGCCATTCCCAGTGCAGAGCTATTTCCTCCCCTGCCAGGCAGAGCCAACCGTATCTTTCCGGGATCCACCCTACGAGGCTTGGGACACCCCCTACCATCTGAAGACTGAATAGGGCTGTTCAGCTCTGTAAACTATATTTCTGGCACATTTGGGCAAACTGGGAGTGCTTATCACAGGGAATTGGGGAAAAAAAGTTTAGAAACAGAGAGATGTCTAGAATCTTCAGAAATGGCTGTCCCAGAGAAAGCATGTTTTGAGGATGTTCTCCAAAATGTGGAGCCCTATGATGCTATCCTAGGGCTAATCTGGTAAGAGTGGAAGAAAATGTATTTTCTTGTTTAGTATCCAATAAATAAAACAATTTATTTTATAATTAAGCTTAACTCATAGTGCCAGTAGTAATGTACAAAAAATAAAAAAGGAACTCAAACACTATAAAAATTATGTAAACCAGAGATGCTTAAAAATACTGTCTAGCTAAATAACTGTTATTACATTGGATTTCTCTCTTTACTGTTCATTTTTTAAAATGAAGCCATGTGACCATAAAAAAGACCAAGTTTTAATGTCTGCTCAGTAGAAAATAGCATGAGACTGATAAACTCTGCAGTCCTGGGGTATAATTCTGGTCCCACTGAAGTTAATGGGACTTTTGCCTTGACAGAATTTCACCCTTAGAGGTATCATTCTACCTCTTTCTAGCATATCGACAAACCAATTTCTGCAAGATCTTCACAGCTTTTTTTAGTAACTGCTATGTTATAAACTTAAACCACAAATAGTATGGTAGCACTTTGAAGACTAACAAAATGGTATCATGGCATGAGTGCACAGCCCACTTCTTCTAATGACCAGCGTGTTTTATGTCTAGAACCAAAAATCTATGTTGTTAGATTGAGCTGGGCAAATGCTGTGTAAGCTATTTCCAGAACATCCACTTGGGTTCCCTAGTAAGTTTATAAAGGAATTAGATTCTTTTCAATGACATGATTTTTCTCTCCTTTCAAGGTATCAAAGGTGGAAATTGCCAGATTAATTGCCTTTACTGATTCTTGTCTATGGATAGTAAAGTTGATTGGTACAGATGGGTTGATCCTGCTGAAGTAAATTAGCTTACTTCAGTGGCCCTTGAATCAGGCCAAAAGCATTGTCAGATGCATCAGTTCAATAGAGTGAAAAATGTTTTCCTCTGATCTCCTTCAGTAATAGTAAATAATATAATTGTAATATATAATTGAATAACAAAAATTCACAGAACTTTAATTTGTTTTTAATTGAATTTTAATATGTTATGTGTGTCACTTTTGCACCACCTATAAGAAATAGAGTGGTAACTTTTTTTTTTGCTTTCTCCTTTTATCAAAACTAGTGCTAAGAGATAGGTAGAGTATTTCCCCTGACAATTTCTTGACCTTTGTTTAAAATCAAAATATAGAATAAGGTCAGTGTTTTGTAAGTAACCAAAGGAAAAGAATGTGCAATTTTGATAAATCCCTCCTTCTTAATTTGCAGATGAGTCTAAAAAGAAGAGTGTTGATGGTTTATTGTCAGAGGTCAATGAACTGAGTGATGATGAATATAAAACACCTCTAGCAACTCCTCCCAATACGCCACCTTCTGAGTCCACCACAAGTTGTGGAATCAAAACTTCTGAATTGGCTGGAGTAGAGATCAGTGAAGAGCAACTACAAGCACACTTAATGAGTAAAAAAATGTATGAAAGATACACATTGTCATTTATGGATCTTCAGATCATGGTTGGTCGAGTGAAGGATAACTGGAAACATGTGCAGGATAGTGTTGTGGGTCCAACTCATGTGGTAGAAAAATTTAATGTTCATTTGCAGTTGGAGCGCAGACTGATATACACATCTGATCCAAAATACCCAGGAGCTGTCCTATCTGGGAATTTACCAGACTTGAAAATACATATCAATGAGGATAAAATATCAGCTTTGAAGAACTGTTTTGCAAGGATGAGTACATCTGAAACTAAGTCTGCAGATGTGTTGCATATAGGGAAAGAGAAGATTTTCACAGAGGTAGACCAGCACGGAAGTTTGCATGATTCTGTAATGAATTTAACACAGAGCGTTATGATGGTTGAACAGCATACTAGAGAGGTTCTTGTAGAGTCTCAACTTCTTTTAGCTGAATTTAAAGTTAACTGTATGCAGTTAGGTGTTGAAAGCAATGGGCGCTATATCTCTGTACTTAAGGTTTTTGGCACCAACGCCCATTTTGTGAAGAGGCCTTATGATGTAGAAGTGTCACTAACTGTTCATGGCTTGCTACTGGTTGACACTATGCAAACATATGGCTCCGATTTTGATCTTTTGATGGCGTCTCACAAGAATCTTAGTTTTGATGTTCCGACAGGAAGTCTTCAAGATAGTAGGGCACAGTCTCCTATTTGTGGACCAAATGAAGCCTATCCAATTAATGTGGCCAATTTGACAGAGAAATGTGCTGCATCCTCAAATGCTTCATCTGGTAATTACGCAAAAGATCAAGAATCTCTGATTAAATTGGAATATCAGTTTGTGAGTGCAGAATGCCCATCAATGAATTTAGACAGCACAGTCCAAGTGATATCCGTGCAGGTGAACAATTTGGATATCATTCTTAACCCAGAGACAATTGTTGAGCTGATTGGGTTTCTCCAGAAATCTTTCCCAAAGGAAAAAGAAGAATCTAGCCCTCAACCTTTAATGACTGACTTGGAAAGAAATTTCAGGGGGCAGGAAACCTTTCAGTCTACCTATGCACGAAATATAGATGTAGAAGTGGACATTCACTGGCTAAATATACTCCTCCTTAGGACAGTTGGAATGGCAAACGGAGAAAAATATGGCAGGAAAATTGCAACAGCAAGCATTGGCGGCACCAGAGTTAATGTCTCTATGTGTAGCAAGTTGGAAGTAAACGGCTCTCTTGGCTGCTTGCGCCTTATGGATCTGACACAAGATAACATTAAGAGCCAGTATGTGGTCAGCATAGGGAATACAGCAAGGTATGAAAATCTCATCAATGATACTGGCTACTTTGAATCTATGTTTGCCAGGCCTGAAGATGAAAGTAGCCTCCCAGATGCTTTAAGCTTCAATTTCACAGAGCAGTCAAAAGAAGAATGCTCCCTGAATCTCAAAATGGCTTCTTTACATTATAACCACTCGGCTAAATTTCTGAAAGAACTAACTTTATCCATGGATGAATTGGAAGAGAATTTCTGCAGCATGCTGAAGACAGCAGCCACAAAAGTTACCTCTGTTCTGGCAACTAAAACTGCTGAGTACAGTGAAATGGTTTCTCTCTTTGACACAACACCACGGTCAAGAGATCTTTTCAATTTAGAAGATAATGAGGAAGATGGGTTTGGATCATCATCTCTCAAAATTGATACCATTAAACTTATCTTAAATGTAAATGTTGAGTCACCAATTGTATCAATACCTCGCAAGCCAGGTAGCCCTGAACTGCTTGTAGGACATCTGGGACAAATATCTATTCAAAATTTTGTGCCAGGAGATGATGAGTCTAGAAGTGACAGACTGCAAGTTGAAATTAAAGATATTAAAATGTATTCTTTAAATAGCAACCAGTTTATGGTCAGAAAAGAGCCTACATGTGAGATGACTCATGGGGTGCATTCTCCTTCAGGTAGTGGCAGTGTTACTAGCCAAGAGGAATCCAATTTTACTCGTCATGATTTTTTTGAGTCATTACATAAAGGTTATGGTAAGTACTGTGAAAAACTCTGATCTCTTCCTTTTGCCTGGAAAGTATTATTAACATGGGGTGTATTTGAATAAATATCTCTTTTTAAAAAAAGGGGACTTTTCCTAAAATGTGCTGTTCGGAAATTTAATTACAATGTGGACAAATAATTTGTATCCAGATTCTGCAGTACTAATCTGAAAATTCAGTAGTTGCACCCACGCACAGCCTTGCTAAAATGTAATCAGAACTACAGTTTTTAAATACGTTTTAGAACAACTAAAGATTCAGAATTAGATCAGCAAAAGCAGAATTATATTGTCTTTTCTGGGTTGTGCTTATTCAGTCAGTTTTAGTCTCTGGGTTAATCATGTATCCAATGGTGGTGTGATTTTTAATTTTATTTTAACTGTTATATTTTGGTATGATGTGGTTAGTATTTAATACTGTAGATGTTGGGGATAAAAATGTATGTTGTTCTTTTAATAACAGCTTTTCACATTCTGAACAACACCACTATCCAATTTAAATTGGAAAAGATCCCAGTAGACAGAGATTTAGAGTTGACATTCCCTCTGAGTAACGAAGACCTTGGAATATCAAGCATTATGAGAATTGAGGGGAAATTTGTCAATCCCCTTCAGGTATGATACTTTAATATTTACCAGTATAAATAAATATAAATATAAATATAAATATAAATATATATATATATATATATATATATATATATATATATATATATATGTATGTATGTTAGCCATTTTTTGCTGAGTGACTTTTTTGATTATATAGAAGAACAGTGTAAGGGACTGAGTTGTTTAGGGTACTGAAGAATGGAATACAGAGCTTTCTTCCTCCAGATTTCCAG
Source organism: Apalone spinifera (assembly GCA_030068395.1). NCBI lineage: Eukaryota > Metazoa > Chordata > Testudines > Trionychidae > Apalone > Apalone spinifera. The sequence continues at coordinate 16,204,775 of JANRFK010003894.1, read as the reverse complement.
TCTAAATCTAACCCAGGACAATGTTGTCCAGAAGTTAGTATCATAAAGCATTTTGGTAGTCCGCCTGAAATATATTGGTGTCTCATTCCTAGTCATCCTCCGTCTACATCACCAGAACACTCACTACAATTGTCCTAATTGGCCTGCTTGTTAGGAATCTCAATAAAGGTCAAGAATTGAATGAGACTAGAAAGTATCCTTTCATCCCATGTCGTTTTCCCAAAGTCAAGCTATTTGTGTGGTGGGAAGCATATACTGCCACTGCCTAGGTGCATTACTGCAGAGATAAACAGAGGAATTGAGCTTCAGAGCTGTCCTTCTGGTAACTTTTACCAACCTTAATTTAAAAAAAAATTCTGTTAAAACTATGGCATGACGTGACATTTAGAAAATCTAATTGTTTCTATAATGGAACACAAAGTTATCATTGATCAAAAATTTTGTATCTTTCTCATTGGGATTGAATCCCCCAATTTTTAATTTAGCATTTCCAATGCAAGCTTAGTGCGACTGCAGATATTGAAATCTTGAATTTGTGGAACAGTTCAGTTTGTGTACTAGCTTCTTTGCTGTAGGCAGGATTTCTCTAGTCAGGCCTACCCTCCCTTCAGTCTGAAACAGACTGTTGTGTATTTCAAACATTCACCATAAATTGAGCCAGTGTTTTCTTTAAAGGCTAATCCTTTACCTGTGATATTGATTAGTTGCTATGGAAATTATGATGGAGTGACACAGAGGAGTATGATTTTATGTGAAGAAACTGTAGAAAGATGAAATGTTAAGAATTTATATGCCTTTTTGTTTTGAATGGTCTTAAATCAAGTAACAATGGTGGATAAGGTGGTGCATAGAGGGAAGCAAAGCAGATACACCTAAGCAGATAAGCAGTCTTGATAATGAATAGAATGCTTTTCAAGATTTTCTACGTGATGTTTTCAGAATTTTAATGAAAGTCAGTTGTTGGGGCCTAAAGTACTATAACAAATTTTAACATTAAGAAAGTATGGAGATTTTTTTACACACTTGCTGAATATGGAAAATATTGATGACTGTTTTTAAATGCAGGTGGTGCTAGCAAAACATGTGTATGAGCAAGTTTTGCAAACCCTTGATAACTTAATTTACAACGAAGACTTGAATAAATTTGTATCCAGTTCTACATCTTCAACTTATCCTAGTTCTCCTTCAGCATTACTTCGTAGTGTAGGCTCAGAGTTCCCGAATGAACGGAAGGAGAATGGATTGTTCAGCCATTCCAGCTTTTCTACTGTTCCAAACAAGTCGATGCCTGTTAGAGAAACAAAATCTTTTACCCACATTCAAGCAAACTTTCATATTTCAGAACTCCAGGTTCAGTTATGTGGAGATCTTACACTTGGAGCACAAGGTCTGGTCAGCTTAAAGTTTCAGGACTTTGATGTTGAATTCAGTAAGGATCATCCACATACTTTATCTGTTCAGATTACCTTACGTTCTCTGTTGATGGAAGACCTGTTGGAAAAAAGTCCAGACTCCATGCACAAGAACCTCATGGTATCCCGGGGTGCACCCAAACCATCCAGTTTAGTGCACAAGGAATATCTTTCCCAATCTTGCCCATCAGTATCCAATGTGGAGTATCCAGACATGCCACGTTCCCTCCCTTCCCATATGGAAGAAGCACCAAATGTTTTTCAGTTGTACCAAAGACCAATTTGTGCCTCCCGTAAGGCACAAAAAGAAGATGCTGATTCTGAATATCCTTTGACCCCACCTCCTTCTCCAACATTAAGCAAGTCGAAGGTCCCTTCTGGAAAAAATAACTTTGATGATTCATTGGTTCATATCAATATATTCCTAGTGGACAAGAAACATTCTGAATTTTCTTCTCGCTATAACAAAATTAACCGTAGTGTGGATGTTGACTTCAATTGCCTTGACGTTTTAATAACATTGCAAACCTGGGTGGTGATATTGGATTTTTTTGGGATTGGCTCCACTGCTGACAACCATGCTATGAAGCAACAATCTGAGGATATTCAGCAGATGGTTAAATCAGAAACAAATGTCTTACCAACTTCTGAAGTTGAGGATCCTGTAAACACTAAGTTGAAACTTAAGGTACTAGAAATAGAGATGCTGGGGGTTGACCATATTTGTCTCCATAAGGCATTGCTTTATGGAAATATTGTGTTTTTAATTTAACATTTTATATTTACAGTGGTGATCATTCATATGTATATATGCACAGTATTGCAGTAAATCTCAATTATACAAAAGTCTTTAGAGGGAAATACAACATCTTTGCAAAATAAGGGTTTAATAATAATCAAATTACATTTTATATGTATTTGGGGTAAGGGAACAGATTTGATTTTTAGAGGAAAGTCTTGGATAGCCAGTGTTTTGGAATACTGGGTTTGTCTGTTCTATGATAATTTGAGTAGGACAAACTGTCATCTGTTGTGTGGTAGGAGAGTAGTCAGAGCCCCAATACCATTGCCATCTCCGCAATCCTTAGGGAGCACACTAGGAAGACTTCCTGCTCCCTTCTAATCTTATCTGGCTAATTGGAACCCCAAAATCTCATCACCCCCAGCCATTTTGGATATTTTCTTATGCTTGTCAGAATTTGTTTGACTCCTTAATAGGGTCATCCTCCCATGCCATAGATGATCAAGCCTCATAAGTCTTCTAGGGAGAAATTGGCTTTGTTGGGCCCCCAAAACATCCTTATAGTGATGGCACCATAACCTTCTTGAGGTTTATATGCTCCACTTAGGTTTGAAGCCCCTGCCAAGTGTCAGGAGGCTTGCCTGGTTTAGGGATTAAGAGGGCACCCACGAGTCTCCTAAAATTTTGAGGGGTAAGTGTGTGGGAAATCTCTGAAGAATCCTTCTAAAGAAGACTTGGGTGATTAAGCAATGGTCCTCAATGCTCACTGGAGCCCACAATTATAGAGCTAGTGTGAGCGGTCAATTAAAAATCTTAAGATCTTTATGGTGCAGAGAGTGCTCAACAAGCCCCCTATGACTTGCAGTCGTTGGTGTTGAGAGACCCCAAATGAGTCTTATAAGATTGATTAGGTGGTAGTTGCACCTATCTAGGTCCCAAAGATCCTGGTCAAAATTGGCGATTCATTATGCTAGGCGCTGACACATAGGAATACAGTTGTTTCCCCAGGGATCTTGCAATGTAATTGTGACAAGGCACAAACATTAAGAGGGAAGGGGAAGGAGGATGAAGTTAATTGTAATAAATCCTTGAGGGGTTCTGAATAATTTGAATTTTTTTTAATGTAAATAAATATCTACTCAAAAGGATGAGACATGCCTCCCAATATGCCCTTAGTTAGTGGACTGAGTTCATTTAGGGGTCGTAGTAGAAGTGTGTCTTGAAACGGCATATGGAGGAGAATCGAGTTGTGAACTTAGAGGCTAGTTCACTTGGACGTTCCATGTATAATGGATACTTGAAGGAAAACACAAAGGCAACTGTGGGAGAAATGGGTAGTTAAGGCTGTTGTTGGAAGAGTGGAAAATGCAGTAAGAGACTGGCAAATGTGGAAGGATGGGCAGAGTTGCGAAGGACCTTGTGAATAAGAACAAAACCCTGGAACTTTATGCAATGACAAAATGAGTGATAAGGAATTCCAAGATGAGGCTCGGATCATCAGAAAGGCAGGCAAGTTAGATAGTCTTGTGTGGAGGGGATGATATGGGTATTAAAGGCAAAAGTTTTCTCTTGAAATTGAGGGTTTTTTGTTTTCAATGAAAGAGGGGCTTTACTCCCCCCTTTTCTAGTCAGTTCAGAGTTGGTTCCGGTTATGATCATATTACATAATATCGCTCTGTTTCTTTTTGCTTGACTAGGTTCATTCCCTATCCTTAGTATTGAATAAGGCGACCAGTGAGCTAGCTAAAGCTAATGTGTCAAAACTTGTCACGTACCTGGAAATGACTGGTGAGTATAGGTGGTAGTTAACATTTACAAATGCATATAGTTTAGAATGAGGAAAATTCACTGATTTGAAATAGTGTCTTGAACTGGTTTTCCTTTACTGGGCGTTTTTTGCTTGTCAGGTCAGGCAAGTTTGAATGCAGACTTTTAGTGGTTAATTGGTATTGATAGCTTCCAGTGTTTTTCCACACACATGACTTACACTGTATCTTATGGTGTTCCTTGCAAACACTGAAATAGGAATACCCTCATAATACTTTGAAAAATATATTCACTTTAAGCTGTGCTCAAAGCCAGGGTTGTATAGATTAGGTAACTCTGAATAGTTGGAGGTGCCATAAATATATAGAACCAGTTCATTTTCTGTAAATGACGATTTATATCCTGCCATGTCTAGTTTTTTGTAAACCTTTACAATGATGAAAGACAATTGTGCATAACTATTCTGTTTAAACAGTCATGAAGCCATTCTTTTCCAGTCTTACATTACTTCCATCCAAACGTATTTTAAAGAGAATTTCCAACATGTTGTGAAGGATAGGGTACTCGGTTTAGAGGATTAATGTCACAACAACCTCTTTTTGCAACTTTTGTACCCTTGTAGCATGCTGAACACTTAAATGTTTATGCTGAGTTCAGCTAGGACCTTAATTGGTTTATTTTTTTAATCTTTTTTGTTCTGTTTTATAAAAAGTGACATTGATTTTTCTCAAGGAGAGAGATTTTCATATCTATAAAATGTTTAGTTTTCAGAATGTTTACATACTAGTCAGTTTTTAGGCCTCGGGTTTAGGAATGTAAAATCCCATTTAACTGGTTAACCAGTTAAACATAGTGTTTAACCAGTTAGCCGAGTAAAGGAGAACAGGTGGGGGTGGCAGCAGCTCCAGGAGCCAGAGCCCACCACAGATGGAGATGCTTCAGCCAGATTTGAGTGCCCCTGTCCACAACAGGCCCCATGGGGCCACAGCAGCTCCCTGCCTGTGGCTGGGCAGAGAGCTACTCCAGCCCCCACCAGTTAACTGGAAACAGTAAGGATGAGGCTAACTGCTTCACCTTTCACATCTTTAAAGGGAACCACACACATATGAAGTGAAATGGTTAGTCTATATATGCAAACATTTTTGCCAACATAAACTGTTTAGCACAGCCTTTTTATTTTACTTATAGAAATTATTTGCTTTGATTTTTGGAATGTGATATTTTGTGTTTTCCTATTTCTTTGTTTTTTCAATAGTCTGTTAAGGTATAGGTTGTCCTAGCAAAGGTAATTGTATCATGCAATGACAAGGGATTTATTTCAGACAGTTAATTAATATTAATATTCTCAAAGGTAGATAATGGCCTTTTCTTGTTTTGTAGATGGAGATTTAGCCCTACAGGGAAGCATTGGAAGCCTGTCCCTAAGTGATCTTACCTCTCATGGAGAGTTTTATAGAGAACGGTTCACTACAAGTGGTGAAGAGGCACTCATTTTCCAAATTTACAAGTAAGAAATTGAACATTTTCTTGTTGAACAGTGTTGAACAGGGTATTAAAGCAGCAACAAAACAATAGAATGTTTAGCTTATTAACTGTTCTATCTTGAAAGCTGTGATGTAAAAAATCTACTGTTGTATCTATTGTATACTTTTTTTAGGAATTTGATTGGTAATTTTAATTAATCAACATATACCCGGGAAGGAATTTTTTAGAAAAGTTGCCTATGGTTCTGCCAAGAGTGATTTGAAAAACAAAAATAAGTTTGATCTGTTCTAAATAAAATAGCACCTTGTTTTTTTTTTTAACTGAACTGTGTTGAGTTACTTGATACTATTGTTAAACGAAGAGTTTATTATTATTAGAGCAAAAGTTAACTTTAAAACTTTAGAAAGCAGCATGTTGTGTAGCTAAACACGGTAAAGACCTCATCCTGGGTTCTTCGCAAAGACAAAGCTCCCATTAACATATAGGCAAAAGTCTCACTTTAAGGAAGTTGGCATCAGACCCAGGAAAAGTATATGTACATAACTCCATGGTCATCTTTAGTGGCCTAGGGCTGTGTGTTTATGGAAGTAGTGGCATATTTTTGGTAGTGGCAGGCTACAGAGTATATATACAGAAAGAGAAAGGAAGGGAAAATGTGTGCAGAGTAGAGGGAACTTCTTTCAATGTTATACTGCCAGCAAACTTTGGACCCCTCAAGGGGATCAGCTAGTGTTATGATTAGAAATCTGAACTATTCTAATGACATTTGGAGTTTTATTGTGTCCTCAAAACTTCCCATTCAGTACAAATGATACCTTTGGTACCATCTGTGAACTACAATAAGCTTGTTTCCACTTGTCTCGCTTTTAGAGTTAGGCCTTTTCAACATTATGTCCTTCTACCGCTGTTGTGCTCAATTTAAATGACATTTTGTTCTATGTATTCAAATGTTTTGAAGTTAAATGTCTTTTCTTCATTATTCTGTCACTTGCAAAATTGTTTTGTTAGCATGAAGATTAACCTAAACTAATAGAACACATTGACATTCAGAGTTGAATGTTCTTCTTTTACTGCCACTTATGATCTAAGTGTTGTAACGCATAATACAGTGTTAGAGATATAAAATATCACTGTTCTGGATATTTGCAAAATATAGGCATGACCTACTAAGTTAAAGATAAAGTAACAGTCAAAATTCAGAATTTCATTTTTTTTCTGTTAGCTTGATTTAATCACAGTGGTATTTATATGAGTGCATAGTAAGTTAGAATTTAATTAAGAGTTTATTCTTTCAAATTGTGCTATAAGTTCTGGTTTTTAGTTGAACAAGAGTAAGGTATTGTTACAATTATTAAAATGATCACTTTTTATTGTAATAGTTTGCAAATTTTGCTGCTCAGGTGTAAGTGAACTTAAAAATGTGTAGAGGTTTTTAATTTTTTATTCAATTATTTTTTTGTCACAGGTATGGGCGACCTGACCCTTTGCTACAAAGAGAGTGTGATATTCGTGTCATCTTGCGGATGGCATCAGTTCAATATGTGCATACTCAGCGCTTTCAGGCAGAAGTGGTGTCTTTCATCCAACATTTCACTCAGCTTCAGGATGTCCTAGGGCGCCAGAGAGCGGCAATTGAAGGACAAACAGTATGTTTGTTTTTTCCCCCCAACATTTTTCTTAGTATAGTGTAGACATTCCTGGCTTTGAAATATGTCATGCATTTGTTTTACCACATCGTCTCAGAAACTTGAGAAGTATTAGGCTGTAATGAGGTCTGATTTCTTTATATTGTACGAGATGCATAACATTGCTAGCATATGAGATGTTATGAGGGATCAAATTGACTGGAAATCACTTCTGAATTTTTCCCCCAAAAATTACATTTTAAATGTGCAAGGGTAAGTGTATACTTATCTCTGTGATTATGGTAGCATATAATTTTTTGCAATGCAACCAGGGCCAATAAATGAAGTTCAATCAGTCTTTTAACAGTTATCCTGTGTGTCACACCTGTATTATAAAATAATAAAATTATAAATCTCTTGTAGAAGTTCTAATTGGTGAATTTACAAGGAAACTGTATCCCCGTTCTGCAGGAGAATGGATATGATAGTCTAATTGATTTTTTCCGTTTGTAATATCTGAAATCCTAAACTGTTCTTACTCTACAAGTTAATTCTTCCTGTTTTTGAGTCGTATTTATTAGGTGATTGAACATTATTTTAGTAATATAATTTTTTTTCAGAAATGTAATGGAAATATTTGTGTTCTGAAAGTGTCAAAATGTAGAAATATCTTGGGGTTCTGTTGAAAGAAACAGCCATTTTCATGGCATATCTTCTTTTGATAATGACATATTTGAGATGTTGGATTTTGTATAAAGAATTTTTTATGGCTGCTTCTTTGCCACATTTATACATTTTTGTGGAGATTATTTGTGTCAGGAAATGGAGAGATTGCATACGATTAATTTGCTTTTTACTGGCCTATGAGAATTAATTATATTGTGCTTTTATCTGACTGTAAGGTAAACTCTGAAGGTGAAACAGTAAATGCTGGCTCCAATTTCCTGTTTTCTGAATTTAGATTGGTTCTTCTCTCTATTGCAAAGAATGCCTGATTCTTTCAGGAATTCTTAATCCTACTTGCTTTAATTTTGCTGATTTGATGTAGACAGTCAAAACCCTCTCTTTCATTTGCTTATCAAATTTCAGCCTGATCTGTTTTCACTAAGAGAGCTGATGAAAAGTATTGTTAGCTGTAATGATTTACAGATGTGATTATTTACTTCCTTTTAATCTAGGATGACCGTAAATAACAATTTTGTAGCTAACCTGAAATTTAGATTTTTTTAATAGTTCAGTTTTACTTCAGTTTACCATCTTAATATGTAATTGAGTTTGACTGAGGCAGTAAAATATTTTGTGCTTTATTCTTCTTCCACATGAATTCTGGCTTGTTTTCACAATGTTCATCAGCCCTTTCTTACCAAACAAGTCATCTGTTTCTGTATAGCTGAAACAAGAATTTTTCTATTGTAGGTGGGGAGAAAATTTAGAATTTCTCAGGTTTCAATCCATTTATATATAGTTTCCAGGTATAATATAAACATGCTATTTATCAACATTTGTCAGTAACCTAGCAAAAATTTAATTGGACTGCCTATGAATGTATTTTAATAATAAAACAGTCAAGTGCAATAAGAGGAGAAAGCAATTTCATATAAAATATTAGAAGCACTAGAAAATAAATTTTCCCTTTGAAAAGCTTATATACAGAGAGGTTACAAAAATGATTAGTGATGTTACAGGATTATCAAAAATGATTGCATCCTGGTAAATTATTCTGTGGTTAATTATATTTTAAAATGGATGTTTATTCCACCAGGTGAGAAATCAGGCACAGCGAGCCACTCGAGTTTTTCTTGACATTGAAGCTGGTGCTCCTGTCCTGCTTATCCCTGAAAGCTCCAAGTCTAACAATCTTATTGTGGCTAATCTTGGGAAATTGAAAGTGAAGAACAGGTTTCTCTTTGCAGACACACCAGGTACCTTCTCATTAAAAGACAAGGTAAGAACAATTGTGTATATTATCTTTCTGAATTGAAAGAATATTCCTTACAGGTTGAACCTCTCTAGTCTGACACCCTCAAGACCTGATCGGTGCTGAACCACAGGAAGTCAATATTGTAGCGAATGGGTCTCTCTCTTCTCCCCTCCCCCCCGCTTTTTTATTTCACAAAGGCAAATAAACAGAACAATGCTGCTTAATAATCTATTACTGTACTGGTATGCCATATATAAGCCTACGCCTACCCAAGGCTTATCAGCTCTCTTCACAGCAATGTGTTGGTGGTGTTACACAATTAACTGTATTGACACAAGGAAATAAGTAGATCAAGCATAACAAATATGCTCACACTTATCAGCATTGCCAGCACCTCCACTGCTTGCTGAGTTCTTATCTAAAAGTAAATTAGAGCTGAATAACAGCACAGAATCCTGAGAGCCAGGACTGGTTGCTGTAAATAAACTTTATGTGACTCTGGGAAACTTGGCCACACTCTTGATAAGCAGACATTGAGGTAACTAAAATCATGTCATACCATAGATGTTGCCAAACCAGTGTGTGCTGGACTAGAGAGGTTCAGCCTGTATTGATCTTTTTTTTAAATGCATCTATTTTACCATTCTGTCTAAATGTGGAAATGTCATTTAAAGTGTCCAGAGAATTTTCTTTTCTTCTCTATGCCCATAGGCTATTACATCACCACACACTCTAGAGGATACAGTGGAAAATAGTATTTTAATCCAGTGTTTCTCAGTGGACCGCAGCCCCCCTAGCGACTTCCCAAAGCCACCTGCAGCCCACTTTGAGAAACACTGCTTTAACTGATAGTATATTTTTCTTGTGAAGGTCAGTGTAATGATTTTGTGGGTTCCCATTTCTTAACAAGTTTTTCCCATCTTTCTATATTATTTTGCATTACAGTCTTCTCTGTCTTTCTGCTAATAAAATGGTTTCATAATATTGAATGAGATGTACAAAAAGTCTTTCAGTTCCTTTGCACGACTGCCAATGCTCTTCCAATAATTTGTCTCTAATCTCAGGATTTGAACCAGCTGTCAAAAGCCAGATAAAATTCCCATTGGGTCAGTAAAGTCAAGTAGGGCCAGATCTTCAAGAATAGCTAAAATGTTCTTGATAAGAGAGGAGTTTCAGAGCAGAAGTGGTGTGATGTATTTTCTCCTTCCTCCCCTTCCCCATAACAAAACCAAGCAAAATTAAGTGATCCTGATAATGAGAAGAGGAGCAGTATAATATGTGGAATATGTATGGAACCTTCCTATTCCACCTTTATCTGCAAGGTAGGTTTGGGATCAGTTTCAGGTTGTACCTCCCTTAACCAGGACTCCATGGTCTGGCATGGACCATGGATGTTCCTGGACCACAGAGCCCAGGAAGAGACAGGTTTGGTGGTGGGGCAGGAGTGCTGTAAGGGGCACCAGAGACTGAGGAGGAGAGAGAAGGGAGGGGAGGAGGGAAGGATAAAGAGAGACAGAGCTCCAGTCCCATCCCTCCACCCTGACTGCAGTACTCTGGTCCTAGCTGCGGAGCCAGGTGACTGTGGAGCTCTGTCCCAGCTGCGGAGCTCTGGCCCTGGCAGCAGGAGGGCCAGGGAGAGCCCTGGGGGTCTGAGGCAGCAGCCCTAGCTTGGTGGCAGCATCACCACGAGGGAAGGAACCTTCCCTGGTCCGGCAAATCCCCTCGTTCAGGATCAGTGAGGTCCTGAGGGTGCTGCACCAGCGAAGTCCAACCTGCAAGGGCAGACTGGCCCGGCGGGATACTGGGAATTTCCCGGTGGGCCGTCGTCCAGTGGGCCGTTGTGTCCGCACACCATTGTCCCTTGCTCCGAGCGGCTTTGCGTCCGTGCTATATGCACGCCTGCCGCCTGCGCCACATGCCGGACATGACACGGGGCAGAGCTTGAGGGGCACGCAGGGGTGACGTCATGGGGAGTGCCGTTCTCAACCCATTTCCTGGGCCTATTTTGATTGCTAGTATGCTCCTGCCAACCTGTGCTTAAAAAAATACAGCATTTGGCAGGAGAAATGGAAAAGGGCTGACAGACTGGGATTGCAGCACCAAAATGAACTGTTTTTACCTGGTGTAATGCTTAAAAACATTGTTCTGCTGGTTTGGACAGTGGACTTGTAGCAAATAGAGAGAGATCCCTTGTTTTTGGGTTACCTGGTGCCTTTGATCCTTTATCCTCATTTTTACCTCCAACGGGGTGTGAAGTGTGTTTATTACACAGTGATAATGGAATTCTAATGGTGAATTGACACCCTGCAATGTTGCTGCATTGACAGATTAAAATGGTATTTACATTAATATTTGGCGATCAAGGAGAAGATGTATGAATATCAATCACTTTAAGTCTTTGCATAAGCAATTGTATGAGTAAATGTTGAATAATACAAGATATGTGTATCATTTGGGGTCTTTAATTAAATTTTTTCTTTTACTCATTTATTTCTGAGGATTTGATTTTACAAGGCAGTGCATACGAAGATTCCATTTTCTGTGAGGTATTAATATATCTTTTCAGAGGTGTTGGTTGTTCATTTAAAGAAAAAAGATCATTGTGGAATTCAGCATTCATGCACATAATATAAAAATGTTACTTTATATATTAAAATGAATTTTTTGCAGTGATTTTGTAGAATTCCATAAGTGTTGGATTTCAGTTTATTTTGCTGTGTTCTTACACTTATTTCTCCTTTAAGTTTTTCCATACATGCCTGAAGATGACCATGTTTGGATTTTTTTAATATAAGTTTATAAGCGTGAATATGATTTTTGGGTTGCATGCTCTTTAACTTTTGTATTAGATAGGAATATGATAAAAGTTGCATATAAAGAAACCTTAAACTTTACAACTAGAAAATTTTAAAACTAAAAGGAAGCTTTTGAGGGGAACATTTAAAGACTTGGAAATTACTAATTTCTCATGAGTGGGGCGCCATTCTGAAGCATCTCAAGCACAGCACAAAAGTGAAAACAAATTCTAGTGGTAGGGGTAGGAAAGTGAGAAATACAGGATTGCTGAAGCAAATGAGAAAAGTAGGTAGTAATTAGTGCACAGCTAGAAGAAATGTAGTTTAATCTAATGGGTGTGTTTAAAAAACAAACCCAAATCCATAAGGTAACTTTGAATTGGGTTTGGGTTATAAAGGTGGTGTATAACCCCCCATTAGTGCTCAGTGAGAGGTATATGGGCATTAATGGGGGGAGGTAGTAAATAGACCCCAAAACATTAACATATTTTTACTTCCTTTCCCACTGTTCAGAAATCCCATAAATTAAAAAGCAAAATAGTGGGTCCTTTGCAATCTTCTGATGTTTAGATGTTGTGTTTTGAAGATGAAAAACTTTAGTGCATGAAACTTTTAAAATTTGAGTGAAGAAAAGGTGTAATACTAAACATAAACAAAGCTCTTCTTTCTGTGGAATTGTAAATGTAAAGGTGGGAAATGATTTAAGGAAAAGAGATATGGGTTTTTATGTTGTTTACCAGTGGAGAGTTAAAGAAATAGTTCTGCTGCAATTGGGATGCATTTTATGTCATGTATAAGGTGCCTAGAGTATATGGATAGGCATCATTGAAAACTTTTTACCCAAGTGTTCAAAGGCCTGAAAATAATTAGCACAAACGGATCATAAAATGTATGAAATCTGACACTTCCATTTATATCAGAAATATCTACTATATTACTCCTTTAATTAATAATTTTAATGAAATATTTTTCTGAAAGTTTTAAAAAAAAGTCTGTAGGCTTTTCACTCCTATTTCTAAATGTATTAGACTGTAAGTCTTATTCTAGTGAAAATTTATAGAGTATTTTAAAAACAGGGACAAAAAGTTCATATGTGATTATATGACTTCATTTTGGAATTGTTCTAATATTTAAAGAGAGCCACAATTTGGAGTTACATTTTGTTTTGTTTTTCAAATAGATAATTTTGTTTATGGTTAGTGGTTATACTACATTTTCCACTTTTCATAGTTTTTAGAAAATTACTTCATCAATACTCCGTGTATTAATCTATTTTAAAATGAGAAGTGCAATCTCTAATATAAATCACTGTATTCCTTTCACTAGCAGGATTCTGTTCCATTTTCTTCACCTCTGGGAACCCCAAAACATAGAATAAAGAAAACAACAAGTGCAGATGAATTTAAGGGGGTCATGAGCCCAACAGAAGGGTTATTCATGAGATCACCTTCTGGAATGAATATGAATCTGAAAAGCGAGTCTGGATTGAGTACATTGACTAAACAGCAAGGACAACCACCAAAATCACCTCTTACACAAATCTCTGACAATCCAGGTATGTGAGAGATAATAGGGCAGCCAACATAACTTTCCCTCATTTTACTATTCATATGGAGGGTGTAGGAATGTGTCCTTCCTTTTTGAACAGTTGTAATTAAATTTCATAACACCATAGATAACAGAAGAGAGACACATTTGCATGCCATGGTGATTAAAAACCTAGCTAGATTTCCCTATACACTGCTTGTCCACAGAACTGAACTTCAAAATCTAAGGTTTCATTTTTAAGATTTAAAAAAAAAATGAAATTTTAATGAAATATGGAAACTACCAATGTGTTCGGTACATTAGGTCCTATGTTCTTTATTTTGTTGCGCATAACTTCCTTATAGAGGAAGGAAGAAGCTGAAGGTTTGGGTAGCAGAGCAGTCAACATTTGGAATTTTTGTTTCTGGGAGTGAGTAATAAGCAGTTTATATATGTGAGCATGTGTCTAATCCAGCTCTCACTGAAGTCAGTAGGAATTAGATTGGGCTTTCAGTGATCAGCAGTAATGTAATTAACAATGGTGAGGTTTCCGTGTTTATCTTTAAGCTTCAGTTTAATAACTCATAGAGCAGAGTGGGAAAATTTACAACTTTCGGAATTTGTTGTTGTTGCTGTTTTCACTCTGCAAACTCAGAAAGATGTCACTACACCATTCATGTTTTTAAGGTTGTTTGCAACCACAAAGATTAAGGACATAAGCAACTAGTCAACTAGTGAGGCAGTTAGTCGCTTCCTCCCTCCCCCCGCCCTTGCTGCCTCTATCCGAGAGAGACAGCAAGGGGGGCAGCAAGAACTGGTGCTGGGGGGGAGCCTGCTTAAAAGCTGGTTCCCCCCAGCACCGTCTCCGTGCGGGGCAGGAGAGGTAGAGGCACAGCGGGAAATGGTGTGAGCGGGAACTGAAGCAGTCTCTGCTCGTGCCACTGCTGCTGTGATTCTGCTTTTGAAATGCACTTGAGCCCCACCAGGGCACTTGTACATTTCAAAGGCTGAGTTGTGTGCTGTAGGGAGCGCGGGGCCAGCCTGGAGTAGCCCCTGGTCCTGTACTCGCTGCTAGGCTTCCTTTTGAAATGTACAAGATCACCACTGGGGCTCTTGTATATTTCATAGGCTGAGGCACCACAGGGATTGCGGAGTCCCGCGTTGGCCCCCACTCCCTCCAGGGCTTCTGCTTTTGAAATGTACAAGAGCCTCACTGGGGCTCTTGTAAATTTCAAGTGCTGCAGGGAACACGGGGCCAATTCCTTGCTGGTTCTATGCACCCTTACGGGGCTTCCGCTTTTGAACTGTAGCAAGAGCCCAGAAGGCAATAGCAGTTCAAAGGTGGAGGAGCCCTTATAGACCAATCAAATGGTTGATGGAAATCCCATTGACTGTTTGATTAGTTAATCTAAATTTAACATCCCTAAAAAGGATTAGAAATATAACTTTTGCCTGAACATGAAAGTTTACATTTTGTAGCACAGTTCAGCTTCATGACATGGATTCCATGACACATTCTGTACTCACATAATTAAGGAATTCATCGTATAATGCCTATGAGTTAATGCATATGTGTGTCAGATACCACAGTGATGAGTGCAGCAGCAGAAGAACATAAACAGTAGAGAATTATTTCCATAATAAAGTCAACTTTCTTCTGTAGGTAGTTTCATTAATTCAGAACAGGACCACTGACGGTGGGGGAGAGGCGCAGAGGGGGGCAACTGCCCTAGGATCCAATGATTTTGAAGAGCCCAGGGCTCCTGGCTGCCACTGTTGCTACTGTGACAGAGATGGAACCTGGAGCCCTGGGCTCTTTAAATCACCGCACAAGTGCTATGTACTGGATAGCTCTAAAGGCTGGGGAGAAGGTGACCGTGTGACACCTTTTCCAGTGACCCAGCATGGTGGTCAACTTCCCTGGTTCAGAATGCGTAATCTTATTGATACATGAATCTTGTGTACTCTTCCAGAGGATCATATCTGCCTGTTAGACTGCATTGTGGTTGATCTGCAGAACATGGACATCTTTGCTGCAGAGAGATACTCTGGAGAGTATTCTAAGGGAATGGAGGACACCAGTGCAGATCTGAACTTCCCTTCCTACTTTGTGAGGCAGACAGGAGGAAGTCTCTTAATGGAACCTTTTGGATTAAAGCTGCAAGTAGAGAGAAACTTAGACAAGTGAGTTACAATTATCTGGATAATTTCACACTCTATACTGTGGTTTAATATATAATGTTAACTCCACAATGGACTATACAGTTTAGTCTCCCCCCATTTTTACTGATTTGTTTTGAAATATTGCTACCTATGTTACACAGCTAAGCAGTTTGTAAGTAAATATGAGGCACTTCATACTATAGTTTTTACATGTACTTGAAAAAAGCCCATCATACTCCCAGCCTCCCTGCCCTGAGCCCCTCATGCACCCCAGCCCAAACTCCTGCATCCTCACAGCCACAAGCCTGTGGCTTGCTCAGCACCCCAGCCCTCCACCTGACCAACACTCTCCAGCCTGGAGCCCCCTCTCTAAGCCAGCATCCTCTTCTCTACTTTCTCCTGCACCCAAATTCCCTCCCAGAGATTGCACTTCTCATCCCTTCCCAGTGCTTTTTTTGTGATGGTATGCTCTGGGACGGTGTACCAGCACCTATTTTCCCCCGGCCCATGGCTCCCCCCACCCCCGGTATGTGGCTCTTCGCACTCTATCCACCGCTGTTTTGGCTCTTCATCTCTAATGGATTGGCCACCCCGGGATAGTGGCAAATTGTGTGTGTGTGTGTGTGTGTGTGTATGTATTAAATGTTATGGAAGAAATAATACAAAAACAAGGGATAATTAACATGGTACATGGCTTTAAATATTTATTTAATTTGAAATCAAATAAAAAGAGAATTAATACTGCAGAGTTTTCAGTATGCTAGATTAGCCTCAAGGCAGCTGTAAAGCTGCACTGTCCACAGTTCCATTGGAGGCCAAGAATAAGCACATTGCAGCACTGCTATAGTTTTCCTCCAGAATGCCCTATTCTAGGAGCTTTAGGGGGAGGAGGGCACCAAAGAATCATGTCATTGGCTCTAAGCAAGATAGGGAGTCTCCTACCTACACTGGGAATAAGACCCAAGTAGGGAAGTGAGATCACTGCCTTTAGGGTACTTACCTTTGTTCCACTGGAGTGCAAAATGGTTCTAGGGCATGAGAGAATCAAGCCTATTTTTCATTGTTTTATCTGTATTACTAGGCTTCTAAGAATACACAGACACTGTCAAATAATAAACAGTATTTGTAAATGTTGTTTTACAAACATTAACCCATATTGCTTGACTTTGCAGAGTCTCTTTACATATAGTAGAATACTCATAAGAGAATATCAGGGAGGTCATAATGTTTAAGTAGTTGGTATGGCAGAATGTAATAATTTAAATTGCATATCTAGGTAAACAGGCACACTACAACCTCAGTTATTCTTAAATATTGTGAGTTGTAGACAACAGGTGCTTTGCCTATTGCAGTGAATAGTGTTTAATGTAATGGAGCTGTTCGTGTGACTAACCAGAATGCTAGTTAACATATATTGACAGATTGGGCCATTGGCCCCCTTACCCCAGCCATCTGATCCGTATTTGCAGATCCTGCACATGTATGGCATTCCAAAGGTTCCTGCTTATGATGCATGTATCTGTAAAATGCCCCACACTCAGGGGTGGCCCGTCCATATAGGCGAACTAGGCGGTCGCCTAGGGCGCCAAGTTAAATGGGGCGCCAAATGGTGGCGGAATATCATTGAGGGGTTTGGAGGTGGGGGCGCCGATTGCATGGTTCGCCTAGAGCGCCAGTTGCTGGCAGCTAGTCTAGGGCTGCCCTTGCCCACATTCCTGTATGACTGACTAACAAGACCAACAACCTAGTCTTGAAAAATCTGCATGTGGCCAGTCGAGTGTATACTCAATGTTGGACACACTTTACCAGTGCCTTTCTGAGGGGGGCTACCCAGCTTCCTTCCTCCTCCCTCACCAGTGTCTGAGCTACGCAGCCCTGGCTTCTGGAGCAGCTTCCCGCCTACCTTGTGGTTGTGGCCTCACCCCCCGCTGGCAGCCATCCACCTGCCATGTGGCCCAACCCCGAGTAACAGCTACTCACCATACGGCTAAGGCCCCAACCCTTGGTGGCAGGGTCTTGCCTGCCCACCATGCGGGTGAGGCTCCAACCCCCAGTGGCAGCTGCCCACCATGTGGCCAGGACCCCAAACTCCAGCAGCAGTAGCCTGCCCGCCTGGAGCCCCAACCCTTACAGCCTCCCGCCCGCCACGCAGGCCCAGCCATTGGAACAGCCAGCAGGAAGGTGAGTGCTGCTGTGTGGCTCTGCAAAGGAGATGGGCAGGCTTAGAATGTTTTGTGCGCGGCCGTGCAGGCGCTCACCTTAGCGGGAACACTGCTCAAGACCCTTAGCAAATCCCACCCAAAACTGTGGAAGTTGGCCAATGTGTAAAGCACTAAGTAAAGTGTAAAAAATAAAAACGCTGAAAGCATTTTCTATAATTCATATTTATCTAGAAAGTGGTCAAGAACTTTTGGACATTTTTAGGCTTAGAGTAAAAATGTCAAAAGCACTCTCATGGCTTTCAGTGAGATGTTAGCATTTCAGTCCCTTCAGTGCTTTTGAAAATGTTACCTTAAAATGCAGCAATGAGTCTGTGATTTGTCACTGAAATTGGTACCATATCTTGGATGAAAGAATACCTGCCATCTTGTCAGATACCATTGAAACCTACATCTAGATGAAAGATGCTGTAGTTCATTGTTTTCCCATGCATAAGCACTCCAATTGAAGGTTTTATGACATTGATTCTTTCTCTGTTATAGGGAGATAAGTCACGCAGTTCCAAACATATCAATTCATGGCAATCTGTCATCAGTCCATTGCTCTCTGGATCTGAGTAAATATAAACTTATTCGAGGACTATTGGAGAGTAACCTTGGAGAACCTATAGAAGAGTTTATGCGGCCTTACGATCTGCAGGATCCAAGAATTCATGTGAGAGAAACTTTGAGTTCTGCTAGCTTAACAACATGCACAAAAAAGTCCTGTCTAGGTTTTGTTAAATGACACTGTTTCACTGGTAATAAAAGTTCTAGTAGATGAACTACAGTGGTTGGGAAGGAAGCTCTCTCATTGTGTTTGCTCCTGAGACAATACAGAATTCCCCAATCAGAGGAATAAAGAGGAGCCTGTTTGTAATTTTGTATCATAATTTGCTATTGTCACTGCTTGTATCAGAAATTGTTTTGAAAAGAGAGTATCAACAGTAGTAATTGTCCGTGGATGGCAGTGGCTTTTAAACAGGCTTGGAGATTTAAAAAAATAAAACAAAATAAATGTGTTCACTATTACAACAGATGTGAAAATTGTGAGTTTTAGTGAAAACTTAGTGTGGTTTTTCTTAGGTGCTTAGTAGAAGGTTCCTGAATTTCTCCTGCCCATTAGGCATAGCATCAAATATCATCTTTCCAAGAAGACCAGACAGCGCACCATCTGGAATTAATAAGTGTTTGTCATCAGTTGATGGGAGGAGGAGCTAAAAACATATTTCATATTTGTACCTTATGGGAACCCCAAGTACCATCTCCAGTCTTCCCTCTAATCTTTTCCATCCATGCGCAGATTAAATTTATTTAGATGCACCAAGACATGTGCTAATGTGCATCATGAGTAGAAACAAAAATCTAGCTGTGTGCACTCTGCTAATCAGCTGGGTGACATTTGAATCTCTCCTGAGTTGCTGTACAAACACACGTCTTGCAGGGAACACTTACTGTTTCTACAGCACACCCTATCTGCTATGGAAGCACATTTACATTTTTGAAAATTTGTTAAAAACATGTAGGGTTCCCTAAAAATTTTAAACAAGGCTGGACGTATCCTTCCTTTCTGGTGCTAATGTGTGCATCATACAGGTGTTTATTATTAAAAACACATCCTTAAGTAGTTAATCTTTTGATTAGTCTTGAGATTAAACTTAATGGAAGGGAAATAATTGGAATAAAAAATTAAAATGTAGTTGGGTTGCTGTTTTCTTTAGTGTTTTGGTGGAAAGCCTGGCATTGAGAGTACTTATTTAACATGACATTGTTTCCCAGGCAACAAAATGATGTCCATTATAGAAGGAAGTTGAAATTTATTTTTTTGACATTACTGTGGAACTGAATTTCATTTTTCTTGGTTGGGATTACAATTATTTAAAAAGTTTATTTTTCTGAAATATGTTAATCAAATTTAATTGAGGAAAATTCTGTATATGACCTCATAAATGTTTGCTTGCTTGGTCATTAGAAAATTCTTAAATCAAGGATCTGAAATAATCAAGGTACTTTATAGGAAATCTTATTTTCCATTTGCAGACTGTGTTGAGTGGAGAAGTATATACATCTATGTCTTTTCTTATTGACATGGTTAATGTGAGTCTGGAACTAACTGAACCAAAAAGAAAGGATGGACTCAGCTCATTAGCCAGGTATGATTTTGACAACTGCTTTTTGTCTAAATTAATGCTTACAAAGTATAATACTTTTCTTAATATTATTATATAAAGGAAATAAATTATGCTGATTTATCATTCAAATTGATACTTAAATATTTGCACAGAATGTATAAGCTGGATGAAGTCTGTATTAGATGGTTTGATGGGAAAGTATTGTATTACTCTAAGCCTCTTAATTTCCTCGCCTCTTCTAAGTTGTATTTTGTAATAAGAACAGTCACTTAATAGTTGAGCTTTGCATGAAAAACCCAAGGGCTCAAGTTGCAGGTGGGTTGACTCAGCCTTTTATCCTTCCAAGACAGATGGGATTCCATGCAGTTTTGGAATTAAAGGATTTTCAGGATAATCCTTAAAAACAGAGGTCCTGTCTGCATTGCATGGACACTTAAGATCCAATTGTGTGTGTTTATGAGTATATGTTGGAAGAGTCTTATAACAGATTTTTTTTATTTAAATCCACCAGGTTTGACTTTAAGAAATCCAAGTTGCTTTTTGAGAGTTTCTCAAATCAGACAAAATCTGTTAACTTGGTTTCACATTCTATGATGGCATTCGACACTCGTTATGCTGGACAGAAGACAACTTTAGGCATGCCTAATGTGTTCAACTGCATCTTTCAGTCATCAAAGAATAGTAATACTAAAGGAGCAATACAGATTGAGTTGCATTTCAGGTGTGTGAATCCAGGAGCTCTCTTTTAAATAACATATTGGCATATGAATGAATATTTGTACATGCGCAGCGTTACTGTAGTTGTCAGTCAACAAAAGAGACAAGGTGGGTAAGGTAATATACTTTATTGGACCAATTTCTGTTGGTGAGAGAGAAAAGCTGTTGAGCTTACACAGACCTCTTTTTCAAGTTTGGGAAACCTAAGAGTGTCACAACTAAAGATAAAAGAGAACAGATTGTTTAGCATAAATGGTTATCACATTTCAGGGGACAGTTAAAGGTGAAGTGGGTTTTATAATCAGCGAACATTGGTATTTCTTCAAAATAAACTCTTCTTTACCCTTACATTTTGTAGGGTTTTTTTTAATTACCTGCCTGAAAATGAAATCTTTATTAGCTATACAGATATATATATAAATAAAAGTATGTGTATTTAAATTATGGAATTTTTACTCAAAGGATTTATGCACTTGCAGTTAAAATAACATTCCAGTAGATGTCGCTTTTTTCATTTTTGGGATGTTAAATCCAGAAATGGTGCCTCATCTACATAACATATTTTAACAGTAAATCCCCATGCTCCCTCAATGTAACTGGGCATTGTTCTTTCCTTTGTTTGTCTTGCTCATCAAATACTCTTGGAATGCTTGAAAGCACTAGAAATTTGAGATTTGTGTAGTTCTAGTTAAATGTTTGAAATATAAGGTACCTTATGATGATGTAACCATGTATGAAAATATCTGTTTTGCACATAACAATATTTAGGGTTCAAATCTGATATTTTTATTATATTTTATTAGGGGATGTGTATGAAATATAGTTACTAATCATTTTGGTAATTTGCAGTATCCATATACTATCTGTTTTATGCTTTTTCATTGCAGAATATCTCCTTGGCACTAGATAAAAGATTTGCAGGATTAAATGATAGTTTTACCTCAGCTCTTGCTTTAGGAAATATCCCAGAGAGTCAAGGAGGGTAAAAGGATTTTATTGTTAAAGGCTGGGCATACATGTCACTTATTACTAAGGAATTATGTTTTTTTTAGGGACTGTACAGTTTAGAATGCATCAGATATAAAATAGATTCATGGGTATTTAAACAACTGAAATATTTTCCATTTAACATGACTAGACATAATTGAATTCCAGATTAAGTCAAATTTCTGTCCCTTTGGAAGGGGTATTCAAAATGTGTGGTGCTAAAAAGTTCAGTTAGGATAGCATTTTTCCTGAATGACAGAGAAGCTCCTTGTGCTACAAAATGTGGTCAAAGTATTAGAGGAGACATATTGTATTTTTAATCTTTTTAAGAGGCACTGAGCCTGGTTTAAACTTCACACACAATACATCAGCAGTAATACTGAACAGATGTCAAAAATAAAATTTAAAAGTTGACTTTGTCACAAATATTTTCATTGTAGTAAAGATGGTTACATAAGTCAATTTATGATTAATTAAGCCTCCTAATTATACCATTGTTCATTGTTTATTTTGTTATAAACATTTTTTATTTTTGAGTAAGCCCAAACATAAACTGATATAAAAAATAGATCTTTTAAAAATCTCTAGTAGTTTCAGAAAACTGCATATAAGGTAATTACATTCACTTAAAATCCACTATATTACCTGTTCACTTGATATTTTTAACCTTAATATAAAAATTAATTTTAAGATGGAAAATCAGATGCCAGAAGTAAAGAACAATTTTTTTCAGCATGTTATATTGATATGATACATGGTCGTCTCTCTTTCTTTTTTTTAAATTAGATCCACTAAGGATTCCTCCTGTTTCACAGTTGTTCTGAACAACCTTCGTGTATTTTTAATATTTGATTGGCTGCTGCTTGTTCATGACTTTCTACATACTCCCAGTGATGTTAAAAAGCAGGATAATCTGACTTCTGCTCGACAACGCACTTATAGCAGCGAAACAACTGTAGTTCCTAAAACAGTGAAAAGTGGAATAGTTACGAAACGTTCTTCTCTCCAGGTGACTACTGAAAAACAACTGGAAGTCAAGATTAATGTAACAGGTAAATACGTACTTTTTAATGCTTACACAAATGAGAATACTGTTTGCTTTTAGGAGCTGTTATATTAAATTCCACAGAATAATACTGAAGCAGAATCAAGTCAAGTGCCTGTGGATTTCACAGTTAATTATGTATCATTTATTTTGGTCAGGTACTGAATTTGTGGTAGTTGAAGACATGTCTAGTTTTGATACCAATGCAATTATTCTGAAAGGAACCACTGTCCTTACATACAAGCCCAAATTGGTGGATCGTCCTTTCTCTGGTAGTTTGTCTGATATTGAGGTAAGATGAAACTATTTGCATTTTATAAGCATTTATTGTAATGTTGGATTAAGTAACTAGGATGTTTTACTATTAAAAGTTTTAACTGAAATGCAATGATAAATAGAATATATTAAAAATTGTCTCTGGCGTGCTTTGCTACCATAACTTATTAATTTCCTTATCAAGTACTTTCAACCTATTACAGTATAAAGGCCATTTCCACACGGCTTGTGCTATAGTATTAAAGTACTTGGCTAGAAACTCAAACTATCAGGCACATCTTCTCAATGGCCTAACCTTTAAACTTGAATTTGCAAAGAACTATTGTCTGCAATGGTATTGCTCTCATACTTTTTCAGGTGTTGAGCGATTATGTATGTCTTCGATTTTTATGTCAAGCTTTGTTAATATATACCTATGGAAATTTCATCTTCTAACCACTTATATATAATATGCAGTAGGGAACGCTTATGTTCAGTGTGCATATATTTAATTTTCATACGAGCTTTGGAG
Organism: Apalone spinifera; assembly: GCA_030068395.1. Lineage (NCBI taxonomy): Eukaryota > Metazoa > Chordata > Testudines > Trionychidae > Apalone > Apalone spinifera. Next base: position 16,181,472 of record JANRFK010003894.1, on the reverse strand, counting down.
ATGTGGGGGGATGTTGATAATCTTTCAATAGCACCGATTCCAACTGTTGACTACAGAATAAAATACAAGCTTTTGGTTTGAAGCTAGTTGAACTGAGTTTTGATTCTTCAGATACAGTGAGGGTTCCAAATCTGTGATTTCTCTTTTAAAATATTATATTTTAAATTCCTGTCAATAAGATCTAGAAATTCTATTTGATGAAATATTTGAGATTCCCCTTAGATTGAGAATTAGGAAAGTTTTGCCAGTTTAATAGCTTCTTTTGTTATGATATTCTGATTAAAATACTCTTACTATACTGCTGGGTGATATAAGAGCCTTTCTCATCTAGGTCACCAGTTCAAATCCAGGTCACGTGAGGAGAGTCTGTTAGTTACCTGATGGTTTTTGGTTGCATACTTAACATTTTGTGGTTTCAGTCTACCTTGTAATAGGTAAATGCTTATGTGGGGAAAAAAAAATCACCACTACAGTTGATATTAATTGGCCAGTTAGTTGATATTTTCAACAGAAACCAGTGGTTGAATGGGCTATGAATACAGAGTCAATTTCTTGCCTATCCTCCTCCCATTCCCACCCCTTGTTTCCCAAAATGGTTCCTATAGCTCCTGCACTTTGATAAGATATTGGAGGGAAGATTGCCTTGCCTTTATCTTTGTCATGGCTTGTGAATAACAGATTATTTCTATATCTAGAGGAAGCAGCTTCTTTAAGCCCTGAATTCAGACAAAATACTTAAAATAATAATCATCTTGCGCTCTTAATTTACATAGTCTCTGCATGAAATGGGGTTTGTCAATTTAAAAATTAAAGTAAAAGGGGAAAGATCCTTAAAAATAGGCTTGATTAAAAACATTTTTGGTTTATTTAATGTATCTCTTGTTCCCTCCCTGCAGGTACCCTTAGCCCTACAAAGGGGAGTTGAGCTCCATTCTGGAAGCTGTGAGAGCTCATGCAAATTTTGCTTCTGTTTATCTAACAATGCATTTTGATTTTCACTCATTTAGGTTTTTTCATGCCGACTGGGAAATGAGCAGGACACAGCACTGTCTATCATTGATCCTGTATATATTCAAATAGAACTTGTTGGGAATTCGTCTTACCCTAGGGGCTCAGGCTTGTTGGATGCATTCAATAGTGAAGATTTCCCACCAATTCTAGAGGTAAGATCAAAGAAAGTGACTGAAAAAAAATTGTCCATTGTCATAATAGTCTAGAATACATTACACAAGTTCATCACATTTGGAAATTCAGAATAGTGCTTTGTCACATACGTAAGAAAAGAATAAGACAAAATTGTTTTCCAAAATAAAACAGAGGCAGAAAAGCAGGAAACATGTTTTTAGTGGTAAAGCATAGAGTGATTTCTGCTGGAATTTGTAGGGGAATTAGATACATTTATTTTACAGAAATAATAGGGAAAAGTAACTTGTGACAAAAAGCAAGTGATGCCACAAGGTAACTTTTGAGTCTTGTCCATAAGTTTAGTAAAAGAAGTAATTACTAATTTTTTTTTGTAAATCATCTTATTAACATTTGCTTGTAGGAAATACATTTAGTCCCCC
>JANRFK010003894.1:16165986-16179897 GCA_030068395.1 Apalone spinifera | reverse complement strand
AAATCAAAACAAATATACCTCTCCTGATTGGGGATTTTGGTTAATCCTTTTTCTGGACAGGAACTTACTAATAGCTAAGATTCTAGGACATGTCAAGATGGTTTATCCTGTAGTTGTTGGCATTTAGGATATTTAACATTTTCACATAATTGGTTAATGAGAGAAACTTGGCATTTTTAGTATGAAGGCTTTGAAACAATGCAAATGTCTCATTGTGATATGGTTCCCTTCATTCTGGCAGAGTGTTGCCCTAATGTATTGCATACAAAAGGGAAATGAAAGAAAGAATGTCTGTTTGACGCTTTAATCATATTGGATTTTTTAAAATTTCTTTTAGATTCAGTTACAAGCCCTGAACATCAGACTGTCCTATAATGATGTGCAGCTGTTTTTGGCCATTGCAAAGTCCATCCCCGGGCAGACCGGTGCTGCTGTGCCTGAGTCCTGTGTCTTGGATACCGAGACTGCTGCTAATAATCTTTCCAATTTATCTTGGGAAAATGAAATCTCATCATCAACATCTGAAAACAGAGATGTATCTAAACACATATTGGATCCAGTTCTTGGTATGCATTCAACTATTAGACTCAAGCCATTTTCCATGCCTTAAGGAAGCTTCTGCAGAGTAAAGCCAGATGTAATTTTTAACAAAACAGATGGCTGTAGCTTGATTATATAAAATCTGATATGGTGATGGATGCCATCAAATAGTGATGAAACTCTGTTGTTCTGCTTGCAATATGAAAGTAGACTAGTCAGTGTTAGCTTTGTCAATTTTTAAAAAGTATTTGCCTTCCTACTTTAGCAGAATGCAGTAATGCTTAGGTTGCAATCACTGCAGCAGAATACAATGCTTTTAAATAGTTTCTATTGAGACTTATAATTTAAAACAGTCATAATCTGTGTCTCCCTTTCCTCTAACAACACTTTACTGTCTTTGTAAAAAGTTTGTTTAAAGTGTAGTTAGGAGCACAACTTTATGAAAACAAGGAAATACTCACTCAAGAGTGAAATAGGCTCTGTCTTGTGTACTGCAGTTCTTAGGCATAATGGGGGGATGAGAAAGTAGATGAGGAATGCCTCCACAGCATTGAAGGATTTGATGTATGAATCCAAGAATTATTAGTACAGAATTAATTTAATTGCATACACTAAAATTACCTACTAGAACTGATATCTAGCTTGTGATCTAACAGATTAATATTTAACAAAATAGAATGTTTGGCCTAAAACATCTCTGAATGTTAATGTATTTTAGCTGTTCTTTAAGTAAAAATCTTTTATACTTTCAGAATGGGTCCACTTATGGAGAGAAACTAATTTTTTAAACAACAGTACATTTCATTTTAATAATAAAGCAACTCATTCATATGGGGACAAAAGAGTGGCTAAATGTTTCTTTAATTACAGAAGTACAACTAGCTCGACTTCAGGACCTAGGATTTAGTATGGATGATTGTCGTAAAGCTCTTTTGATTTGCCAAGGTAATTCCAAATAATTTTTCCGTCACTTTCAATTTTAGTTTTGTAAATTAGAATCTGGTTTTTAATACATCAAATAGACATACTAGCAGTTTCTTGAAACAGCGACAAAATGGAAAATAGTGTTTTCTATCATACAGCCATCAAAAAATACATAGCTACATCCTTTAAATATTCATATTACATTCTTTAAATATTATCCTGTTGCTGGTTATTCCCAATCTCCTAAATATTCTTCTCTTTTAAGTTTCTGTGTGTGAATGACTTACCTTGCTTGAATAAAATATAGCACTATGGTGATATATTTAAAGTTATCAGTTAGCAAGATTGCAGTTCCCCTGTAGTTGTTACATGAATCAAGTATTTTTTTCTCCTAATTCATCCTAACATTCTTTTTTTAAATCTAGAAATTTGCATCAGTTTCTATGCTGCATGTGTTTCTCACTTGCACCTATTCCCGTTACACACTCTAATCTTTATGCTTTTCTTGTTGCATAGTTTGCCTTTGTACTCATTTTTACACATAATATCTAGAAACGAAATCAGATTAAGGCACAAGATTCTCTCTCTTTTTTTTTTTAAACCATTGTCATTTACCTTCTTTTTTTATAGTCACTCAGATTTTAATCCAGAAAATACTTTGTTGCTTCTCTGTTTGCAACCTTAAAATATTACTTTGTATTGATAAAGGAGAATGCCATTATATTTCCTAACCTTAATATCCTTATTTTCCTTAAATAAAACAAACCTTATATCACTTTGCTATAACTTTTTGATTTTGTTGGGGATTCATTTGATTACTTTTCTGGGTTATTTTGTATGAATGATTGAAATAGTGTGCATAACAAATCACTGGATTGTTTGCTTATTTCTTTTAAGGCCAGTTGAAAAAAGCAGCAAGCTGGTTATTTAAAAATGCTGAACCTTTGAAATCACAGTCGTTAGCCTCTGGAGGTCGAGGTAGCCAGGGGACTGTGCCAGTTCAGTTGATCTCTGGAGTGGAGATTAAAGCAGAAAGCATATGCATTTGCTTCATTGATGACTGTATGGACTGTGATGTTCCCCTAGCCGAGTTAACCTTTTCACGTGAGTATTTTTCTTATTTGTCCTCTAATCACTTCCTTAATTTGAAGAATTCTTCTGGACCTATGTTCATAGCTTGAGTTTCCCTTTTTTAGGTCCAGATAAAATGTTTGAAACTGTTTGTGTATATGATTTCCACAAAGAAATGTGTAAACAATTGTGTGAATGCCTAGCACAAAAATAAGATATTGAATGATAAAATGACTATAAAATTGAATAGTGGTAGTGTTGCTGTTTGTATTGTGATAGAGCATAAAAGTATTAATTGAGATCAGTGCTCTGCTTTGTTAAGAACTGAACAAAATCATAGCAAAGCGCTGCAACCCATCCTCCTTTCTTGGAAATAAGCAGAGAGACTAGAGGGAAGAGAAAAAGGGTTGATCATCAAAGAAAGCTTACATCATGGAGATGAGACAATGGAGGAATAAAGAGAGACTTTTCAAAAGTAAAGCTGAATTAAGTCTTGCCAAAGAAATTAAAATAAAATGAGATGTTTTAGGTATGAAAATAAAAAGAAAATAAGGAAGGATGAGGTGGAACCACTCAGGAGCGTGGATGGTAAAGAGATTAAAGATAATCTAGGTATGTCCCCAATACCAAATTAATACTTTGTTTCAGATTTCAGCAGGAATGATAACATGGAACAAGTGCACGAAGGCAGTAGAGCTGATAGAAATGAATATCTAGAAATGAATATTACTACAGCTGAAGTGGAAGAAAAATGTAGAGAGCTTAGTGCATTCAGCTCAGCGGGACTGGATGATTTCCATCTAAGAATACTGAAAGAACTGGCAGCAAGACATAATCGTATGACTGGAGAATAGCGAATGTTGTGCCTAGGTTTTAGAAAGAGGAAAAAGATATCTTGGCATTTGCAAACCTTTTAGTCTCACCACTGTCATATGCAGTGCTTTAGAATAAATTGTGATGGAAAGGATCACAGGTAGAGGGTAGAGGGTATGTAATGCAAGATGGTAGAGGGTATGTAATGCAAGATGGGTTTACCAAAGATCATATAATCCTAACATGATTTCCTTGTTTGAGAAAATAGCTGATTTTTTTTTAGCTAAGGGAAGTACAGTGATTTAGTATATTTGGACTTCAATAAAGAATTTGATGAGGTACCACATAGGAAACTATTAATTAAAATAGGGAAGGTGGGGATCAGAACAAAAACTGTAAGATACATAAGGACCTGGCTAAAGGGGAGAAGGCAGTGGTTTGTGCTGAAGAATAAACTGGAGGGTGGTTACTAGTAGAGTTTCTTAAGTATTGAGAATTCAGTAGTACGGAGCAGGGCCGGCCCGAGCCATTCGTGTGCCCCGGGAGTGTGGCGCATGTGTGGCAGCGCCCCCGGGCACGTGGCACATGCGCGGCCCTGCCCCGGGCACGTGGCACATGCGCGACCCCTCCGGCAGCCCTGCGCGGTGCCCCGGGTGGTAGCTCGGTCAGCCCATAGCTTGGGCCGGCTCTGGTTCGGAGAGCAAGATGATGGTCTTAGAGCCTAATACAAATTTCTGCTCCAAGCTGTGGACTCAGTGTGTTGGTAATCATCCTGTGATTGCTGAGCCACCAATGTTATGTCATTATGGAAGAAGCAGGTGCAATCCTAGGATGCATAAGGTGAAGCATTTTCAGTTGTGATATAGAAGTGTTATTACCTTTGTACAAGGCCCTGATAGGACCTCATTTGGCATTCTGTATGCCGTTCTGGTCACTCATGTTCATGCAAGATGGAACATGTGCAGAGAAGAGCTTCTAGGATGCTCAGGCAAATGGAGGCCCTCTCTTATGAATACAGACTGGAAGAGTGTGGCTTGATTAGCCTTGCAGGAAGAAAGCTGAGAGGGGATGTTGTTGTTTTCTGGAAGTACATGGAATTGTGAAGAACTATATAAACTAAAGGATAGTATTGGCACAAGAACAAATGGATAAACTGGTCATGAATAAATCAAGGATAACGTGAGTTGTGTGGTGGCAATCAACTTAATTTGCTTTAAGAAAGAGCTGGATAAATGTAAGTAGGATTGTAAGAGAGAGGTGCTTGTGAGGGTAGGGGCAAGGACTTTAGCAGGCCCTGGCGCTCACTTCCAATTCATCACATGTTCTGAAACGCTAATGCTTCAGGGTTCCAGATGGCCACCTACAGGTGTCAGGAAGGGATTCCCTTTGTCTTCTTTTCGCCAATATATACTGCTTTTTTGTAAATCTCTGTCCCAGTGGATGGGGTGGACCAGGGCTCTGAGATGGCATTGAACATTTTCTCTTAGAGGTTCTTTGCTGGCTGGTTTTTGCTCACGTTCTTAGAATGTAACTGATTGCCGTATGTGGGATTAGGAAAAAAATTCCTGGGGGGGAGGGAGGCAGGGAGGGAGTGTGTATGTGTAAAATCTGAGGCCTCAGTCACTGGTGCCCTTTAGTCTGTCCTATTCTGTGCCCAGTGCACATCATAGTCTAGTCCTATGTTGGTTGCAATGCTTTGGTCTAACTTCAGTGGTTAGGTTTAATGTGTGGGTGCTTCAGCAGAGGTGGCATTCTGTGATAGACAGATCACACTAGATGACCCATTGTTCCCTTCTGATGTTAGTCTATGACTTCTGATTTCAAAATGCTTCCTTTGAGATAGAATAGATTCTTTTTTTTCCTACTAGAGAGAGACTACTGTTGAAAAAGAAAAGTAATCAAAATGGTTTCAGTATGAAATTTAATATTGTGTAACCTTGGCTATAAAATCTGACTGAAGGTTGTGGGAGGCAATGTTTCATTGAGTAGATAATTATGCCTTTTTAGTAAGGAAGGAAGCTAAATAAGTGTCTATCTTGACCTCAAGCAAATGTGACTCCAAGTGTTTTATGCATAGATATCTCACAGAGCAAAAGAAAGAAACATATCCTCCATTAAAGATACCTATAACTATATCTTTGACAGATTACCTCACAGGGCTCATGACATTTACTTTCTTTCTGACCATTGTCCAGGACAAAGCTTGGAAAGTTTATTGGTCCTGGTAGTATCTGTGCTGATCTCTTGAAATGTTTCTTTCTAGCTTTTGCAGTTTGCGGTATTGGACCTTGACATTCTATCCTGCTGACTCCTGTTTCCCTCTGTCCCCCTCCACTTCAACTATAACAGGATTCCAGCATCAACTATTTCATAGGATGCAAAAGACTGAATGTTTTACACCACTTTAATTCTTGTATTCTAACTACTTGTGGATAGTATTTAGTAATGGTGTTGAGTTTTTATTGCAAAAAGATGGTGATCAGATGTAAACTCTTTTTTTCAAGCTAGGATTTATTCCAGTCTTGTTAGTTTTCAAGGTACAGAATTTTAGGACTACCGTTTAAGTCCTGACATTTAGCTGTGCTGTTTGGCACCGATTCAGAACTTGTGTGACTATATACTGTAATTTTTTTTCGTGCCTTCTGCTGTGTTATATGTAGAGAAGTGATCCTCGTCACTTTTTTGTTTTGTTTGGCAAATTTTTTACATCAGATTATTCTGTGAAAATTGTGGACTTTTGATGACATCCAGTTATTAAGGCTGCTATTAGAATAAAGTATAGCTGAGACTAGTATGTTAATTGCATAGCTGGAGTGGACGTACTTTAATTCAGATATTGGTGCAGTCCCCATGGGGGGAGGTTGATGGGAGAAATGCTCCCATCGACTTCCTTTACTCCTTGTGGGGAGTAGGAGTACCGACATCGATGGGTGCACCCTCAGCGTTCACTTTAGTGGGTCCTTAGTAGGCACACTAAATTGAACGTCAGAAGATCAACCTCTGGAGCATTGATTGTGGGTAAATATAAACATGGCCTGAGAAACAATCACAATCATGAACATTTTCTGCCATTTCTGAGATGGGAGGAGGTGGTTTCAGAAGCAGATTACAAGCTCTCTGGAGATGGGGCTGTGTCCACTTGGGTTTTTACAGCACATAGGATAATAGGGCCCCAGTCCTGATGTGAGCTCTGGGGTGTGGCTATACCATATACCTTAATTACCTGTATATTACTTTGATTTAAAGAATATTGTAGAGTGTGGTGTGTTGCTTGTATTGTTCAGGGTTATTTTTTTAAATAAAACTCTTCATTGTTTGTTTGTTAATGCAACTTTAAATTAAGGACTCAGTCATATTTTTCTTCTATTAGTACAATGTTTACTTTCGTTACAGGTTTGAATTTTCTCCAGCATGTGAGAGCCAGCCCTGAAGGCTATGCTCATTTTACACTCTCTGGAGATTATTATAACCGTGAGCTTTCGGGTAAATATAAAATGCATACATTGTTGTAAGAGTTGGAAAGCAGTCTTGCATACTTTAGCTGTCTGGAGTTCACTCAATATAAATTTTATGTAAGGGGTGGGGAGGACTGCTGTGTCAGCAAATTGTGTGCAGATGGAACAAAGGGATTTCCTTAAATACACTTGATGAAAAAGAAATTTATACACTGTCAACATTAAAATAAAATATTTTTAAAATCCTTACTTGTATTATTAATCACACCCTAAAAAATATATTTCTTGTTATTTTATACTCCTTTCTGATATTTCATTCTCTTGTTACAACCTACTTAGCATTTCTTCTAATATGAGAACCATAAAGAGGGCATCTAATTACATTTTAAATACAATATATTTATAACTGATAGACATCTAATTCTCTTTTCCTTGTATGTGGACAGTGAGAACATCGTAACTATGTTTAAGATTTTTTAAAAAGTGTACAAACTCTCCTGGGTCAGAGTATAAATCAGCCACTAGTTTTATGGTAGTTAACAATGTTTCTAAAATTTACATTAAAAATGGAATTAAATGTTGACAATAAAGACATCTTCAGGAATAATTTGTCAATGAAGTAATTTGCTATGCTGGCTAGACAGAATGAGTAATTTCTTTCCTAGTTTGGGATGTATTTAAAATCTTCTTGTTTCATGATGCTATGTAGTAGATATCAGTTCACAGCCATATTCTCTGCAATTTTGTGAAATTCTGCTTAATTATACAAATAAATATTACTCAATCATACCACTAATTGGTTTTCATTTGAGATTGTAGTTTTCTCTAAGATCTTGATGACTAGATAAGAATTTCAGGATATATTTGTCATGGTTCCTATTTGAATAACTTCATACAACCTGGAAATTTGCTCGACTCTTCAATTATAAAAGTCCGTCTTGAACAGTGATTGAAAGTAGAGGCCTTTTCACCAAGGTTACTGGAAACTTATGTATGTAAGAAGTTTTCCGACATAAACGTGAGATGTTTGTCTAATCACACTTTTTATGTTCTCTCAGGCTGGGAGCCATTTATTGAGCCATGGCCCTGTTCAGTTTCCTGGCAAAAACAGGCATCCAGCCGCCTCCACCCTTCTCGCCTGAAGGTGGAAGCAAAGGCTAAACATCGTCTGGATATCAATATTACCTCTGTATTAACTGGTGTGTATGAGAAGATTCGTAGAATATTATCCCGGATAGCACATGATATTGACATTAGACATTGTTAACTGAGTTCTGTCAGTATCCTCTGTCATAAGTCTTGGCATAAGTTTCTTCAGATTGTTATAGGCAAGTATAGAATATCTGAATCAACATTTTATCAGAGTTGTTGAAAGTATGAAGAGTTTTTAAGGATATATTTTACAGCATAGAAGGCATTCTTACTTTGGTCATCTACATTCTCTTTAATTAGTTTGCTAGCAGTAACTTATTTTTAATGTAAAGCAGGTTTTCACAAAACTTCCCACATTTAAAGAATTTAAAATTATTTTAATACTTACTAATTTTCAGCAAGCTGATATATGACGACTCCTCATTTAGTCCAATAATGGTATTATTGATATTCTTATCGGAGGACTAAGTCATCAAGCTCTTATGTCTTTGATTCCACTTTAAAACCTAAGAGTGACTTCTGGCTTGAGTAATCTAAAATGCCCTGTTTCACTTGATATAGGTTCTCCTGTCAAACAGAGTATTTTCCTTTGTCTTTTTTGCATAAGTATGTGACAGGTAGCTGATCTGATTGAGGTTCCAGGTATCCGTGGTACAACAGCACAAGAATAAACTGCAAACAACAAAATGTCATGTTTACATTTAGCCATCTTTCATTCATGAGTTTATTGAGCCAGCTAAGGACATTTGGCTTAATTGAGGCTTGATTGCAATAAGGACCAAGCATTATTGTTGTCTTAAATTGCCATCTTAAGGAATCAAGTATTTCTTAAATTGTCCTGCTTCAAGTGGTACTGGCAGAGTCAAGGGGGGCAGCGTTTGTGGGACTAGTGCAGGGGAGAATCATCTCAGTCCGTACTTTTTTTTTTTTCAGGGCAGTCTATTAAAACTTGTCATTGACAGCAGACTGGTATGATTATAAGTATTACTTTGATGAGTCTCCCCTGTGAATGTTTATATCATATGAAAGAGAGCCATAATCTTATGTGGTACTTTCAAAAACATTACAATCTGTGCCGGAAGTAGCTGTAGTAAATAAGATGATTTTCCTCTTAAACTGTGACATTCCCCCCCAAGAATGTTTTAAGGCTATAAATGATAGAAATGTTATCAAAGTGTCAGAACAACAGTCATAGGAAGATATTGTACGTAAGCTCAGTACAAGAGTGTAGCTGAGGGCAGTTGTTTGGAGAAGACCGCTGTGATTTCTGTGAGCTGTGGCATGAAATTAAACAATGGAAGTAGCCTATTGTAACTAGTTGATGAAATAAATTATTAGCCACTACAATATGGAAGAATAATATTAGCCCTATGACTTTAACGTACATTTCATGTAACGTACTTAATTCAACTGTTACTGAACAGACATTTAGCAGTTATCCTTATTCTTATGATCTTTTTTGTTTATATCCCTCTAGAACAGTACGCTAGTACCAAAAAGTCATGGATGGCAGATTACTGTAAACAGGAGAAAGTGGACACAGTCAAATCAGAAGACTGGATGGGATCTTCTGTGGACCCACCATCCTTTGGACAGAGTATGACATTTATTAATCATGTATTTCTTTGTCTGGAAGTTCTGACATATGCAACTATTTTGCTCATGATACAAGTTCAAAGTCTGGTATTTATCAGCACACCATGCATTTTAAGGAATTCAAGGCAAGAATAAATTTGTTTCTGTTGTACTACAATAATCCCTTCAGGAGCATTTTCTGTTTTAGGCTGCTTGGCTTTGAATTAAGAATATGCACTGCTAATTTTACATCCTTATGTCCGTCAGATGCTTTCAGTGAATGGCAAACTATATTACAGCACTATCGTATAAAAGACCAAATAGGCTGAGTGTAACAATAGCAGTACATTCAATTCTGAGACTTTTTTGTGTCTTTGGCCTCTACACTGCAGAGGGAAAGTTGGCTTAAGGTACGCAGCTCCAGCTATGTAAATAATGTAGCTGGAGTTGATGTACCGTAAGTTGAGCTTGGCACTGTCTCCACAGTGGGAGATCGACAGGAGAAATGCTCCCATCCACTTCCCTTACTCTTTGCAATGGTGAGGAGTACCTGCACTGACGGAGGTGCCCTCCGTGTTCAATTTAGCAGATCTTTACTAGACCTGCCAATTTGAACCCCGGAAGAGTGAACACCAGATCATCTATCCTCCGGTAAGTGGAGACATGGCCTCATATTACCACTTAGGCTTGCTATGGGATAGTGTTAATGAGCTCCAGTCATCTTTGTACCAAAGCTACTTCCTTTAACACTGTTGAGAACTGGAGAACTTTTTGATGGATAGCTGACTTGCCACATGATCTAATGTGATCTTAGCAGTTTTTCTAGTTTATTTGGAGAATTCAGGTTTTGTCTTGACTGCACATTTCCAGTGATAGCTTCAGAAATGTCTCCTACATTCAGCAAACCTGTTTTTGCCAACTACAAATTCTTTACACCTAAAATGTTTGAACCCAATTTCTTTCTTCTTGAGATGCAAAGTTACTGTGTTCATTTGACTTTTACAGCTAAAACATTAGAATAGGGGGGGGAAAAAACCCCACCACCACAAAGCAGCTCTTTGGTATTTTTCATGTTTTCCATGGGATTCTGAGATTATTTCAGGAATCAATGTAAAAAAGAAAAACTGGTCTGTCCCACTCACGCTGGGCTGCCCTAATTCACCTATAGCCATCATTTGCTCAAGAATACAGAAGATAAGTTTGCCTCCTTCCTCCCTTCCCCCATTAATAGACCATAGAATTTCAGATAGTTCTGAAATCCTTGGATGATGACAGTGCTGCAGCTCAAAGAACTGACAAGGCAAATGGTTAGTTTGAAATACAAATGCCATTTGACTGCTATACCGTGAGCTCTTGTAGAAACATGACTTTTTAAAACAATACATCTCCTGTAATTGGGGGAAAAAAAAGTTGCTTGGGTATTGTAGCATATTAATCCTGGGACTTTTTCTGTGCCGGTGCCAACTTCCACAGTGAAATAGCAATAGCAGTGGTGTTCCCAGCACCAAGATCCAATTAATTTAATATCTGAGCAAGGTTTACAGTTTTCTTTCATGGTCTGACTGTATTCGTTTTTATTGACAGTACTCATTGAATAGGAATAATAAAATATCCCCATCAAAGAGAAAGTATGATTGTCAGATCTATTTGTCTTGTTTTTTTTTAATTTATTGAGAAATAAACATCATATCTCTCACATCAACCAGGCGATATTAAAGTTAACCAATAGAACAACTGCATTTTTGAATGAAACTAGAATAAACCTGGCTAAACGTTTTGCTTTGAAAGTTCCACTTAATTCTGAGTGAGCATTGCATTTGGTAGTTCCTGACTTGCCCTTCTCCCCCCTGTAGTGTTTGGAACTTTTTTACTGAAGAAATAGAAATTCTCAAATTCTAGTTTAGCACTACGAAATGGTGCCCATTCACTGATTGCATGATGCCAACAATCTGTGTAACTCTCCTTATTCTTGTATGCATAATACAGAAGCATCTGCCTGTATATCTGCATTTATCCTTACCTGCTAACTTTGTCTTTCCTGTCTGCCAGGCCTTCCCCTTGTCTACCTTAGAACTAGGAGTACAGCCAGTCTGACTAACCTAGAACATCAGATCTATACTAGAGGTACTGTACTGCAGAGAGAGAGAATGCTTTGCTTTTTCCAGGGAATATCTTGTACAATAAATACTGCATTGTATATGTGACTTGCCTATAAATCAAACCTCTAATTCCTATATATAAAAGTTGTTCATGCACCCCATATATATTACAGTAACCATATTTTACGAACCCAAAATCAGGACACACGGTCTGAAAAGGATTTTTTTCTGATTTGTGAATTTATTTATATGAAAAGTCTTACAAAAGTATAAAAATTCAATCACAGGTTGGTGAGTCAGCAGGCTGGGCATGCAGGGTGATGAGTAAGTGGATTGGTGGTGCAGGGTCTCAGTGGAGGGGGTGAGTGAGCTGTCTGGGGTGTTGGCAGGGTGGTGAGTGGGTTGGCTGGGAGTGTGGGATCTCGGTCGAGTTGGTGGTGAGTGTGCTAGTGGTGCGGGGTGTCAGTAGAGGCAGTGAGTGAGCGGGTGTAGGGTTTCAGCAGGGTGGTGAGTGAGTCAGCCGGGGGTGCTTGGTCTGGGCATGAGCAGTCTTGCTTTCACGCAGCTCCCAACACTGTGCCCCAGGCACCGCCTCCTACTACATCTGTTGGCTAGATTCTGGAGCAGCAGGAAAAGCCTCCAGGAAGCGTGTCCCTACACTGCTGTTCCTCCAGCCAAGAGAGGCGTGGGAAGAGTGGCAGTGTACACAGATGCTTCTAGCTCCTCTTCTTCCCTGCAAGCTGGGTCTGGTGGGGAGCCTCGGGGCTTTCTCTCCTTCTCCTCCATCCCGCTTCTTCGCTCCCCTCCCTCCCCCGCTGAAATGTTTGCTGAAATAATGGAATTTCCAGGATATATTGATGATTTAGGTGAACAACGGAACAGAATATTTGAAATCGGTACTGTGCTGGAAAATCCAGGGTGTATGCTTGGTGTACATATATATCTCTTGTGTGTTTTCTGGATCTGTCAGCAGGGAAGGAAGTGGACCAGTCCTCCTATCTAGGAAGGCTGTCTCCTTGAGGGAATGAAAGAGGAATCATATCCTGCTTTGAATCCATTTTCTAGGCAGTAGAGTAGAAGTTTGGTAGAAATGTCTCTGTCGATAGGCAAGTCCTCTAAATATTTACACACCAAGATAATCTGGATAGCCCTGCTGTAATCAGTTTATATATCCAGTTAATAAAAATTAGGATGATTTGAAAAGCATATTGATTTTCAACGAGCATCAGAAAGTAAAACATTTTTAATAATTGAAATGTTAATTTATTTGCTACATGATTAACTTGTACTGTCTTTTTGCCAAAAAGGCCCAGGCTACGTCTATACAGCTTTCCTCTTCTGCAAAGTCTATGCAAATGAAGTGCAGATTAGCATATTCCCACACTTCATTTGCATAATTAATTAGGAGCCATTTTTGTGCAAGATGTTTTTGCGCAAAAAGGTGCCATCTACACAGCGCCTTTTTGCGCAAAGCCCCCCTCTTGCGCAAGAGCCGTTCTTCCTCATTTTTTCCGTGCTTCATTGCATAGACTTTTGTGGAAGAGGGAAGCTGTGTAGACGTAGCCTCAGAGGGGTAACCGTATTAGTCTATAACGGCTCATCTAGACTACGTTGAAGTAGTCTATGAAAGAGGATATGCAAATTCAGCGGGAATTTCCATATCTTCTTCCAAACTCACTTTCGAAAGTAGTCGAGATGTGTTTTTTTCCGGCAACCCACCCTTTTTCGAAAAGCTGCTCTTCCTCAAAAAATGAAGTTTACACGTTTTTTTGAAAAGGGGGGTTGTCGAAAAAACTGCGTCCCAACTACTTTCACTTTCGAAAGCGAGATCGGAAGAAGATATGCCAATTTCCACAGAATTTACATATCCTCTTTCAAAACTTCAGCGTAGTCTAGACATAGCCTAACTTTAAAGACAATGAACAGTTAATATATTTGTTAGTCTCTAAGATGCCACAGGACTGCTCTTTTTTTAAACAGATTTGCTGTTTAAAATAAGTTATTTTCAATTTGAGCCATTATGGAACATTAAACAACATGTTTGCCAGAAGTCATTTCCCATGTGAAAAGGCTAATAAATTGGGGGGAAAAGCCTGTAATAAAACTGCATTTGAAGTTGTTTTTATCTCTCACTTCATAAAAGTGTATACTTGGTGCATAGATAGTTGATAGGCTCAAAGAAAAGTTAAAAATTTTGAAACTATATGGGGATTTAATTTTTTGAACACATTATAGAATCATAGAGCTGGAAGAGACCTCAGGAGGTCATCAAGTCCAGCCCC
>JANRFK010003894.1:16138624-16165886 GCA_030068395.1 Apalone spinifera | reverse complement strand
TTGTTCTGCCATCCATCACTACTGTGAACAGCCGTTCTCCATCCTCTTTGGAACTTCCCTTCAGGAAGTTAAAGGCTGCTATCAAATCCCTCCTCACTCTTCTCTTCTGTAGACTAAACAAACCCAAATCTCTCAGCCACTCCTCATAGGTCATATGCTCCAGACCCCTACTCATTTTGGTCACCTTCCATTGGAACCTCTCCAATGTGTCCACATCCTTCCTGTAGTTGGGACACACATACTCCAGATGTGGCCTCACCAGTGCCGAATAAAGAAGAATAATCACTTAGTTTGCTTATATCCTTTAATAAGTTTTTGAACTAAAATGAGATGCGGATACATTCAGAATATTGTATATACAATTGAAAACTTTGCCTAAATATAAACTTCTGCGTTCTTCCAAAATTTGATTACTGAATTGCCAAATTGCAGTATTTTACACTTTTAAAATTACTTTAATGAGAGTGGAAATAAAAGAAAAAACATGCATCTGATGCAAAAAAATCCTTCTTAGTTCTGATTTCTGATATTTTGAATCCTCAGTTTGAGAAGCTACAATCCATACAGCATGTTCTATTTTGAATGTCATCATGCCATAAAATTGTTGACACGGTCCAAAAATTTATTTTGCAATTGCTCTTGAAACTATAAATCAACAACTGATAAAGTCTAGATTAAAAATGCTTGTTTTCCTTCTGCTCTGTAATCCTATGTAACTGGAAGCAGTTATATTTTTACTAAATTAGTTAAAAAAATTGTGAACCTGCTATTGGCAGAAGAATTTTTTAAAATCTGGAATAACTTAATCTTCCTGTCTTTGTAATGACTTGAAATTTTATCATCAGTTTCAGTGGAATTAGTTTTAAGTCATAGCTGACCTTATTAAGAATACAGGCCTTCTTTTCCATTCACTGTTTGGAATAAAGTTTTTACTATTGGTAGGCAGTCCTAATTACTTTGTTCAGAAGCTTCATATTGTTTTTAAGTGCTTTCACTTCTAATTCTATATATTTTCAGAATTCATATTGCCATA
Source organism: Apalone spinifera (assembly GCA_030068395.1). Lineage (NCBI taxonomy): Eukaryota > Metazoa > Chordata > Testudines > Trionychidae > Apalone > Apalone spinifera. Next base: position 16,164,853 of record JANRFK010003894.1, on the reverse strand, counting down.
AGAACATATAAAAGTGTCAGAGTAAATAAGATAAGGTGTGTGTCAGGGTGACAGCAAGTGAAGAAAACTTATTTTATTAGTGTGAGTAAGCAGCTGAACAACCTGCATAATACTAAACCCTTGGCTGTTATATTCTATGAGTTATCCACTGATAAATTTCTGTATTTCATGGGACAAATTCTAAGTAGCTTTTACAGCTTTATTTAAGTCATTTGAGCTATGACAACTTGCACCTGTTGGGGATCTGCCCGAATAGGTATAGAAAATATAGAGCAGGGATTGGCAATAAATAGCCTGAGGGCCGGATGTGCTTCGTAAGCGTTTGTCCTTTATTTACCTTAACGTTTGCAGATAAGGCTGCTCACAGCTCCCATTGGCTGCAGATCACTGTTCCCGGCCAATGAGAGCTGTGAGAAACAATGTCTTAGTCTGCACCTCTTCCTGCAGCTCCCATTGGCTGGAAACAGCAATTTGCAGAGAATGTAAGCCAGGAGTTGCCCTATCTGTAGATGCGCAGATAAATAAAGTGTCTGATGGCCCACCAACAGCTAATCTTGGCGAACCACGTTTAGCCTATGGGTTGCTTATTGACCACCCCAGACGTGCTTCAAGATACAAATAACTCCTGCTAAACTTAGTAATTATTGTCTTTATGTGGTGGTCGGAGAATAAGTCCTCAGAATATGAGAACTGTTGAATTATGGATGTACCTGTACTTACTTGGATTTTCATCTTAAATTAAAGGCAATGATTTACCATTAGAAACAATCATTTATATTTGAAAAAAGATTAATTATAGTCAATTATAAAATTACATTTCTAGTTGCTACTTCTGAATCCTCTGGCAGTGAAAGGCAACAATTAAAATGTGCTCTTTTTCTGAGCAATATGCTAGGCTTCATTCCTTCTATTTTTAAAAACATTTTGTTCTGGTGGTGTTTTCCTGATGATTGGGTCTAGTGAGCAGCCACTTTTCTTTTACAAAAATAAAATAGCCCTTTGAAGTGGACCATTTGTTTTTGTCAGTCAGAGCCAATATCCTGTTATGACAAATAGATTTAACTGACAGAGTGCAATGGTATAGGAAATAGCAGGGTACCATCTGCTCTTGTTAGACAAACATTCTTGATATACTCTATTGTATTAAAAAGGTCACATATGATAGATGAACTTCATTATTCAATGTTTTTGTAGCCTTCTACATTTTAACATTTCTGGTTTTTAATTGAGATGCATTCAGGTTAATTTTGTTTACTTTATGATCTAAAATGACCTTAAGCTATGCAGGAAATCTATTTCTGACTTGCTGTTATTTTAATGATAAAAAAATAACATTTAGGTGGATACTGGAATGGCTCAATCGTCTGTAGAAAATAATGTACAACTTCTCTTCTTTAGCTGATGGCTTAAATCTAGCTCAGATTAGTACAGGTTGAACCTCTCATCTGGCACTCTGTGGTCTAGCAATATCTATGGTCTGGCATGATTTTAGATAACCAGATATCCACTTACTATGGTCGTGGCTGAGTTAATCGCAGCCCCATAAAGTTTGTTTACAGCCACCAGTCCTGGTTCTCAGTGTTCTGTGCTGTTGTTTAGCTCTAATTTACCCCTAAATGTCTTCTAAGAGCCCAGTAAGAAGTGGAAGTGATGGTAATGCTGCTAGATAATATTGACCTTCCATGGTTCAACAAATTCTCTGATTGTGTGCAAGTCAAGTTCCCAGGATGCTGGATTAGAGAGATTCAAACTGTAGTAACAGTATGTGGTTACCATGTCACGAGTGGCTGGGCGTACAGGCGGTCCCTGACTTGCGATGTGATCGGTTCCTGGGGAAGCGTCGCAAGTTGGGGGCGTTGTAACTCGAACCCTCATTGACAGTAGGCGCCGTGCACCATTGTAAATGTGGGCCAAGGACGTAAGTCAGGGTTTTTCGGCCCCTTCTGCACTTACAAAAATGGTTGTAAGTGCAGAGCGTGGCAAGTCGGGCCATTGTAATGCAGGGGTTTCCTGTATAAGAAATTTGTTGGTGAACTCAGTCCGGTTCCTAGTTGGAAATCTATCAACAAAATAATCATCACTACTGGACATTTGGGGCTCATGCAGATTGATAAGACTGTGGAGGGAAAAAATGTTTTTGTTTACTGTATACCTGTCCTGTGAATATAGGCCTTTAGTTTCAGAGCTGACAGTTTGACCTAACTATTAAATATATGCTTCTAAGTGTGTGTGTAAAAATTCTTTTATATATCTATTATGCTTTGGATTTCTATTTTTTTTTTCTTTTTCACTCTGTGCGAGTGTTGATTCTCTAGACTTTTTGATTTTTTGCAACTAAGGCATCTCCACTAATTTTCATCAACACCTAACATGTTTCTGTGAGTTACATTTAATAAACAAACCTCTTTTATTCTTTTATAGCTGAAATGAAGGCCCCAAAACGCAGACAACCCTTTGTACCATTTGCGCTGCGGAATCACACGGGATGTACTCTGTGGTTTGCTACACTAACTACTACACCTACCCGGTAAAGAACAGTTGTGGTGTCATTGTAACAATATTTGCCATGCCTTTCTGCCATGCAGATGCTGTGAAAAAGGATAAGAGTAGATTTGTTTTCTGTTGAATTTTTTAATTCAAAAAATGTTTGAGATTAAGCTATGAGGAAGCATAATGACATTTTGGAATAGATTTTATAAAAAGGGGAAGAAAAAGGAAAAAAAACACTTTTATTCATATTGGATCTTAAAACAAAAAAAAAATTGGTCTAATCATGACCACCTTTTGATCACTGAAGCATTCCCATAGTTGCCAGTACATTTGATTTTTCTGGTTAAACCTTTGAGACCTTTTATATTAGACAATTTTTTTTCAGAGTCCTTAGTTTTCTCTCCTTATGCTTGTTTTTACCATGTTGTGATGCTAAATTGGCATTTTGTTCAGGAATATGTACAAACTAATTATACATAGAAGTTTTAGTCTAATGTAATTCTCTTTACAGTGCAGCGCTATCTCACAGTGGGAGTCCAGGTGTCATTTCTGAGGAAAATGGAACGTTTCTTGATGATGCACACAATGTCAGTGAGTGGCGAGAAGTTCTCACTAGTGAGGAGATTCCATTTGAATTTGAAGCCAGAGGGAAACTAAGACACAGGTAAAAAAGCAAACTATCAGTTTTCTTTTGGAATTTGTGCACACTTGCATGGGAACAAATTTTTAGGAATGGTGTGCAGTAGAATTTTTTTTTTAAATGCTTGGCAATCTTAAAATCTTCCCTTGATTTTCACATACTTGAAAACATATATAGTATCTGCAGCTAAATTCTGTTAGATAAGCAACCTATTCATAAGGATTTCAGTGGAAGTTGTGTATTTGAAGTCAGGATTTGACCATTACAAAATTATTTCTGTAAGTTATTTTACTCATTTTGATTTTGTAAAAGTGGTATTTCTTGTATTTCTAGAAAAACTTGGGAGAAAAGATTGTCAGTTTGCTTGACTAAATGCCTTATTCTGTGAAGAATGTATGTTGGCTAACAGTTGAATTTAAAACCAGAGGATACTAACAAGTATTTAACAAGTTTATTTTTTGTTTTCCATGCACTGCATGTGGGCTGTAGTTGTATTTGCATAGTTTGTATGAGCTGACATTGGATATTATCTCTTAAATTAAAAAGCACATTTTTTTGACTCTTGAAATAGAAAACTATATTTTTACATTTGAGTAGTCGAGCACTAATAATCCCTTAATGCAACAGATGAATCCAGACTATATTGGTTCTAATTATTGTTTTGGCTTACCTTTGTGAGATGGTGTCTTAAATTAAGGCATCATCCATTTCATTATCTGAACTAACAGGCACACACATGATCTAAGAATTCATCAGCTTCAAGTGAGAGTAAATGGCTGGGAACAAGTTAGTCCAGTGTCAGTAGACAAAGTTGGAACCTTTTTCCGATATGCAGCACCTGACAAGAACACATCATCTTCTACTGTAAGTTCTGATTGAGTATATTTCAATGATGTCTCTTCAAAATGTTTACTTGGGTAATCTTCAAAATTTTATTGCTAAAGCAGTAGCTATTCACTTATGGAACCTTCTTTCTCTTCAGTCAGCTCAAAATGAGTGTTTAGTGATCTTGGGTCAGTTACCAGCTGCAAAAATAACATACATACGATAGCCATCCAAGTTATTAGTCTCTGCTCAACAGAGAATCCAAGCTCAGAATGACAGAAATATTGAATTCGTAATAGTATCATAGATCCATTATTAAAATTATGAATCACAATAATCAGGGCTCGACAATCTATGTAATCTACTCGCCCATAGTGAGTAGATTACATCCTGAAAGAGCTGGGTTTGGGCAGTCTGCGCATGTGCAGAATGCCGGACAGCGCGGCTCGGCAAGCCCTGCCAATAATATTGCTCCTATGTCCTGTTTGTTGCTCTATTGCAGGCTTTTTAGGTCTACTTTCCATAGTTAATTGATTGAAGATCAACTATATTGATAATTGTATATAATTCTGTGGTTGCATTGGGGTGTGGTTGCTTTGACAAAAATCTGTTTTGTGAATACAAAAATTTAATTGGGCCAGCCCACAGACTGGCATTCATGCTGAGGCCTAATGGCAAAGTAATCCTGTAGGTACAAGGAGTAAGTAGTGAGACTCCAAGGCCCCAGGCTGCAAGTTGCTGAGCCATCAGTGAAATGAAGAGTTGATGGTCTCTTATCAGGCAGAACTAGGCTGTAATTTTATAAAATTGAGGGGGCCAATCACTATTCAAGAGGAGTTCTGGGGTGAAGGGGTTGTAAAATATTTTCAGCAGTCCTAAGATTTGCATATCATATAAACAGGTTGAACCTCTCTAGTCTGGCACCCTCAGGACCTTGACTGGTGCCGAACCAGATAATTTACTGAATCATAGGAGGTCATTATTGTCTAGCAGCATTACCAACACCTCTATTGTTTTCTGGGCTCTTAAAAGACATTTAGGAGTAAATTAGAGCTAAATAACAGCACAGAACACGAGAACCAGGAGTGGTGGCTGAAAGCAAACTTTTATGAGACTGCAGGCAACTTGGCCACATTATGATAAGTGGACATCCAGCTAACTAAGTCATACTGGACCACGGAAGTTGCTGGACCAGGGAGTGCAAGACTGAAACTCTGTTGTTGAGATTACTGTGTGTGTATTTCTTATGCTGTCACATTTTCTGGCAACTCCTCCCTTTTCTTTTCTACAAAACAATAGAATTACAAAATACAGGAAATAATCATGTATTACTTTTTGTAGCTAATCTTGACACTTCTCCAAAGCTATGGAGAGTATCTGCAAGACTATTTATTACAGTTTTGCTTTGCTTCTCACAAAGCAGTGAGATTCGTTAGAACTGACACTAGCAGTTTACAAGGTGCTTTGATTAATAAATTTTACTTTATTCTTCGTTAGGTTGGGAGCCCCATCAGTAGAACAAATATAATACATCCCCATGTCTATGTGAGTACATTTTTTTTAGTTATTCCTTTAGACATATATTAATTAAAGAAGTTTAATTCTGTAAACATAGTAATGATTATTTTCTCTTTATAAAACGTTTGACAGACTTTAGTGCATGTTGTATCCATATAGTGATGCTTATCTGATTCTGGAAGTTAGTGTTATTCCTACAGGAATTCTTAAACTATAAAAGTTCTGCACACAAATTTTTAAAATCCTGCAAATTTTATTTATCAATAATAAAAACATGGAAGCTCCAGCATGGCAATAAGGAACACCGTGTCACTGGCTACTCAGAGGTGAGAGATGACCCTACAGCCTTCCTACTGGGGACAGGGAATCAGTAGTGAGACTGACAGTGGAAGGACCAAGCTCCAGAAACACTCTTGGGCCCTGCCCTTCTACACCAGATGTGGGCAGACATGCTTAGCTCAGCAGCATGCAAGTATGGAAGGATTTAGTGTGGAAGGACCCAGGTGTGGGGCATTCCGGATGCAGGTAGCTCACATAACTATCTGCAGGGGGTCCAGGTGTATCTGGATGCACAGGTGCTCATTGCGGAGAAGGGGTTCCAGGCGTAGAGTCAATCCGACTCTGTTGAGGTGTAGTGAGAGGTCCTGGTGAGGGTAGCATTCCCTTGAACCTAATGTATGGTTACTTCCATTCTTCCATTATTTCCTCTACAGGGAAAGTTTTGTTTTCCCTGTTCTGTCTCAAAAATACGAGCTCCCCCAAGGAATTGCAACTGATTTCCTCCTCCTTAACACTGAAGACCCTTACTCTTGTGTATGATTCGCCTCATTTCGTACTAATTTTTGCAATAGCATCACATATTGCTGCTGCTTTATCACCTCAAGCACCACCAGGTGGAATGATCTATTTGCACACTGGATTATTTATAAATAATTTCATTTCTCAAGCACTGGAGGTGTGCACAACAATAATAGTTATGTAATAATAATTTAGGAAACCAATCAAAGCTGTTCATCGTTCTTCCACATTCAGATGGAGAATCACCAACATCAGCGCTCCCGAATACCACAAGTGTTTGTATAATTTTAACTTCCATCCTTTTTTGTGTTGGCAGACAGTCCACTAAGCTAGTGAAATAGCATTATAGTGGGTTAAGGAGCATCTTGAACATCACTCCAATAGTAATAGAACATTCTTCCCCAACCCCAGATATGGTGATCAGTTAAGTACAGGGCATGTATGCAAGACCCACTAGCTAGCTACCTGGGAGAGAATTCTCTGTGATAATTCAGAGCCCTTGCCATGTAATGTCCCATCACCAGTCATTGATACTTGTTGCTTGCAGTCACAGACTGGCTACATGTCATTGTAAGAAGTCTCATCATGTCATCCCTTCTATAAACTTATCAAGATCAGTCTTGAAGCCAGTTAGGATTTTTGCCCTCACTGCTCTTCTTGGAAAGCTGTTCCAGAGCCATTACTAATCATCAAAAGGTTTTAAGAACCATTGCAATCTGTCTTCTCAGCTCTGTTCTCATCTACTTTGGCACCTTAATCAGCACCAGACAAAAAAAGGAAAACAAATCTTTTACAAGCTGGCACTGCTTGACATGTTTACCCGTAGACAATGGAAATATAAGAAAAGCCACTTGCTGTGGCAAGTTCCTCTTTATCTCTAATCTATTTATTCATTTGTATTGTGGTTGCTCCTAAGGGTCCCACCCTTGGATTGTTCTAGGTATTGTGCAAAAAGGGCCCTTCACCCACAGAGTTTATGGTCTCAGTAGACACTGAACCTGGACACATCTTCACACCATAAAATTCTCTTTAAAAATGTGACATTTAGTGTACAACGTTAGATCTGGGAGAAAACTGAGGCATAAGCAAACTGAATGGAAATTCCCCTTGACGCTTTTACCTCCTTAGGGCTCAATCTAAATCCCATGAGTGGAAATTTTCTATTGCTTTACAGTGAGTTTTGGAACGTCCTTTGACGATCATATCCTGTGGAGCTAAAGTTTGGCATTTTAGCTACCTGCAACAGAAGGGAACATTGATAATAGCAAGTGCCATAACCACAAAAGACCTATGATGGCTAGATTATCTAAAAATTAATCGGCACAATGGCAAACTGTATTTTGATAGAAGAGCACTGTTTTCCCAAACGCTATTTTTTAAAGACTCTTGGATAGAGCGCCACTAATTCTAGGAAAAAAATGTGTTAATTTCTGCCTGCCAGAATTTTTTATTATTGTTGTTGTTGCAATTTAAAAACAACAATCCTAAACGGTAAAGCTAAGAGATCTTGGCATTGCTCATTTTATCCTGCTGTTCTTGTCGTCAGCAATGCTGGGAGCGTGAGGTTAAATGCAGAACTATTTGTCTTTCACCTGAACCGAGTGCAAAGTTCATCAGAAATATTTAAGAGCAAAACTTTGAAGAATAAATAAAAATACTATTACATAACATGTTAGAAAGATTATATTAATGTTTCTCTTCATAATCTTTAGAATTCTTCTTTAAGGACATGATGTTTTGAAATGGCAAATCTTGAGTAAATTACTAACCCCATAACTGAGGTTAGTATTTTGAGTTGCTTTAGTTGGGTGGTGAGTTTAGTTGAGGTGCCTTGGTTGTTTTAAATAAATCTTTCTTGTGAACTTTCTTCCCAGAATGGGGGCTATCTTTAAAAAAATAAAATACTTCTGTGTTTTCCTTCTGATCTTAGACTTGCAGAATGCTGAATATGCTGCTGGCAAGTTTCAGCAAAACTATGTGCATTTCATTGTGTTAGGTTTGTTTTTTTTTATTTTGTTTTAATAAAATTAATGGCAGTTTAAAATCCTCGACCGACAGCCCGTTCTTACTCAAACACGAGTACATTGTCAGCATGTTTTGGACACAGTATCTTAAAATAATACTTACTGTAGCAGTTTTTCTCTGGGTCCATATATATTATAGATTTTTTTGTTTCTGTAGTGTGAAGGGAAAAAATAATTGTTTTAAAGTTTATAATGTCACTAAGGAGTTTGTGATAGTACATTGTGTATATACTGAAAAGCAATGTGTCAGTGTAGATATCTAAAGATATTCACTGGCTGTGTATGCAGAGAGGCAATGATTGAAAGCAGTGAGAAGCACAAGGAAAATGAGAACAAACAGAACCTTGACTTATTACAGGCTATTCTGAAATTTTTTGAGAACATGAAACATACTAATAATATGCTTCTAACACCTTAGCTCTGGAATGCCCAGGATGCAGCTACTTTCCTATTGCAGTCCATAAAGAGCTGCTTTTTTTTTTTTTTTTTTTTTAAGCAGGAGAAATCTGCTATTGCTTTCTAGATGGTTCCTTGTGGTTTTATTTTCATTCCCTTTTTTCTTTTAGTTTGTCAAGCCCAAATAATGCTATTATTTATCAAAGATATTATGAGTATTTTTTAAATATGAAATGTATAAATTAGGTATGGCACCTGCGTTACTCACAAGCAAAGTTTGGGCATTCCTTTGCTAGATATCATCATTTCATTTTCTGATACCTAAACTTTTTAAACGGCTTTGCAGTTTTCTTCATTGCCTCCAGTTCGGGTGGTATTTGATGTTACCATGGAAGGAAGTGCTCGGAAGGTGATAACTGTGCGCTCTGCATTGATTGTGAAAAACAGGTTGGAAATACCAATGGAATTAAGACTGGATAGCCCTTCAGCGCCTGACAGTAAGTCTGAGAACATTGTCTCCACACTGTGCTGCAACATATCAGTGAGAAAAACCTTACCATGAGAACCATTTATGATGGCCCCAATTTTGATTGTCTCAAATTTTTTGTTGTCCTGTTCGTTAGTGAAAATGCATGTCTAGAAGAAGCCATCAAAAAGTTACACACACAGAAGGAAGTAGAGATATTTCTTTTGGAGAAACACAAAATCTGAAGCAACAAGAGTTTTGTGTTACGCTCTTGTAAAGTTAGTGTGACATTCTTTTCCCTTCTTCTTTCAAAGCAGAAGAAAGGAATGCGTAAAGTATTGTGCGTTGTTTACCTGCCCTCAGACATTCTTTTCTTTGCCTAAAATCAAGATTACATAGGCTGTTTCCTACAATAAATTATTTACCCAACTTCTAAGATTTTCATCATCATAGTCAGAGAGCTCTTCAGACAAATGCACTGCAGTATATTTGTGTCATTCGAAGGACATGACTGCTTCTTTTTCTTTAAAAGTTATGTGATAGTCATCTTTTACCTGAGCAAGGCAAATGCTAGTACTGGCAAAGAAATGAAATCTGTACTTTCAAGTATTTCATGCAGATCTGAGGCACTGATATAGTGGCCTCTCATCCATACTCATGAACATTTTTAAACCAAATTATCTTTACGTTGACCATAATGGCAGAAGAACTGATTACCCCAATGAAGTTTAATTCCTGAAACCAAAGTTCTGAAAAACCTCTGAATTTGTTTCTAGAGGGGGATGGAAGAGCTGAGAAAAAGGGGGGAGATGGTAAATCTTACAAATTTCAACTCTGCTTGTGCTGACAAGATAGCCCTAATTAGGGGTGAAATGATCTATAAGCTAAACTGCAGGAACCACAGGGAGTTTCAGTTTGCATTTTACATGATCTGGAGGAGATGAGGCTACGAGGAGGGCCACACCTCTTAATGAGTCCATGTATAGAATATGCCCCAGATTGAAGACACAAGTACTTCATTTCTAACCATGAACTTGCCAGAGAATTTTGATCTTTGGCTCTGTGTGGATCTCTTTTGACAATTTGCTGGAAGAACTCTAGTAATAGATGAGTAACTTTTTTCTTTCCACACCCACTTAAAATGGGACTTTTAACCCAGGCAGCCAGAGAGACAAAGTTAGAACTCCAGCTAATTTTTTCATCCATTTCCATTTTATATGGAATTCAGCCCACTGGTTTTAAAAGTAGGACTTTCTTGCTGTTGCCTCACTGTTAGGAACACTTAGGGGAGCCGACAGCCTCTGCAGGCGCTTGGGCAAGGTGGAGAGGAGCCCATCTCTGTGTTCCCAGATGGGGAACCTCAGGAGTAAGTGGCAGGACCGGGGGCAGACGGCCCTCCTCACTGCCTGGAGCATGGCATGCCCCTCCCCTCAACCCTCAGTGCAGTAGCAGCGACTGGGAGCCCCATGCCCCTTTGAATTGCAAGGTCCTGGGGCAGCTTCCCCCTTTGCACCCAGCCCTCCATCAGTGGGCCTAGGAGCACTTTAACCAACAGTTTGGCATTTGAACTGGATGAACTACATATAATGGGAAAGTTACTGCTGCTTTTATTAATTGTGTGGTACAAAGTCTGTAACTGAAGAAATTATTTCTAGTTTGACCAAATGACCCAACCTGAAGAATGTGTTTTCCTTTGTGATTTGGTTGTAGAACCTGTAGTGCTTCCAGCAGTAATGCCGGGGGATTCCTTTGCTATTCCATTACACCTTACATCTTGGCGATTACAGGCCAGGCCGAAAGGAATGGGAGTCTTTTTCTGTAAGACTCCCATTCATTGGACTAACGTGCAGAAGGCAGCAGAGACATGTAGCAGCAAACGAGAGTGCCATTCAATGGAATCTGAAAACAGCCGATTTTTCAGGTAATTAAGACCTTATAAGGCTAAATATTTTGCTATAACTTAACAGTTTTTGGAAGTGAATTAATGTGAAAAAAAGTAAAGTGGAATGGGAAACAGGGTATTTGGAGATAAACCTTGGTTATGTTTTGTTTTTGTTTGATGCCTTAAGAATAATAGGAAGTGTTTCCATGTGACTATTGTAGTTATACAAGGAAGATTAGATAGGTATATCTCCATATATTATTATTATCCCATCTCATAAAGCTGGAAGGGACCTTGAGAGGTCATCAAGTCCACTCCCCTGCCCTCGTGGCAGGACCAAGTAGATCCAAGTAAATCCCTGACAGATTTTTGCCCCAGATCTGTAAATGGCCCCCTCAAGGATTGAGCCAACATCCCTGGGTTTAGCAGGCCAATGCTCAAACCCCTGAGCTATGCCTCCTCCTGAAATGAGGTCAAATTCTCAGGGTATTTAAAAATAGGAAATGGGGCACTGCCATGATGACTAGAAGGAAAAGGATCAGGTTTCTATTCCCAATCCATCCTACAGGATGTAGCTAGATGTAAAAAGGTAGGGAACCACAAATTATCCTCCTAATTTATTTCAATAAACTGCCACTACAGGAGCAGGAAACAGAAATTGGCATTAGCTTGGCTGTGACTGTTTCCTTTGCTGACATCAAAGGGTACAGAATCTTATTAGAAACTATAAACCAGTAAAGGGTTGTTTTTTTTTTTAAGTTTCTTTCAGAAGAGCAAAATGATTCTTATGTCTGCTTTTGACCATCCCTATAGCAAAAGTGTAAAGTGACTCTTATTAACCTTTAATGTAATAAAATATGAGAAATTAGAGATGGGAATAGCCTGCTAGGTTACCTAGTCCGCTGCCAGTGCAGGATTGTTGCCTATGATCCAAGTACATTGTCCAAAATATTAAGTATGCTATGTTAATCCCCGGGTCAACACATAATGAACACTGAATGATATCTCAGGATATTACATCACCCACCTCATCTGTCTAGGCTTTATATGTGACATTCCTAAAAACAGTTGAAGGAAATCACCTTTGCTTAGCGAATGCTTGTCATTTCATCAGACCATCAATTTTTAGTTCAGTTTTTAAAAAAATATATACTGTTTTGAGTAGGGATGTGACATCGCATTTAATTGGCAGATTGTTAAAAAATATTCTTTAACTGGTTAACTGGTTAAAAGATATGAGTACTTCAAACAGCGTGTTACCTGAAGAAGTGTTATTTTACTTCCTCATTTGAGTATCTAATTTAAATCCCAAAAGACAGTATGATCTAGTGGGTAGAGTGGGGAAAAGGAGGAAAAACAAAAATACAGTTGCATTATAGAATGTAATTTTAATTTATTTCACAGGAATAATGTAGTTTTCAATAGTCAGTATTTCATAGCATATCAGTAAATGCGCTGTAATCGCTCTCTCTATATATATAATTTTTTTTTTCCTGCTGTGCGACAGAATCATGTCATCATCTTTCATGTTCTCTGGCCATGAGAACCAGGGGTTGGCAAGCATAGCAAGCATTGGGCACAGCCCATTAGTATATTTTTTAAAGTAAAAGTTTAATACTTTGTGATCTCTTTATATACTACACTTTTCTATTGAATATGTGTTAAGTGTAGTCATTTTTTGTGAGGATGATCAGATTTGTAGATTAAGAAGGATTCTGCTATAATTGTGGAAGTACACAGACTTGTTTTGAAGTGTAATTGTAAACTGTTTTGAGAGTATCTGATGAGGCAATATAAGTGCAAAATATTGGAATATTTTTATAATCAAATTAAAATGTTTATTATGGAGAATAAATTCTAAATGCTATACAGGTTATGAATTGTGTAAATTGCACTGTGGCGTGAGATTCAGTCTTGTGCTTGGGGAGCCAAAATACAACTATTCCATTCAATCCATTGCTCTTTTTTCACACACATCTGTCTTTCTTCATAGGTTTTGTGTGGCTATAAAGAAAGAGAATTATCCAGATTACATGCCCTCAAACATATTTTCTGACAGCGCTAAACAGATTTTCAGACAGCCTGGGCATACCATTTATCTCTTGCCAACTGTGGTAATCTGTAACTTGCTACCTTGTGAACTCGAATTTTATATTAAAGGGATGCCAATTAACGGGACACTAAAACCTGGCAAAGAGGCAGCATTGCATACGGCTGATACATCTCAGAACATTGAGCTTGGTAAAGTATTACAGAGGCATTATTATTTGCTGCTACTAAAAGAGAAGCTCAGAATACCTGCGTGTTTTGTTGTCTGTGGCAACAAAAAGAAAAATAAGCTTTTTAATATAATGTGATGTTTTCATTGGGCTGTTGCATTTCTTATGCAAATGTTCATCAAACACATACATATCAATTAGAAAAATGAATTATCTGAAAATGATAAAAATCTGATTTGTTTCCCTTTTGCTCCCAATGCACAAAGGAAATGATGCCAAAAAAGAGCCATTTAAATACAAGAGTCTCTATTGACTTGAGTTTGGTGTAGTAGTTTAATTTCAGTCAGAGATTCAAAATGGTATTTTGTCATGGACATGCCTACATTTTATCAAGTCCAGTGTAAAACAACTGTGGGCTTTCTTATAGCCTCTGTGCAATAGCTTGAAGTATTAGGATATATCTACACAGCAGCTAGACACCCATAGCTGGACTGTGCTGATGACTTGGGCTAAGTCTGGGGGGTTGTTTCACTGTTGTGCTGCATTCCACACTTTAGTGCCCTGTAAGATTTGAGAGTCCCACAGCTTAGTCTCCATCCTGAGCCTGGAATGCTGCTCAACAATGCAGGAGGGCTGTAAGAGGCTTATGCTTATCTGTTACCATTAATGGTAAAACTCTGCATGGACCCGGGCGGGGCTGGCTGGCTAGCAGCCTCATGGCTAACCGTGGAATGGATAGAATTCTTATCACTTACAAAGTTAATATTTTTATTCATTTTTACATACCTACAATGCAGCAGTTCTGCAACCCAAGCCTAAGGGTGTGTCTAGACTACAGGGTTTTGTTGAAAAAAGTGGCCTTTTGTTGGCAAAACTATACCTGCTTCTACACTACTGCCGAGTTCTGTCGCCATAACTTCGACAGAGCTCGGCAGTTTTGTTGACAGCGGTAAACCTCATTCTACGAGGAATAATGCCTTTTGTCGACAGAATGTGTTATTGCATCTACACTGTCCTTTGCCTCTACACTGTCATGTTGACAAAGCGACTTGCTTTGTCGACAGAACTGGATGTAGTCTAGACACTCTTTGTCAACAGAAGCCTGTAGTCTAGACTTACCTTAAGTTGGCTGACACAGGCCAGCCACTGGTGACGAGTTGTTGAGTAGACATAACATTAAAGGCTTTTGTTATCAAGAGGATTTGGAAGGATTTGAGTAGCTGGGATGATCAGTGTACCGTTCATTAGTAGGTGGGTTGAAGGCTTTGCGCAACTCAACGGGGAGAAATTATCAGATTCATTTGGTCGCCACATTAGTCTTCCAATGTGAAAGTGACTATTTCAGGCCAACAAACTATGGAGGTCTTGGAGAAATATTGGGAGCAGGAGGAAACTGATGCTGAAATTTCCAGAGGTGCAGAGCAGACTTTGATGTGCAAGCTCAGCCTTGATCTTGAAATACAACAGTTGAAAGAAATGATGTCTTAAATGAGTCAATAGCTTCTCCCTGTCCAGTCTTTATATCAAAATATGTTTGTCCTTCTCTACTCACATGTCCTTCTCTACTTTAACATGTCTTATTGAACTCTAAACTGAAAAGAAAAATGCATCTCTCTTACTGGATATCCTGTACAGAATTTAGTCAGGAGGGGACTTGTCATGAAAGATAAGAGACAAATGCCATGTGAAGCACAAAGTGTATATGTGTGTAAAATCTCCTAAACGTTCTTTTCCTTATATTTGCAGTATTGGCAACCTAAGAATTAAAAAATCATAAGCCAGTCTCCCTCCTCCCCCTCCAATCAGGAGATTAGTTTTTTTAAAAATTATTTTGGGGGGTTTCTATATTTTCTGGTTTTTGAGCCTTTATGGTACACTTATGGAATATACTCAATCACAAGACCTTTTTTTAATGCAACCATTAGGACTAGAAGCTTATTCCTTTCCCCCTTAATTAAAGCCATCGCTCTCACAAAATCACTTCATTGCAGGAGTTGGGTTTCAAAGAAAAATATCTAATATTGTAAAACTTGCAATAAAATCACAAAATTGCAACACAATACATTTATAACATGTTAAGTTTCCCAGTTAGGCCAGTTTTTGATGTTAATGTACTATGAGGGCTTGGTGGTACAAAAACTTGTTCTAAATCTACCTCATACTAGCTGCTGCACCTTAACTGGCTATGTGGACCTTATGGCTGTGCTCTAAAAGGTTCAGGATCCACACAGATAATTAACACACAGCAGGCTGGTATGAGAGAGCTCTTCTCGAGTCGCATCCGTATCTCATCGAATCTCTCCATTTCAGGTGCTCATGTTCTTGTGAAATTTCTCATCAGCTAATTTTATTGCCACAAGAAATTGCTTTATTTTTTAAAATAATTAACAAACATCTTAGTTTTAAATTCAGTCTGTGCTGGGGAAAGTGCATTAGAAATACTGATATTGAAGGAAGACAGCTATGACAGAATTATTTTTCTCAACAGTGGCTGAGCTGGGAAAATATTCTCACTAGGTGAATATATATCATATGAGATTTAATTTGAGGACTGGGACAATTGTAACTTCTTAGCTCATGTGACAGTTCAAACAGGTAGTTTTAAAAGGAAGTAAAATTAGTGAAAGCTGTATGAAATATTCCAGGAAGATTTGACTTTCTCAGAACAGTCAGGAAAACTTGTTTTTGTGTGTGTGTGTTTTTTAGGGGTATCTTTGGAAAATTTCCCACTGTGCAAGGAGCTGTTGATTCCTCCTGGGACACAAAATTATGTTGTTCGAATGCGATTGTATGATGCCAACAAGCGACAACTAAATTTAACCATAAGGATTGTATGTCGAGCTGAAGGGTCTCTTAAAATATTCATTTCTGCACCATATTGGCTAAATAACAAAACAGGTATGTTTAACTTAGCCTTTCCAGTCATTCACCTGGAAATGAGGATTCCATTTAGTGTTGATTTGCTGTGCAACCATGTGTAACTTTTGAAAATGGATTAAAGAAAACGAAGTTGCAAAAAATAGGCTGCAACAAATAGCCATTCTTATTGTGAAGGTCTTATACACAATTAAATAAATGAATTGTTACAATGAAGATTTAGAAAACCTCATAGTTATGCATTTTTAAATGTAATAGAGTACCTAAAAGCTTGGTTAGCTCTGTATAAATCAAAATAAAATGTTAGAATTTGTTTTTCAAATACAGAAGAATCTGCATTAAGTAACTGAATTCTAAAGCAGTAATTGTTATTGTGATAGTGCCATCTGGGCCAATATACAAACGCATGAAGCAGAGAACTCCAAAGTTGGAAGCATCACACTCTTCAGATTGAACTAAAAATCCAGGCTGTGTAGCTTGGAGTTGTAACAATCTCAACCTCTGTCAATCAATGTGCTGACCAGTGGGTTACATATTACATACACATTTAAAATTGTTCTTTAAACGTTAAAATTGCTATTATCATTCCTACTTTCACAATTAATATTAGCCCTGGTCCTGGAATAAGTATTTTTTGTTTGAAATTTGAGTGTAAATTAAAGTTTCATTTATTATTCTTTTTTGCTTAAAGGGTTACCACTGATCTTCAGACAGGACAATGCGAAGACGGATGCAGCAGGACAGTTTGAAGAACATGAGCTTGCTAGAAGCCTGAGTCCACTTCTCTTCTGTTACGCTGACAAAGAACAGCCGAACTTGTAAGTAATTTGATGGGAAGGGAAAATGCTTACAGAGAATTAAAATAATTAGTGAAAGGATCAGCAGCTGGTATTTAAGTGTGAATATCCTGTAGGAAAAATCCTTCATAGGCAGGATGATCTGTTAAAGTATTGAGTTTGAGATATGAGCATACTCCATATTTAGACATTTGATACTGAAAACAAATCATTTGGTTGGCTAGTTGTATTATAAATGCAGTCTGCTGTGGGTTTATTTTACATGAATGGAAATCATGCTTTTTTTTTCGTAACTTGGTAAAGCAAGAAAATCCAAAGTCTCTCTTTCCTGAGGACATATGCCAGACTGCTTGTTCTGATAACGTCCTTCCTACAACTAAAATAATTTGACTGGTGTAAAAAAAAAACCCAAAGTAATAGGAATCTTGGATTAAAAACCAAACAGTTACTCAAAAAGTGTATTTAAAACAATTCTACCTTTTTGTATTTGAATTTAACAAATTAATTGAACTTTTCAAAAAGCAGAGATCATTGTAAATGATGTACACACACACACACACACACACACACACACACACACACAGTTATAAAAATATAAATCTATTGAAAATCTTTAAACGCAGAAAAGGGAAATAGTGGAGTCTTTGTAATTTGTAGTAGCTTATTGTTGCTTCAGTGACTCGTAGGTCAATTCTGTGCTGATTTCCCCTGGGGGGGTACCCCCCTTTGCCTTCTTGTTCTGAGCGTATCTAACATGATATCATGAGGGCAGGGGACTGGACTTGATGACCTCTCGAGGTCCCTCCCAGTCCTAGTATTCTATGATTCTATCAGCCTCAAAAACTGCCCCAAATCAGCTGTTTCATGTATCAGTTAGGTACTGCCTGCAGCAGAACTGCCATGTTTCCAATACACAAGGGAATGGCAGGATTTTGGAGCCATTTAATTCTCATACATCATGAAGCTGATCCCTGCACAGCCTTCCTGCGTAGTTATACGTAGTTGTTGTTTGGCAGAATCTGCTATTGCATGTATCGACTAATCGTTGATCTCCAGATATGGTTGCAAAGAATGCTACAAATAGAGCAGCCTATCAGGCAATTTCTTAACGGATTTTGCTCTGGAAATATGGTTCACTCCTTAAAGACCATTTATTTTTAATCATTGGTGAAAATATATATTGAAAAAAATCATGACCTTTTTCTTTCCAGTTTGATAAATGAAAAATTTTCGCCGAGGTTTTTTCATCCCTAGACTGTTCTGCTGAGATTGTCAGAAAGATAATGGATACTGCCACTTGTGGTGGTGATTTTTTTGTGATGTGGTCTGAGACACAGGACTTCTCTAATATAAAATTGAACCTAATCTCAGGAAGAAAAATAGTTTGAATTTGCAATATTTTATTGAGCTAATGACAGCTTCTTCAAGCGCTTTGAGTACCGCTAATAAATAGAGCTCTACAAGGCCTTTGTGGTTGTGGTAGAGATTATTATTATTATTATTATTGTTGACTATTAAAAAGTTTAATTGGCTCATCATGAAAAAAATGGAAACAAGGTAAAAATACTAAGTTAGTTAGTACTTTTCGAAAAATGTGATTTGAAAATTGTTTATAGTTGCATACATTTTACTTTAAATTTTTTTGAAGTAAACTATAAGCAACGGAATCTTTCCTTGCCTTAGTTTATCTCCTATAGCCATTGAGTTTTCATAGATGTTTGCAAGACTCTTAAAGAATATTAGATAAAATTTGTAATGTTATTACAAGAAAAGAGATTTTGCTTATGGTTTTTAATGTGTCTATGTTACTATGCATAGTTTGAATATCTGGGTTCAGTGAAAAAACCACCAAAAGTATTGTTCTGAAACGTAACTTTTCATTTAGAGAGGTAAATCAACATGTTCTTTCGCTATCCTTAGCTGTACAATGCGAATTGGGAAAGGAATCCATCCTGAAGCTATGCCCTGCTGGTGTCAGGGATTCTCACTGGATGGAGGCAGCGGTGTCCGAGCCCTTAAAGTGATCCAGCCAGGAAACCGACCTGGCCTGATTTATAACATTGGTATGTAATCATGCATCTGTTTGTTAAATATTATGGAAACAGTGGAGCCACCATTTGTCTCCATATAATGGTAAGAAATAAATTTCTTTCCTATACCTTCCATACAGAACCACACAGATCTACTCTCGGTCTTTCAAATATTGCAAATATAAAGCCTTTTGGGGAGCAAGCTTCCTTACAGTTAACTTCATTTATAACTTCATTATCCAAAGAAAATAAACTTCCTAATGGGAATTGCTTTGTCAAGATTTTTCTAGTGAATTATGCAGTGCTCTTATGATAGACACAGATTTAGGCTACTATACTCATGGCACAAGTCTTTAACTAGAGAAGGTCAATACAATAACAAAGTGGTGTGATCTGAACACAGGAACCTGGAATTCCTGTATTCTAATCCTAACTTTTACATAGATATCTTCTAGGCCCTTGACTAATACCCTAAAATCTTCCTGAGTTTCCCTATCTAAAAAGTTAGAATAACACGTACTGCACTTTACCCTCTTTATTCTTACAACACTTTTAAGGGGTAAGTGCTTTAAAATGTTAAATGGTGTTACTTGTAATGACCAAAAACCCCAGCAGCTTCCATTTTTCTTCACAGTCTCTTTTCTGGTTAATTCTCATATAACCTATCTGAAAAACATCCTTGTCTGAAGACATACAAGTATGTGCTCTGTTATTAATTTGTAAAAATGAAGTCAGATAATCCAGTCCCACTTTTGAACAGAATTTAAAATGCTTAAATTGGTCAATGGACTAAATTAGTTTTATAGTCAATTCTGACTAGCCTCTTTCTAAATTTCACAGTCCCAGCAACTTCATTGTCTTCATTTCTGTTAATAGGTGTTGCTCGGAAACACTCCAAATCCTACCAAATACAGCTCAACTTCTGACCTTTTGTTAAGAATGTAGAACTAAAGTCATGTCTTCCGGGTCTGTTCCATCTCTTTTGCCACATGAATTGAGGAGATCTCCATTATTACATCAAAATTTCTAGTATGAACAGACTGCAGCACACCAAAATGCAGTCTGAATGGCCACAATAAACCTTGCTGACACTAAGTGTAATAATAACCTATTTTGATCTGACTTTAAAATTTGCCGTGAGGCGGTTTTTCTTTTCATTAGAAGACTTTTACCTCCTCTACATTTGGCACAGCTTAGGAAGCAAGCCAGCACAGGTCATATATTCACAAGGGAGGGTCTGTTCAGGAATCAACTAATGAAAAACATAAGCCAGAACTTTTTCCCAAATCATTTGTCTTTAAAAGATCAGGGAACAACACTGTGTTTGGCTATTTTACAATGGTAGTAGTTTTGCATTGCAAAATAACACATTCCTAGACTTAAAATATTAATCTTATGTTATTTGGGCCTTTTCCACTGATGCGTTGTAGGAATCTTGCTGCCATATTAACTACAAAGGCATGAAACAAATGCCTTGATGTCAAAACAAGCTATTACAGATTATAATTGAATCTGTAAATGTACCACTGTCAGTTTTACATCTATGGTCTAAGTAAATAGCTAACATTTTAGATTCATTGGATATTTAGGTTCTTAGTACAGAAACAGGCTTTGCCCAGGTGTAGGGCTTTTTAGTGTCTTAAAGTGACTTGGAAATGTCATATGAATATTGTTCTTAACATGTTTATAAATATATGCTGTCAAATCAGGTGAAAGAATATTTAGGAAAAAAAAGGTAGTATTTAAAATGTGCTCTCCAAGCAATGAGAGCATGAGTTATCTAAGCTATTTTTTATTTTGTATTTCCTCAAAGCTCTTTGAGGTTTTTATGGACTCTGTTTGCAAACTATCCTTGCAGACTATCTATGTTTACATATTCACATGTATATAGTAGTTTTCAAAGCATCATTTGGACTTTCTTTTGAATGTGTCTGTACTGTAGCTTCTAGCCCATAAGTTGCCTGTGTGTTTTTCATGTTGAGTATTTAGGTGTTTTTGTTTCTAGATCTGTCTATTTCCCTTCCCTCCCTCCCCCCTTTCATACCTTTACTCCACATTTGTTTCCAGGGTGTTTCTCCTTTCTCATGTTCATCTAATTCTGCACTTTTTCCTAAAGGCATTCTGACCTTCTCGAATAAATGGGGAGGAACATTGGGTGGAAAGAAAGTCATTAAAACAGCTCTTTGAAAGCAAAGTTCAAGGGGGGGGGGGGAGGGGGATGGATAGTGCACGAAAAGAGGGGGAGGCCCAAAGTAGATTAGATCTTGGTAACCTGCAATTTGAATGTAGTGTCTCATGGTTTTTGTGCACAATGGCCAAGCAACCCACTGAATTTTTTGAATGAAAATTTTATTTTAGCATTTTTTTTTTTGTTAAGCACTGTCTTGACTCACTGCCCTTCACCCAAATCCTTTAAGGCAGGACTTCTCAACTTTGGAAGTCCCGGAGGCCACAATGATACTCACAGCATATGCTGAGGGCCGCAACTTAAGTGTGGTTGCAAATATATATGCAAATAGCTTCTTTAACACAATGCCCCAGTACTCCCGGCACCACCTTTTTGGGGGCTAGAAATGCTGATACCCTGTCTGTTCCAGCCAGCCCGTCCACTTGCATCTTTCAGTGCTAACCCCACCTGGGAGACGTCTCACTGTTGTGGAATGTGTTCCCAGTAGAGGCCATGTTCAAAGGATCCCACCTGTGGGCCGCATGTTGATCCCCATTTAAGCCAAAACCACACCTTGGGCCGCAAACAAATGGGCCCGCATGTTGAGCAGCCCTGCTCTAGGCCATCATCTAACTTGTTGATGAAGATATTGAACAGAACCAGTCCCAAAACTTTCAGAATGTTCTATTGAATTGGTATTTGATTATAAGTGTTTATGTAGATGGTTTTCATAAATTGAGTAGCTCATGGTGACTCTTCACATCCCTCAGATTTTAACTGAAGATGGTTGGGGCTCTTCTTTTGAAGTGGAAGAAGAACAAGCTATTTTTATGCCATCCGTAATGCTGAGAAGACTAGATTGCTAACTACTGCATTCCACTTTATAGGCAATAAAAAAATATAGCAGATGGCATTATATAAACCAGGTTTTGTTTGCTGTTCTGTTTAAAATATGTGCAAGCTGTAGAATGTATGCATTGAATCTGAGAAACGTTATTTTAAGTTTACATTTCTTAAATATTTTGAAACAGTAAATATTTTTATTTTTAAAAGACTATTTTTTATTATTAGGTATTGATATTAAGAAAGGGAGAGGTCGTTATATTGACACTTGCATGGTAACATTTGCACCTCGTTACCTGTTAGATAATAAATCAACACACAAGCTTGCCTTTGCTCAACGGGAATTTGCCAGAGGTCAGGTAAGATCTTTCTACTGGCGAATAAGTAATATTTTTTAAGTGTAAACGCTTTTCATAGCAGTTTCTCTTTAAAGGAGGGAAGGTATAATTATTATAATGTAAACTCTCAATAGCGTTGATTCTGCTGTGCTGAATTAGATGTGGGAGTTTCTTGTAAGGCTGCTGGGTCAGGCATTGGAAAATGAGCTCATTTGTATGCACATTAAAGATCCTGTGATTCTCTTTAAAATAATAGGGGGTTTTGTACATTTGCCCTTGCCCAAAAATATCCCCTCCTTGTACCATTATGCAACATATTCTGTGGCAGTAGGTTCTTTTCCCCTCCATTCAAGAATTGTGTGTGTGTGTGTGTGTGTGTGTGTGTGTGTGTGTGTATTAAAAAAATTGTAAATTATTTGGAGTTGCTTCAAGATCAAAGTTGGCGTGGCAATATAAACTGCTGTTATAGCTTGATTATGAGAATAACTTTTCGTGAATATCCAATTGCTGCTATTCATTGTATGTAAAAAATTGCTTCATTCAAATGTCATAGTCTATATAGGTTGGTGGTTGTTTATCATTTTTAAGATGGTGGTGATGATACCATCTGTATTTCTCTTATTAGGGCATCTCCAATCCTGATGGCTATATCTCCACTCTTCCTGGTTCCAGTGTTGTGTTTCATTGGCCACGTAATGATTATGATCAATTATTATGTGTACGGCTAATGAATGTTCCCAACTGCATTTGGTCTGGGGGTTTTGAAGTCAACAAAAATAGCTCCTTCCATATCAATATGAGGTAGTTACTGTACATGGATAATATATTTTTAAAGTCTTTAATGTCCGATAGCGGCAAATACCTAAACTTGTGACTACGCTAACACAGATCCTATATCTAATTCTCTTTTGTTTGACCTCGTTTTCTTTTAGTTTACTGTGGAAAAGCAGATACTTTCTGACTCTCTTAAGAATCTTAATTAAAAGAACTATGAATTCTTGTGCACATTTGCTTTTTGCTATGAAATCTACATGCTTTTTACAAAATTAATATAATAATGTGTTTAAAGTCCAAGGATTTTATCAGCATGGCGATGATTCAGTTTACACATGCCACGAGCACAAATTAAGAACTCAAACAGAATTGCATAAAATAAATAATGAATGAGTGCAACTATCTTGGCGAAATCCTGTTCAGTCAAGCTATTTAGCAGGAGGATTAGATTACATTATTTTTCAACTGTATTTTAATATATGCCTATGCTGTTCCAGAATTTGTTTAACTAATTGCAGCATTGGTTACAGAATGCTGACCTAGAGACTAGTTAATAGCACACATTTATGAATGCTTTAAGTATATTGTGCTGTTTTGTTTTCCAGGGATACTCTTGGGAAATGTTACTTTTTAAGAGTCGAAATTACCCTTCGAGGAGCTACATACCGCATCTCATTTGGTGACACTGATCAGTTACCTCCTCCTTTTCGCATAGACAATTTTTCCAAGGTAAAGAACTATAGATACATTGAAAAGTAAAAACAATTGTAATCGTCTGTACTTAATGTATTCCCAGCTAGCCTGTAAAAGAGCTGCTTTGCCCAGTGAAGTGATAAAAAAAAATTTAAATAAGGAGAAGCATTTGTGTATTTAAGCATTAAAAACTGTTCAGTTTTCAGAGTAAGTTCTTAGTGAGCTTCTTATAAGAGCATCATCATACTAAATTACTTAACACACACATTTTTCATGTATAGATTTCAAAGCTTTTTACAAAGAAGGATCAGTATCATTCACCCTCATAGATGAGGAAACTGAGGTGTAGATGACTTATAACTCAGCCTATATCATATAACACATTAATAACATACGTGAGTGGAAATAAAGTCTAAACCTGATTCTCAGTCCTCCTCCTTATCCACTGGAGGTGCCTAAAGTGAGGCATTACTTGGAGAATTACAATAAGTTCCATATCAGCACTTGTAAAAACAAGTTCTAATCTTTGATTGGGAGACTGAGATTCAGATTTACTGAGTTCTTTCCAAGCTTTGATGCTCAATTATTGTAGGACACATCTAATGTAGCTATACCCCAGTTTGATATATAAAATTTCCCAGCAGATTGAAAGCATTGGGAACTTTGGATGAAAGATACTCTATACTCTTAAGCCATAAGAAGCAAAAATTGAAATGCTGTGGAATAAATTTTAGTCCATTCAGGGAAATAACATATGCCAAAAATTGCAACTCATGTGCTGAAAAGCTAGACAATCACAACTCTGAGCTACACTGGCAATAGCAGCTGCCTGCTGAATCACATATGGGTAACATTTTCTAAAATCTTCTTTCATTATTGTAGGTCCCAGTTGTTTTTACTCAGCATGGTGTTGCAGAGCCTAGACTCTGCACTGAAGTGAAGCCAATGACCTCTTTGGATTATGCATGGGATGAACCCACCCTCCCACCTTTTATCATGCTTACAGTGAAAGGAGCAGGCTCCTCAGAAATTACCTGCAGCATGAACGACTTTCAAGATAGCAAACAGCTTTATTATGAAAACTTCATCTATATTGCTGCTACGTATACTTTCTCAGGGTAACGCTTTTTTATATTCTATTGAAAATAGCTTTTGAAAGCAAATGGTGAATAGTCAGACATTAATTAAAGCTATTATTTTGAAAAAAATTCCTGTTATCCTTACACAGATAAGTACAGTACGTATATCACGTATTGTTATACTTACGATGGCTACAGAGTCAACTAGAAGAGTCTGTTAGATAGAAGATGGGGAGTCAGTATTCCAGGGTTGTATTTCTTGCTCTGCCACTGACTTTTTCTGAGACCCTGTGCGAATAACTTAGCCTCTCTGGGTTTCAGTGTACTTATCTGTAAACTTGGTAATATGATGAATATCTGACATGGCCTTGTGTTACTTAATTAATTTCTGTACTTTTGCAGTTTGCCAGTCAAGTTATTATAGCACATAAATTTAAAGAGCAGCTGGTGTACTTCATGAATTTCTTACAGAATGATTCTCTACTTTTAATGAGTACTGGTCTTCCAGTTCTTTTAACCTCATTATGGTTATTAGTATTTGAGTATTGAGCTGTCATTAATATTTGAGCATTGAGGCTTTTCTAGTGCTGCAAAGACAGAGCTATAGTATTATCAGCTAGAGCAGTAGTGAAAGAAAAATCTGATTCTTACCAGATTAGGCCATGGTGGAAAACATGGGTCGGAGAAAGGTTAGTAATAGTGGGGAAAATGGAGACAAGGGATTGATTTCTGAGAAAGGTGAGATGAGTACCTGATATCTCCAGTTGAATTGAGTACCACTGAATGTCTCCTAATGAGGGAAGTTGGTTTTTGATTGAGGCATTTTTATAATATCTTTGTGTCACTACATGTATATTTGCTTATTATTGATCTGCTGCCGATTGGAGACTGTAGCAAGATTAGTTGAAATACAAATTAAAGATTAAATGCACTTTTAAGGTTTTTGCATGTGTATGTACAAAGCACATTGTCTGCCAGTTCTTCTGGATGTGATTTCTCCGTATAACTAATTGTTGAAAGATGAAGAGCTTAGCATTATTCATTTCCCTTAGGGATTTAAATTACTGCAGCGTTTCCCAAACTATGGGCCGCGGCCCGGTACTGGGCCTCGGGGGAAAAAAATACCGGGCCCCAGCGTGGCTGCCGGCAGGGCCGGCCTTAGGCCAATTCAACCAATTCAGTCGAATTGGGCCCCACGCCCATGAACCCGGAAGTGCCAGCGAGTTAGAGCCGGGGGCCCTGCTCCACCAGTATGTGGAGCTGGGTCTCTCCCCTGGCTCTGCCTGGAGCGGGCCCTGGCCCATCCCTGCCATGCGCAGCTCCTCCTTGCTGGCTGCTGCTGCCCATGTGCAGCGTTGCACGTGGGCGGGGAG
>JANRFK010003894.1:16104147-16138524 GCA_030068395.1 Apalone spinifera | reverse complement strand
GGTTCCAACTAAAGTAAAAAGCTTGGGAAACCCTGGTCTAACCAGCTTTCTGTCTGTCTTACAGTGCATTTATCCAATCCATATTCCTTAACTTGCTGGCAAGAATTTTGTGGGTGACCATATCAAAAGCTTTGCTAAAGCTGGCACTGGAGGTTTTGGGGGGGACCAGAAACAACTTCTCTGAATATTCATCATTTGATTAATGAATATGCAAATGAACGTTACCAGTCCTCCAAAAGTTCGTGAATGGATTTACTGGTCCCCGTGTCAAAAAGTTTGGGAATCCCTGAATTACTGCATCCATAGTTATCCCAATATTTGCCAACAAGGAAATGTAAAATCAGGACATGTATCCAGAACTTTATCTTACCCCGGTGGTTCACGCTTGTGTAACTGAATTATAGAACATTTAAGATAGTTTGTGATGAAAACACTAAGTCTAGCTTTACAACATTGGTATAAGCCAGTGATTCCCAACCTTTTTCCCATGGAGGAACCCCTAAAATAATTTTTCATATCCCGAGGAACCCCTACCTATGAAAACGTTTGCTTGGCCAGAAAAAGTTGACAGCGGGGAGCGCAATTCGAGTACTGATAAAATATTGTCAAGAAAATTTATTTGTAAAGAGCTGTTTATATATATGCCAGCTTACATTGTAGGAAAAAAAATTAATTTATTTATTCCACGATTTCTTGTGGAACCCCTGACAATGGTCTGCGGAACCGTCAGGGTTGGGAAACACTGGTGTAAGTAATGAAAAAATTAATGTCAAATTGAGCTCTGAGTTGGACATTTAGCTTCCATTACTAATCCCGAAAACACAACACTTTTAATAATATAAATACAATGCTGATGGTTTTCCCAGTGATTCCAAAGATGAGGGGAAATTGTGTAATTATAACCTGACTTATATTTGTATAATGTGTTGTGAAGGTCAAGCATAAATTGTCCTTTTAGTAGCTGGGTATGGTTCTGACTCAGTCTTCAAAAGAGACAGCAACTCTATATAGCAATTATCTGAATTTGTGTTGGATTTTCTTGCACCTCTAGATTGCAACAGGGGACGGGAAGGCCAGTTGCTTCAAATAAAGATACTGCTTGTGCAGAGCTTGTCCTGGATGTTTCTCCAAAGACACACAGAGTCATACTAAAGAAAAAGGTATGAAAATCAGCGAGGCTTCAAAAATAGTATTTTGCTAGGAATGTTGTTGCTGTATGAGCCTAGCAAATGGGTGGACCAATATCAGTACATGGGCCAGATCCAGTCCATCAGGGTTAGCCCTTTGCAGGCTCCCATACTGCCATATTTACCTGCTCCTCTGCAGGTACAGGGGATTGCAGTTCCCATTGGCCGCAGTTTGCTGTTCCTGACCAAAAAGATCTGTGATCACCCTGCAGCCAGCCCTGTCTCAGGCCTTTGTCCAGCTTCCCTGGGTAAAAAAGTGTCACCTGGTTACACTCTCCTCTCAGGCTTAGGTTACAAAAAACATCAGCTAGTGTGTACACGAGGGAGAGTATCACACCAAAATTCCCATCATCATCAAGGTATTGGTGCACTGCCCAGGGAAACTGAGGCACACACGATGCTACTACAGGGCAGTAGATATCACATAAACATAACAAAGTGAACAGAGTGAATACAATCTCTCCTTCATTATATCAGATACATTTAGTGACAGCAGCCCGCTAGGGACTAACCCTGCTGAACTGCTGCTGTTTTATTGCCCACCCTTGTCCTAGCATTACAGACACTTTAGAAACGGATATCAGCCAAATATATTTTGTTTTAGTTCTGTATTTAATTCTGTTAAAAAGAATGCAACGTCTGTAACATAACAGACTGACTCGAAAGACTGAGATGCGGGATAAGAGCTGAAGGAAGCTGGGAGAAGGAAATAAAGGAAGTGTGTTAGATTTGGATTTATAAAGGTTAATAGCCTCTGTAAGATGGAGAACAGAGAATCTGTTGTAGGCAAAATAAATCATTAAAGATACTATTACTACGATAGTAATAATACTTAGCACTTATAGAGAAGTTTTGTATTATTATTTAATAGTGAAGGCGGAAGAGCTCAGAGTAGCTCAGACCCAGCAGGATGAAGGGTACAACAGGGAGTCTGGGGAATAGTTTGTGGAAGGTACAGAGAGTGAGTGGAGCAAAAGCTGTGGAAAGGGTTGAAACCAGTTGGGGATATGAAGTTGTATTCGTTGGGAGAAGGGAATTGATACGGCCCAATAAAGACTAAGTGAGGTGATCACATGTATACGCTGTAGGACTAGAGAGGAGGTTATTGGATATCAACAATACAATATTTGCAAAAATCCAATGAGGATTTAAGGAAAAGATATTGCAGACTGATAGATCAAAGGAAGAATGCAGTGGATAGTAACAGATTTAGATATGGATTTTACAGAGTTTTTCTCTGAGAAAACCGTAGAAGAGCAGAGGTTACTGGGAAGTCAAGTTTGGAATTTAAAGTGTAGTGTGGACAGGACAGAAAAAAGATGAATATTTTAAGAAAAGAAACTAGTATCTTTTGTTGAAGAAAGTTCAAGAAACTTCATGCACTAATGGGGAAGAAATTATGAAGGTCAGAATTAGAGAAAGGGAAGGGAGTAATCAGAATAAAAGTAGAAAGAAACATTAGAGATGAGGTACCTTAGGGTTATAAGTGTATAGAAGACCAAGAGAAAAGTTAGAGGTGGTGCTGAAGTTGCAGACAAGAAGTCCTTTTGTTGTTTAAAAAAAAAAAAGGCAAATGAGCCAATTATTTCTTTACCATTTTTTAAAGAAACTAAGAAATGTATATAAATAGAGCATTATTGAATAATGTTTGTTTATGTAACTTAGTATCCTCAGAGTTTCCAATATGTATGGGATTTATGCACATTGGATATCAAAGATCAATAAGCAGATTTTGATAATTGCAGTAGGCTTCAATATATACTATTAGAACTAGGGATGTGAAAGGTTAACCAGTAAGCATCACCCTTAATGTTAATGTGTAGGCGCTGGAGCAGCTCCTCACCTGTTATGGGCAGGGGTCTGATCCAGCCCTGTGAGGCCCATCCAGAGCAGCCCCTTTCCATGGTGAGCCCGGGTGTGTTGTAGGCAGGGGCTGCTCCTGGTGGGCTGGAGTGGCTGGGTGGAGTGGCACCCCCTTAATTGGTTAACTGGTTAAACGTGAAGTGTAACCACTTTTTTTCTTCTCTCAAGCTCATCTGAAGAAGTGGGTTTTGCCCACGAACGCTCATGATACTCTGTATATTTTTGTTAGTCTCTAAGGTGCCACGGGATTACTCGTTTTACAGTTACGCAGGATTTTACATCCCTAAATTTGAATCAGTACAGTAAATATGGATATGTAAAAGTCATTCCAAATACCATCACTTACTGAACTCAGTAATTGAATATAAATATATGTTGTTTTCTATGATCATCTTAATCTTTTATGCATATGCTATAGGAACCAGGGAAGCGATCCCAACTTTGGAGAATGACTGGCACTGGCATGCTTTGCCATGAAGGCTCCTCAGTTCCTCATAACCCCAATAAGTCATCTTCACCTCGAGTGGTTGAATCATCCATGATCTTAGATATTGCAGGCCTGGCTGCAGTCACAGATAACAGGTTCGCCATACATCATTTCTGTTTAATTGCTATAGATTCTCATCTTTATTAAATTTTAAAAAAAGTAGAGCTATTAAAAGTTGAATAGTCTAAGATGTTTAAAATACCCACATTAGATTACTATCTGGCTTGAGGAGTCAGTAATTGTATTCATAACCTGCCATTGCTTTATCACCCTGCCATTGCTTTATATCTCTCACGTATTATTTAGGAGCAATGCTACAAGAGCAAATAGATATTATACTTTTAAAAATAGAACAAAATAGGTATGTGTGACTAATTAAAACTTCTCAACAATGGAATCTAAAAGTAAAAACTTTCAGTCTGTCACTTGCTTGATTCAGGTATGAGCCCCTAATGCTGAGAAAGCCAGATCGACGGCGCAGTACTACTCAGACATGGAGTTTTCAAGATGGCAAATTAACCTGTGGAATACATGGCCTCGTTGTACAAGTCAGTATTAATATTTCTACACCTAACTTTTTTTTGACTGCTGACTGAGGTGTGTGAGGTTCAGATCAGGTGGGCTATTGGTATTATACCCTTTGTTTAAAAGACCAAAGTTTGAAAGAGGAGTGGAAAACCCCAAAGATTCCACTAGCAATTCACTTGATTATAATTGTAAGAAGGGCTTTAATTATCTTCGTGTATTCCTATGGGTAAAAATCAATTAAACACTGGAAAATTGGGACCAGATTTTTCAGTCTTAGGTGCCACAGTTAAGCAATTAGTCTACTAAAAATTAATATAAGCCAGAATTGCATATTACTGCTAAAAATCAGACCAACATTTTAGATGGTAATAGGGATTTAGACATCTAAGTTAAGGCACCAAAATCTGAAAATTTTGGCTTAAGGGTCTCATTTTCGGAGATGCAGAGCACATATAACTCACTGTCAGTTGGAGTTGTGTGTACTCACATTTCTGACAATCAGATATATAACGTTCATACCTCAACCTTGTTTAGTCATGCATTCTTCATTAAACTCTGCATGACACTTGTACATGAACTTTTCATGCAACTAACACATGCATATACATCTGATAAATTCTGATACCTGCATGCAAGTGCTCAAAAATGTGGTGCATCATTTAGAAACTCTGGCCCTGAAAGTTAAAGAATGTTGATATTTATGGTGATCTGTTGTATTTGTTACTATGTATTTTGTATCTTTCTGGTTTAATCGTGCTTATCTTTATCTGGTTTACAAAGTTTGTTGGAAGGTATATTCTGTGTACATCTACTTCCTCTTGCACTAGACAACAGGGTTTGTTTTTTGTAATAAATTGACATTTTATAATAGAATGACGTTGAAAAACAATGAGTTGTGCAAGCTATGCCAATAGAAATCAGTCTTGGTTTGGTGTAAAGAGGGACTGTGTTGTTTGCTATGTGAGCTCTTCGATCAAAGACTGATTCATAATGCATCAGGAATGGATATGTAAGTTACAGGATAATAGCATCAGTCATCAGAAAACAAAGGTTAAAGGGAAACTGTCAGCATTTGAGAGTCCTATATTTGACCTGACCTTTTTTCTTGTTTATAAATTGCATGTAATTTTTGTGTGCTGTTTTTTCTAAAATAATTGCTTAAATGTATATTAATTAAAAACAAAACAAAACACATGCAGTTCTGCCATGCTGATGACTAATCCTATAATAACAAAACAGCATATCTATGCAATGGAGGAGGAAATCTCTGTTAAGATCCATTTTGAACCTTGAGACAAATCTCTTTTGTTACAAACAGGATACAGATTGTGGGAGATATTTTATGGCGTTTCACAATGTCCTTCTAAGACTGTAATTATGTGCTGATTAAGCTTATGTGGATGCTGTGCTTATAGAAGGTGCAGGATTGAGAATCTTGGAGATAGAGGACTTCAATTTCCAGTAGAGATTGAAAAAGGATAGCGGTAGTGAAATGCATGTTGAGAGATTTTTCTTGAGCTGAAACCGTAGTTCAGTCTTGGCGTTTATTCACTTCTTAGCCTGTAGGTTGAGACAGCCACCAAGGATGCCATTCTGTGTTGATCTGATGTATTTATGATGTGGATGTGTGTTCATTGGGAATTAGACTGAGGCTGTCAAATAGGTTTCACTTTGGCCATCAAGGAGTTTCTGATGATTTTTCTGTCATTATTAATCCATCTTTGGTTAGAAGGCCCTGTAGACCATCTCCTTTGCCATTCATTTTCCATGCACTTTTCTTATTAATCAAACATGAATAAAGGTATTTTATTACATTGAAACTTGTGCAAGTTTGCTACCCAAGAATACTTATTCAAAACCATTTTTTAAATAGGAGCAGTTTTTTTTTTTCTAAATCATTATTATTTCCACAATGTTATATTGGCTTTGCATGTGCACTTATGGCATGCTTATAATATATACATGCAAGTTGCATGCAACCTACATGGTGTGTATGTGAGCACATTGGAATTCCTTTGTAGCTTATGTATGTACTGAGGAAACTGAGAAGCTAGGACAATCTCTAATAATGGACAAGCCAACATGAGCTGCAAATTGGTGGTGGTGGTAGCACATTCCTTTCTTGTCAGATTAAAGCAACCAAAGAAATTGAGGTTCCACTATTAAGGAGCAGTCTCTCTAACAAAGGCTTAACCCTGGATATATTGTAAAAGATTAGAAAATAGATCCAAGAAATGTTCTGACCCTTTACAGAATACAGATTCTGTGGATTCTTTTCTCCAGCTGCATAAATAGAGAGAGAGAGAAAAATTAAATACATTTTCAGTGCGTGGACTGAAGTAACGTAAGCTATAAAAGAGAAGGGCTTTTGCAATACATTTTTAAATGAATATATTCAAACAACATTATCTTTGCTCTTCTGTACCATTTCAGTGTTTCTACTTTGTGCTTTTAATGTTTTTTTTTTCTTTTTTAGGCAAAAGGAGGAATATCAGGTTTATGTGATGGGGCTGAGGTGGTTCTTGGTCCTGATATGTCTATAGAGCTTTTGGGGCCCATTCCACCTGAACAGCAGTTTGTAAACCAGAAGATGAGGCCTGGGTCAGGAATACTGGCAGTCAGAGTTGTTCCAGATGGACCAACTCGAGTTCTTCAGGTAAAAATTATTAATAAATGTTGAACGCTGTGTCATTAGTTTCTGTTCTGTTTGGGCATTTTTAACAGTGCAGCTGTAAATTATTAAGTAAAAGAAAGATTAAAAAAAGCGTTGTCTTAATTTGTAATAGCACGAAGGAGAAAAATCTCATGCAATATACAGAATTGGTTTCAGATTTCATCAGAAATGTTGCCATTATATTTTTAGTTAAAGCTAGTATCCTACCATGTGGGATAGAATATACTTGATTTTTCTTCTATACATAAATTAGGGATGTAATAGTATAGTCGATTAAGCAATTAAAAATGTATAGGTTAATGCTATTTTACCTCCCCTCCTCTCTCCTTCCCCCCTCCTCCACACACACAGAGTAAATTTTTTAGCCAGCTCAATTCTGGTTTGCGACCTACCACTGCTGTGGCACTGTATTTATAGTGTATTAGGAGCTAGGTGGGCAGGCAGCCTGGCTCACTCCTGGTTCATGTTGGGCCCAGGAGCTCAGGCCCCCCTGACAGGGGCTGCTGCCACTCTGTGTTACTGCCTCTGTATCAGAGGCAGCAGTGCAGGATGACAGGTAGCCAGCTGTGCACAAGGGGAGTTGGTTCTTCAACTGGCCCTCGCAGACCAGCTCCTGCCTAGACCCCACGCTGCTGCCTCTGATACAGAGGCAGTAGCGTGGAGTGGCATGGGTCTTCTCAGGAGTGGGGCCGGAGCACAGTGGTTGAATAGTTGAGTAACCAATAAGAATTCATGAGGTTACTCAATTATTCAATTAACTAATATTTAACATCCCTAACATAAATAAAAAATGCTTATCAGTTTATTTTTTTAGATAACAGATTTTAACCAACGCAGAAATGATCGTTTATCGTGTGAAGGAAGTGAACTTCCAGTTACGGAACAAGATCTGCACAAGTTAAAAAATCCGGACACAGATCAGGAATTGGAAGTAAGAAAAAAAACCTGGTAGGCCTTTTATTTTTTTTGCCATAAAGGACAGGTGTGTACAAGGTTGTCCTGTATAAATCTACATCACTATTCTTCTGACCTCTTACTCTGTTGGTTTTCCATGTCTCAACCTCGATTTTAAACTGTATTTCTGCAGTGAAAGCAGCAATTCAGCTTGTCTTGCAAATTGTTATATAAAATTGTTTTTGTGTTTTCAGGTGCTAGTGAAATTAGAAGGTGGAATAGGATTATCTTTAGTTAATAAAGTCCCTGAAGAGCTGGTGTTCGCAAGCCTCACTGGAATTAATGTTCACTACACACAGTTATCAGCCAGTCAGGTGCTTGAGCTCAGTATACAGGATGTACAGGTAACTATTTTTTAAATAAATGTGTGAATTTATTTTCATAACTCATTTAAGGATGCAATAGGTATTTGCGTGTCCATATGTAATAAAGTAGTGATATGTAATGTGGTTTATAATGCAAAGGGACAGATGATGAAACAATAAAAGTCCAGGTCTGATCTATAGCATATGAACATAAAAATGTTATGGTCACCTTCTTATAAGAGCAGAATTTTGCTCTGATATTCTGGTCAAAATGTCTCATTACTATGCGAAATCAAACAAGTAAGATTGGTAAACCTGTCAATCTTGGGAATTACAGTCAAGATAGCCAGTACCTTTCCAATATTATATATATATATATATATTCCCACACTCAGATTTTTAAGGATTTGAAAGGGTAAAGTTAAGACTGAGTGCTTATTATCTTTCAGAAATATTTGATTTAAAAATGCAAACCAAAGAAAGCCATGAAATGCAGAGGTAAGGTTACACTCCTCAAACAAGGTACCTACTCTGCTTTAACTCTGCCTCCATACAGATAAAAATGTACAATTTTCTTTTTTTCCTTTTTTCTTTTTTCTTTTTTTTGTCGACTACGAAAACAAAGCGCTGCAGAACAGTGGTTTTATCATTTGTTTTGTATGTGCATGTCTCTGACAGTAACTGTGCTAAGCTCTTTTGCCAGACTAACCTTAGTTCTTTTTGTGATAGTGCTCTGTATTCATTATCTGGGCATCAAAGCTTTGTCTGTGGAGCCATGTTTACTGTGTCTGATAGTTGGGTAGTTGGCTGCCACTTGGCTGCTTTGTGGAATCCACTGAAGTGTTAAGCACTTCTCAGATGTGGCTCAGTGCCCTTAACAACCGGCAGGTTTGGGCCCTTAAAGAAGACTGAGGACTCATGGCATTCAGTATGATATTTATGTAAGAAGAAACTTTTGGATTTTTTTTTATATGTACCGCATATGGCTATAAAGAACACTGCATGAAATTTCAATCCCCATGTGGTTAGGATTAAGTAAAAAGAACTCATCTGGGGATGTCCTGTAAACTAAATTTTATTCTTCCCATTAATTTTTGTTATAAAAGAATGAAGGCTGGGCTCTAAGTGTGGCTTTAAACCTTGTTGCTCTACGGTCAACCAGCTCTTCACCTTGAGACAGCATTTTGAGAAGATGTCTCAATTTTGCTAAGAGCACTTTTTCTAGACTTTAGTGCAATGTACAAGTTTCTATGATCCAATGAAGCATCCTGGTGGTCCTGGGAAGATAGTATAATTGATAGAAGAGTTCTGTAATGGAATAGAAAGCTGTGTTTGAGTCAGTGGCAGATATAGGGCATTGTTTCTGTCTCCGTAGTAGTTCAGCAAAGCTGTATTCTCTCTCAATCATTCAAGGTCATGGTTGATTGATGGATAAGTTTTAGGAATCTGCTGTTGACAGCATTGAACTGAATAGCTTCTGCTTTGAGATCTTGAATGTGTTGATGACATTGTCTTGCTGGTTCATTTTGCAAATTGCAGGTGATGGCAGTTCTCTTCTGGCAAGAAGCAAACCGAGTGCATATTAGTCTGGTGATTGATCTGGATCGGGGTGGGCATTATATGGCCCGTGGGCCAGATCTGTCCTGCCAAGCAGTTTCATCCAGCCCACTCTGCTGCCTCCTGGCCTCTGGAGAATCTGCTGTTCAAAACGGCCGGCAGCTCCCTCTAGGAGCCGTGCGCCGTGACTGGATGGGGCGGCAATGGGGAGAGACCTTGTGTGCTTTCCCGCTCCACAGGGGAGCATGCGAAGTCTTCTCTCACCATATAAGGCACTTAGAGGGAACCACCTCTTCTGGCTGAGGCCCCACCCCTTCTGAAACTGGCCCGCAACCACTATTGACATTGGTGAAGTGGACCCCTACAAAAATTATTTCCCACCTCTGATCTGGATAAAACTCAGTTGCTGGCCATTAACATCAAACATTCTCTAGCTCAGTGGTCTCCAACCTTTTTACATACAAGATCACTTTTTAAATGTCAGAGCAAGCCAGAATCCACCCCATCCTTCCCTGAGACCCCACCCCTTTCTTGAGGCCCCGCTCTCTCCAAACCTTTCTGCATACTACCCGTTGTTAATGGAAACTCACCATTAATTACATAATTACACCCAAACCATTTTGCTAAGGCTGCAGCTGGGGAGAATGGTTTAATTTAAATTATTAAACAGATTAAGCATTTTAACTTTCTCATGTTAGTTTATCCAACTTCATTTAAAATAAAGTAAAACATTATGTCCAACACAAGATTTCAATGTTTTATTTATTTATGGCAGGGGTGGAGAGCCTTTTTTGAGTCGGGGGTCACTGACTCTCAGGAAAATTAGTTGGGGACCACATACAAGTGAAAAGTAAGAACATTCCTCCCAAAACCCCCAACTGAGACCTTAGTCTTTTGGCGTTCCAGCCAAAGGGAAGGAACAGGGAGGACTGAGGTTCAGGGCTTCCCATAGGCCAGATTTACTTTTCTGAGGTTCCAGAGTTAGTGGATTTTGTAGAGTCCCTTAGGCTCTGGGGTGGGAACAAAAATGAGGGGCAGGACTGCCATCAAATGGGATAGGGATGCAGGATCTGGGTGGGAGGTGGGGTGCAGGATGGGATGACAAGGGTAGAGTCTGGAAGGGATTTTGGCATCAAGAGAGGCTGTGGGGTAGGGTACAAGAGGGAGTTTGGAAATAGAAGGGTTTTGGGGGAGTAATGCTGAAAAGGTAAAAATGCAGCCAAATAGCTAGTTGGGAAGGGAAGCAAAGTGGGGCATAAAGGAAAGTGCAGCTTTTGCGAATTGTGTCCCCCCATCACATCTTCATTCTGCTCCAGCCTTGCTCCCCTCATAGCGTGCATAGTGTGTTCTGTGTCTGCTGTTCACAAGACATAAACAACCCTACCCCTTTTGCAAATTTTTGTTTTTCAATTTAAAAAGAGAGCTTAAATTTCATTATCTGTGCTAAAGAATTGTCACATTATACTGTTTTCTTGTTAATTCTGCAGGTGGATAACCAGCTCATTGGCACCACACAGCCTTTCATGCTCTTTCTGACCCCCAAAATCAGTGAAAATGAAGCAATTGAAACAGGCCCTGCAGTGCAATTAAATGCAGTGAAATTTCCCAGTAAGAATGCACTAACTGATATATACAAGGTAATCCTGTTTGACAGTAGCATTCATATATCATTGTTTTTATTAAGATTTTCTTTAGCTGTTCCTAGTTTTTAAGCTGTAAGCAATTTAAATTAGATCAGATATGCAGATGTACTATTTGTTTATGGCACTCATTCATACTTTCGAGACACTAAGTATCTTAAAGTACATTGTGGTTGATGACAATGCCGTGACTTTGTGGGCAAATGTGGGAGCCATGTAACTTTTAACAGTTCTTCCTTACATTTTAAGAACTTGATTTATTAAGGGAGAGAATATTGTCCAGGACCTTAAAGTTATCCTCTGTTCTTCTCCAAAAAAAAGTTCATTATCTTTAAATTCCATCCAAACACCATCAAGAATGACAATAAGATCCTTAATTTAATTAGTCACTTGAAGAATATTACATATAACAGTGCATAGAATTGTAGATATTGTCAAATTGGTCCAAACATTTAGGGCTTATCTAGACTACACGGAAGAGTCAAAAGAGGATATGCAAATTCCATGGATAGTTTAGACACGGCTTTTTCGGTGAACCCCCTCTGTCGAAAAGCTGCTCTTCCTCAAAAAATGAGGTTTACGCAGCTTTTCGACAAAGGGGAAAGGGGTTGCAGAAAAAGCCGCATCTAAACTACTTTCAGCTTTCGAAAGTGTGATTGAAAGAAGATATGCAAATTCCGCGAGACTATTCTACGTAGTCTAGATGTTAACAGTTACTTATTACAGTATTTACTAATCTTAGCCTATACAGCAGTGACAAATCTCGGTAGGTTTTTAAGGCCTAGTATGAAACTTAAATCTTCAAAGTAAGCCAGTATTAAATTTGACATTATTTGAAAAACAGCTGATTGCAGTGTCAGAGTCCCTTGGTAATAACTCTGCGATTTGAATACTTACTAATTAAGCATAGATAGTTACAGAAACGAAACAAATAGAGTTCCCTGCAGATTTCTTGTAATTATAAGAGGGGGAAGGGCCCATGACATTTTGACAGTGGGAATCCTATTATGAAAGCCTATGAATGAAAAGAACTGTGTCAAATTACATTAGATTTTCTTTGTTAATAAGGGTAGATGGAGAAAAATTCTGTTGTTCGTGCTGTAAATTTAAATAAGTGTTTCTCTCTGTAGCATCTGATGATCACTGCTCGGAAGTTTACAGTCCAAATTGAGGAGAAACTGCTCCTGAAACTATTGAGTTTCTTTGGCTATGACCAGTCAGAATCAGGTACAGTATAAAGTTAAAAGGTTAGTTCCACATTATGGAGATTTTGTTGTATCACTCTTACGTGCATACAAAATAAGTTCAAATTTCCTGGCAATTTTCACTGTAAACTTGAAAGCATTTGACAACCTGGAATGTCCCACTATAAAAGCTGGAAAGCTAAGATATGTCAATAGCAGCTTACATACTATAAAGTGTTTGTTCCAAGATTTGGGAAATGACTCATAGAACATTTTATTATCCAGTGTATCATTAAGCTGATTCCCTATGGGAAGAAGTTTCATATTCCTCTTCAATTCCTGTATCTGGCGTCAGCTGAACTAGGATAAAAGAAAAGTTATTATGTAGCCAACTACTTGGTTTGGTAGATTTGTTTATTAAACAAATTCAAGATTAAAGATTGGCGCTCTATTCATTTTTCGTTTGACAATGCCTCCTGATTAATTCAGAAAACTTTTTTGCTGCCCAGACTGCCTAACTTGTGACACCCATACCCTTGACTCTAAGTGTAATAAAAAGGTTTCTTGCTCTTAGTTGAAGCAAAACAAACTTGAAATGTTTTAGCATCATACAAGGATTAGAGGCATGTATCTTTTTTGTGTTTTAACATTTGGAAATTTGCTGAAATAGCAGTTCTTGAGTAATCATTTTGGTATAATTTGGCAGTAGTTAATTTGGGATAAATTATACAACCCTATCAAAACAGCTGTTTCGGATAAGCCATTTGTATAAATTTTCAAATGTAGAAAAGCTCATTTTCGGATCCTGAGTGTTGCACAATTTTTAGTCTATTTCTGCCTGTGAGGTAACCTGTGCTGTTATTCCCCATTTACAGCTGGGGAACTCAGGCTCAAAAAGACAAATGACTTTGCCTGAGGTCATATAGGAATGCTCCGACAGAGTAGAGAATTAAAACTTAGTCTCCCAGATCTCAAACTAATACCCTAACAATTGGACTGTCCTTCCTCTTAGATTACTGCATTGCTTTTGCTCTTTTGTTGTGTCCTAGTATTGCTTCTTGGCTTAAAGAGATCAATGTGTGTACAAACTAGACCTCACTGAAAGACTCTTGTGCCATGCAGGCAAAATATGGCTTAACTTGAATGTTTCTGACATAGAAATGCTTTTATGATGGTCTCATGGACTCTAAAAAGAAAGAAAGATGCAATTATATCATTTGTATTTAAAATGTTGAAAATTGTTCTCTTTGCTGGAGGCCTCAACAAGATCTTTAGAGGTTCTAATAGTCACATGAGGGTGGTAACCTGAGCTGTTTCTTGCCTTCTGTCTTCCCAAAGTGAAGGGAGAGAGGTGAAGAAGGAAATTGTATCCTTTTTCACTTCAATTTGAGCATGGAAGAAAGAGGATTGAAGCTACTGTTACTTCCTCATTTTATACCAGGGTCAAGGTCCTCCAAACAGCTTGTCTGTGCCCTCCAGAAATAAGAGAGAAGTGAGAACCTGGTACTCCAGATGTGAAATATTATTTCAGTTTGGTAAAAGCAAAAATCTTTTTGATCATCTTGATTCATTGTAAGGAATCTATAAAGGGGAACAAAAAGTCTCAGCAGTTCATTTTTCAGCTTGCTTGGTATTCACATGTTGCAGTTGTCTATGTACTTTAGAAATTCAGAGCAAAAAGGAAAGTCTCTTTCCAAAGTAACCAATTTCACTGCAATCTGTCTAAGGATTCACCATTGAGATAATAAATGTAACTGAAATCAGGAGCAAGATTATCAATGAAAAGGAAGCCTGTTTCTTGCTGGAGTTGCTTAATTTTGTTGTTGATTTTTTTTGTTAATTGATTTTTAAAGGTTTTTTTTTTTTTTAATTATTTTTGGAATCTTTTTACTTATATGATGCTTTAAATAAGCTGTGTAATATTGGCCGGAGCTCCATGGGTCACCTTGACTTTGCTAATCATTCGAATCAGGTGGTATATGTTCTCAGGGGTTTTGATTTATTTTCATTTTCCTCTAGGATCCATTTAACTCTACTCTTCCTGAGAGGCCGTTTTATTTAAATTTCCCCTCTAATCCTTCCTCATTTTCTAGATAGTAATAATAGGTGAATCAGTATTTGTAGAATTCAAGTAGTGTTAGAGAACTGTTGATTTATCTATAAGGGAAGTTAGAGCAAGATCCAGACAAAAGAAATAAGTTGAATCAGTAACCCAATTAAGTACATTTATGTATGCTTTAAGCAGATGTTAGTGTTATTTCTATTTGTTGAATAAACATCACACATTACTGAGGGAAAGAAACTTCTGTGCTATGAGTATTATCTCTTGAGTACTACGGGAGAAATCATAAAGTTACAT
Source organism: Apalone spinifera (assembly GCA_030068395.1). Classification (NCBI taxonomy): domain Eukaryota; kingdom Metazoa; phylum Chordata; order Testudines; family Trionychidae; genus Apalone; species Apalone spinifera. The sequence continues at coordinate 16,123,786 of JANRFK010003894.1, read as the reverse complement.
GTCTCTACTGCCAGCAGCATATTTGAATTTGTTATAAATTATTCTCCTCCCCCCTGCCTTTTTTTGTGTGGTGTTCTCTGAATTGTTCTTTACTTAAAGTCAAAACATTCCACTGATAAGAATGGTGCATTCCCAAGTCTGAATTCCAACGTTACGATACAGCTGTATGGTATGGCATGCTGATTGGCTTCTGAGACAGATTTTTTTTTTTCAAGTCTCACTTGCCCATGTTATGTTGGGCACTAGTAGACTGCTGTGCATACTGCTTAATGCTTGGAAAAAAATGTTCTGTGCCTGAATACTAAAATGGCATATATTTTAATCAATAGTTACCTTTTTTGCAGGCTTCAGTGGGATATGAAAAAATTAACATTGACGGTATTGTCCTTTGAGGTAGAAAGCATCTTGTGGTTAACTATTTCGTGTTAAATACTACAATATTTGAAATGATCTTATCCTTAAAAGTTTAAACAAGTCATTTGAAACAATGGGAACCTTTGTCAAAAATACGTGTGTGTAATAATTACAGAAGTTTAAATAAGTTTATCTTTGTTTACGTGGTCCTGCCTCAGCTTAAGGGTCTGGGCTTAATGACTTCTTGAGGTCCCTCCCAGGTCTACCTTTCTGAGTCTATGAATGTGTAGAGTGTTCTCCTTTACTGTGGTAGCACATATACTACATTCACTGATTAATGAAATCAGCAGTACACTCTGTGGATCTGGTGAGAGTGCTATTGAAAAGTGAGCTAGCTGCAGATATTTTCTGTTCAGAACTACTTTCCCTGCAGTAAGTATGATGATAATGTTGGAAGGATTGCAGTCTGTACAATGATGTCAGGGCTCATCCAGGGAGTCTGAGAATTAGGTGGCATAATGGAGATCAGTCCTTAGATTCTGTGATAATGAAATTAAAATAAAATGCAATAAACTATATATTCATTTAGTTCTGGCAAAGTTGGAAAATTAATGAATATATCCGCCTGTAGCTACCACTATTTATTCCCCAATTTATTCGTATATGGGAATTTTTAAATAGAAAATTATTTCTTTATCTGTTCAACATACTCTGACAATAGTTATTCTTTTGGCTAAACTTGAAAAATTGCTATTTGTATGAAAGATTTTAATTCTTTTCCTAGGGATTTCCTCAATTTTCATTCTAGTTGGGCCAAGGAACCTAAACTTATGTCAAGTAGCCTGCTATGCTTGTCCACTTAGTACATTATTTCAAACCTAGAGGTATAAGGAAGCAAAAAAAACCAAAACAAAACAAAAAAAAACACCATTTATTTTATTGCCAGATTTAATATTTCCCTGTGAAACCACAACTCAAAATCAGTGAAGGTTGTGTAGTTAGAAGGTATCTGTGTACTACTTTGTCTCCCTCAGTATACCTAAGCTAGAAGTAATAGCAAACATACTGACTGAAGACTAAAGTATGAGGTCACAAGTTAGGTGTCAGGATGGCAACATTACAAACTGAATCCCTTCATAATCTTCAGCCATTCATAGTTTTGTATACCTTCATAATTAGCTAATTTTTTTTCCTATGTTATTTCCTAGCAGAGGTTGAAAAATATGATGGAAACCTCCATGAAAAGACCACTGATCAAGATGGGGCGCAGAAGCGATACTACTTTGAAAATCTTAAAATCAGTGTGCCACTGATGAAGTTGAGTGTCTTCACTTCCAATAAACTGCCTTCAGACCTTAAGGTAAGCCAGTGCACTGATTAGATTTACTTTAAGTGGCGGGATTTATTATGAGAGAAAGTTGGGTACATTTTTGACTTGCTGCTCTCTTTTTCCACTTATGTAGCATCTTCCTGTGTTACAACATGTTGTACAAGCTTTCTTATAGGAGTAGATTCAGAGGCTCCTTGCTTCAACACCACATGTTAACTTCTTGATGCAACAGCTTATGGCTAGAGGTTTAAAACTCCCCGGTTCTTGTAAGAAGTGCAGGCATGCCTTCTTTGCTATATTATCAAGAGAAAAATACTTACTGCACTCATGTAAATTAATTGTTGTCATCAGTAATTAAAATAAGATGAATACATAGGGATCAGGCAGAGTTGTTGACTCGAGTCCGACTTAAGTCACCTAGGTGACTTGACTTGAGACTCGACTCGGGTTCATCTGTTTGTGACTTGAGACTTGCTAATTTTGTTAAATCGACTTGGTGAAAAAATTGTCCGAAAATGCCGATATTGATGGCTTGTACAAAAGTGACTTGACATTTTTTAAATTAAGACTTGAGACTCGACTTAGGACTTGAGCTGTAGTGACTTGAGACTCGACTTGGACTTGACAATGACGACTTCAAGACAACACTTGGATCAGGCAATGGCAACTGATGTCACTGGGGCTGAGTGGATAACATCTGCTGAGTGAAATACTGTATAATAGTGGAGGAGTGGGGAATATTAATTAATTTTTTTTCTCTCACATGCACTCAAAAACTAAAAAGCAATAATACAGGGTAACTAAAAATAGATAAACCATAGCCTTAGATGAGTCCTACACAAGTAAGACCGGCATACTAGAATTTAAAGCTAGTGCCTTTATTTCACAGCAGTTGATTTATGAAAGTACATTCAGTTGCAATATATAGCACAGAGGATTTTGAAGCAGTTTTCTCTCTCTCTCCTGGAGGCCTATGACATGCTGGTCCATAAAACCATTGGAGTCTTCTAGAGATAAGATGATGTACAACCAAAGCAATTAATATGCCATCTGATATGAAAAGGAAATTTTAGTACCGGTAGTAACTAGTTTTTAATATCTGTATGAGTCATGATGCTTTAAGTTTGGAGTGTAACTAGGAAATGCCAGTTCATCAATAGGAATAGGAATTCATCAGTACATGGGATTTCAGCTAGTTCTTCCCTTTCAGTCTCCTCCCCCCGCCTTACAGGACAAATGATTAAAATTGCTCAGATTTCCTTTTCATGCAGTTCTTCATTGACCTGGCACTTATCAAATCCAGAGAGTTGAATCCAAGAGAAGTTTTAGGAATCTACTTACATAGTATTCTCACGGTCTGGAATCTCAAGCCAGTCTGAAGTTCTTGCCATGCAATCGGCTCTTAAATTCGTTGAAGTCCTGAGGAAAATCATGAAACGAGCAGTGGATCTTTGTGGCAGCCATAATTACATCCATATGAACCTCTGAAAGTTTCTTGTAGTTCATCTTTTGCTTACTGCAACATTGCTAATAATGATTCGGTCTGTGACCTTTAATTCAGAGTAAGGTAGTTGCTCCAGTATGAGGCAGACCCCAGGGTCATCTGACCTGTATTGCTATGGAGGTCAGTTGTGCCTTTTTCCTGCTAAGCATTTTGCAGTGTCTGCTTCAAGAGACTTGTATACTTTTTGTTAGTGCAGAAGGCAGAACATTTCCAGCAGAAGGGAAAGTAAGCATGCAGGAGCTCAGCTACCTCTAGATGCTTTTTGGTTCTCAGAGCTGAATTCTGCTGTTACACTGATAGGAGGAACCCCATTGACTTTAATTATAGAATCAGTGTTAAGTGGGGTAACACTACCTCTGACTGTAAAGATTCTTTAATTCAGAATGGCCTCTGAATTATTTATGGAGAATATCAAGCTACTGTCACGTTCTAAAGCAATGGCAAGAAAGGAAGAAGTGTCTGGAGGGAATGGGGACTGTAGAAGGAGAGAGCAGGTGATGAAGTAAGCTCCTCGGTTGAATGGAGCAGGCTATCAATAAGTATAGGAGGACCACTAGAGGGTAACTGTAACATGAGAATTCATAGAGATGTCAGAGAATTGGTTGCTAGAGCTGGTCGTGCACTTTACTATTTTTTTTGTCCAAAATTGCCATTTTGTCAAACAAAGCATACAGGGAAAATGCAGATGATGGAGAGATCACAATTTCATTTAGCGAAAACCAGTGCACAATGAAAATACATTTCAAAACCTTGGAAGTTGTCATGAAACAGAGTATTGTCGTTCCCTGACCTGCCTAAAATGATGAGAGGCCTAAAGCCTATTAATTTTCTGGGACCAAAACTTTCCACTGTTAATCTTTTTTTGTGTTCATCATAAAATTAAAGCAAGGGGATGGAAGTTCATACAATCTTGGTAAAACAAAAAAGCCCAACATAGTGTTTGGTAAAAATGTCAGCAATGGAAAAAATAAATTACTAGTGCTATGAAAATAACATCAGTAACAGATAAATTCAAAATTGACTATTTTTAAATGGGCACACAATAAAATTAAATAATAAATGAACCCACTAATACAAACACTGCTAAACAATACATTGTAAATGTGTTATTTTTGTGGTATGTTAGGTGGTACCATAGAACACTGGGGAACAAAATGAATTTCATCCCCTCAAACTCTGATCGTTTTTAGCACTTATGCCAAGAACAAGGACAAATTAAGCATAGGTTTTTGGTATTCTTTGTGGTTTAACAAGGGATTCAAAAGGAAAGGATGTTTTGTTTTTGCATTGGCTCAAGAAGAATGCTCCTCATCCAGATCTGCTTGAAGGAAGTGGTAGTGTGTGTAGGACTGCTTGACTGGCCAGGCTAGTTGGTAACACAAGTTGTTTTAGAGATATGCACTTTATCAAACAAAGACAATATTTAATTAGAACACGAAATGTGTTTTCACAAATCTTAAATACTTTTGCTGGTCTCTTGCCTTGTTTTTAATGGAAAGAAACTGGTATTGTTGACTCTGACATCCCAGCAGCTATGAACAGTGTCTCAAGAGAAAACTGGACATGCAACCTTTTTTTCCTCTTTATAAAAACAGTTAGTGGGAATGTAACATGTTATGAAGTTTTCAGAGAAGGGAATTCCAGTCAGTTGTCTTGTATAGGATAGATTGGGAGAAAAAGAGAGAACTTGCAATATGGTTTATACCTAAGTTAATTTATGTTCTATTGGTAGATATTTTCCCTACCTCCTCAAATGTTTTTAAGGCTTGGGGATGAATTTTTGTCAAGGTCAGTGCAGATGGATTCTTATTTTTATTAGTTACTTATATCAACTTTATGTAATATCTAATGATCTGCTTTATGTAATATCTAATGATCATGGACAGTAAACAGCTTGATACTTGTGTAAATAAGTGACAGAGTTGTACACTATGTATTTATTTAGTTATTCAGTGGCTGTATGATATTGAATATTTCCTAATTCTTTCCCCCGAAACACATACACAAACCCCTATACCAGCTTTGTAACATAATTTAGTGGCCTGCAGATGGCAGAGTAACTCACTTTACCTGATTTAATTTTACATTTTACCAATGGGTGTAACAAAGATTAATGTAGAAAGATATAACACAAATGCCAAAGATTTGTTAATACCTAAAGAGTCTCAATGGATTAGGTGTTTGGTTTGAATTTTGAAGTTAATAAATGCTTCAGCAACAGATGTCACTTATGGACGGAAATAAAAATGAAATTTAGTCTTCATTGCCTTTCCACATTTTCTTAGTCTTCTTGATAAAATGAGATCAAAGGTAAACATTTTCAATATACAACGGATGTTTTTCAATCTAAATGACACCATCACCTTTTTATATTTCTTTTCCTAAATAGACTTTTCCAAAATTATTATGGTTGTATTAAGACAGAAGGCCATAACTTGCTTGTCTTTTGGCCAACAACTAGTGACACTAGTTTCGTGTAATCCCCCTCTCTTCTAGATATAATATGTAGGGACACTGATAGCAGTAACATCACTAATGCTATCACTCACCCCAGCCATATATAATTTAGAGTTACTGTTCATTAACAGAAAAAGTTCTGCCAAAGTTTACTACTCTTCACAGGTAGAAAAGTTTCTGCCAAAGCTTTATTTATCTAAGAGTAAGTTTCAAGGCTCGTCTTCACTATGTGGTAGATAGACATTACAACAGTCAATCCACCAGTGGTCAATTTATCATGTCTGCTTAGACTCGATAAATCAATCTCTGAGTGCTCTCCCGTCAACTCTGGTACTCCATCAGGATGAGAAAAATAGCCAGAGTTGACGTGAGGATTGCTCGCACACACAAGACACCACGGTAAGCACATTGACGTCAGCTATGCTATTTGTGCAGCTGAAATTGCATAGGTGAGATCAACAAGAGGGTTTAATGTAGACAAGGCCTTAGAGTTCTATGAATGCAACAGCAATTTAGTGTTAGTTCTGAGATGAGAAATCACGTATTGGACTTTTTAATACTGTCAAACCGTCACACTTGCAGATTCTGAACTCCATATTGTCTGTATGCTAGCCCTAATGAATGAGTCAGTGGATAGCCGTTCATAAAGAGAATTGTCCATTTCAATCTTACTTTTTCATTGATGATGTCCAAGATGGAGAGGGTCTAACGGAGGGCAACCAAAATGATTAGGGGGCTGGAGCACATGATCTATGAGGAGAGACTGAGGGATTTGGGTTTGTTTAGTCTGCAGAAGAGAAGAGTGAGGGGGGATTTGATAGCAGCCTTCAACTTCCTGAAGGGAAGAGGCTAGAGAGAAGCTGTTCACTGTAGTGACGGATGGCAGAACAAGGAGCAATGGTCTCAATTTACAGTGGAGGAGGTCTAGGTTGGATATTAGGAAAAACTATTTCACTAAGAAGATGGTGAAGTACTGGAATGGGTTATCTAGGGAGGTGGTGAAATCTCCATTCCTAGAGGTTTTTAAGTCTTGTCTTGACAAAGCCCTGGCTGGGTTGATTTAGTTGAGATCGGTCCTGCCTTGGGCAGGGGACTGGACTTGATGACCTCCTGAGGTCTCTTCCAGATCTATGATTCTATGAAGATGAGCAGTGCTGCTTGCCTCAGTCTCTCGGCCAACTTATGAATGTACAGACCATTAAACTTTTATTTTTTAAATATAGACTTAGCTCATGTCTGTACTACCACTAGGAATGTAAAAAAATATAGAAAACCATTAACCATGTAACCAAGCAAAATTTTATCAGTTACATAGTTAAGTGTTTTAGAGGTTGTAAGGAAGGATCATCGCACCTCACTCCAGGCTCCGCCCCTTTCCTGGGATCCCAACATCCAGCCCCGCCGCTGCAGCCAGCCCTTCCTCTGCAGGCTCCCAGCTGCCGGTGGAGTCCAGGCTGCTGGCTTCACCACCATAGCTGGTCCCACTGCTGCAGAGTCCTGGCAGCTGGCCCTACTGCTGTGCGCTTTCCTTTGTAATATGATTGCAAAGGGTGTTCATTACCCACTTCATTTTAACTGGTGGTTTGCAACGTGTGTTAATGCCCCACCTTGCATTTAACTTAATGCTCTGGTTACCTTTTCGCAAAGAAGAGTTCTTTGAAACTCAAGAGCTTGGCTCTTCCATCAACAGAAGTTGGTCCAATAAAAGACATTACCTCACCCACTTCATTTCCTTCACAAAGTTAATTTGAAAAAGTAAATTTTAAGTAAATTCCACTAAACAAAGATGAAGAGAGAACAGACTGAGGTATGTTAGTACCTGTGGCCTCTAGAAAATTGTGTAGGTAATATGACTTCATCCTAAGTCTCAGAGGGGTGACCCTGTTTTCTGTATCTGCAAAAACAACTAGGAGTTCTGTGACACCTTAGAGACTAACAGATTTATTCTAATTGTTTGAACCCTATTTGCCCACTGCATAGAATAATATTAAGTACACTAACAGATTTATTAGAAGGTACACTTAATATTATTCTATAATTCCATTTTTTCATTTAATTAGGCACTGAAAAGCAGTGGGCAAATAGGGTTCAAACAATTAGAAATGTCCACAATTATTTCCATAATTACAATGCGATTACTGTATGCTTCCAGGTATTCAAATAACATGCGGGGGGAGGGGGGGAGAGAAGTAGTTTTATCTGAATAATCAGGAATGAAGATAATTGAGAGGTTGAGCCATTCAGCAGCAGGGGACCTCCTCCCTGCACCTGGAGTTCATCTTTCCCCTGCTAGGACTGCAACTTGGGGGAAGGAAGGTCTCTGCTCTGCTCATTCATTCCCATGTAATCTAAGTGGGACTGAATTACACTTGCACTGCCACTAGGGTTGCTGACACCAGATCCTTGCATGCAGAAGGTGCTGGGGGAGGCAGTAGTTCAGAAAGAACAGAGACTTCTGTTCTGTACTCTGCCCCGCCAGGACCACAGCCTCTCGTGCACCTTGTGCCTGTAGAGATCCGGTGTCACTTGCCCTCCAGCAGCGCAGGAAACCCTCTACAGCTCTAGCTCAGTCAGTCCTGTGACAGCAGGGCTGCAGAGGGCTCCTTGTGCTCCTGCTCGAGACATTCAGGAGCAGGATGGCCTCTCTAGTAGCATCCTCGGCCCCACAGCTGTGACTGGGGATCTCTGCTTTATTATCCAAACCTTCGCTTTATCTAAATCCTTTCCTTGTCCCCCCCAGCAATAAAAGGAATTGGATAATGCATAGGTTCAGATAATAGGGCTTTGGGTAGATGCCAGTACACTGTGTTCCATTTACATGTCAGGAACTAGTTTTTATAGCTGTTAGATAAATTTCGTGTGTTGCCTGATTGGAAATCAGTTAGTTCACATATGAATGGGAAGTAAAGATTAACATAAGTCGTAATTCCATTTTTTCATTTAATTAGGCACTGAAAAGCACACTGGGATTTCCTCTAATCCGATTTGAAGATGCAGTAATTATCCTGGATCCATTCACTAGGGTCCACCCATATGAAACAAAGGAGTTTATCATTAATGATATCCTTAAGCATTTTCAAGAGGTGAGTGTCAGATAAATCATACTGTGGCATCCACAAAAAGTTTAAAACTTTTCTGTTTTAGGAGCTCTTTATCAAATTTACAAAATAGTAAATTTCTTTCTCTATTGTAATGCGTAAATATGTAGTGCTTAAGCATATTATGCTTGCGCTCTCTCTCTCTCTCTCTCTCTCTCTCTCTCTCTCTCTCTATTTGATATTAGGGGCCAGATATTCCTCTGGCATCAAACTTTTTAGCTCTGTTGAAATCATTAACTTTTGCGCCTCCATCTTTAATGTTCTGATATACTTTTTACTTTGAGGAGAATTAGTCTCTTGAGTGTAAAAGAGTAAATTGTGTTCCCATTTTTCAAACTGGTCTACAGACACAGCTTGGTAGACAGATATCATATTAGATACTTTTACCAATCAGAACATTGTATTTTAAAGTACAAATATTGTTAATCATGTCTCTCATTATAGTGTTTTGACTTTCACATCTTTTTGTTCTTTCCAGGGGTCAAATGTTAAGATGTTGTAGTTTTTAAAATGCTATTATCCCTGCTGACCATGAAATCAGATGTGTAGATAATGTTTTTAATTTAACTATTTTATAGGAGCTGCTTAGTCAGGCAGCAAGGATTCTGGGCTCAGTGGATTTCCTTGGCAACCCGATGGGTCTCCTGAACGATGTTTCAGAAGGTGTTACAGGGCTAATAAAATATGGAAATGTTGGTGGCCTTATAAGAAATGTCACACATGGGGTATCCGACTCTGCTGCCAAGGTAATTGTTATTAAATGAAAAAAATCTGTGGACAAAGTGCAAATTACCCCACTAAAAAGACCAGTTGCATATTCATAGATATATTAGAACTAATTATAAACAAATCTTTCTTGAATTTTAAATTCAATAGATCTGTCTTGTGGAATAAAAACTGTGTTTGGGGTGCAGGCCTAGCAAATATTTTTGTACACAGTTAACTTTAAGCATATGAGAAGCCCTATTAAAGTCAGTGGAATTACTCAGGTGCTTAGAGTTACTCACTTGCATACATGTTTGCAAGTTCAGGGCCCCAGTTAGAGATGCAATAATTCTCCATCATGGTTAAAACATGAGCGTGCATAGAACAGAACTGTGGATTAACTGTTATTGAGTCCTGCTGAAATTTTAGGATATGTATAGGGCTTTTGGATATTCAGGTTTAATTTTTTACTTGGAATTTAATCAATTAAAATTATGTGAATATGCAGATTATTGTGTCCCTGAGGTTGAGGGATTTCCTTGCACTACTTTGAATGCTAGTTTTTCTGTGCCATAGAATAGCAAGTTTTATTTTACCAGTTTTTAAACTTGGTTTGCTTGTTTTGAAAATTAGTCATTTAAAGAAAAAAAAGTTTTTGCTACTATCCAGGCATTGCTTCCTAATTTTCTGACTTTTTATTTAAATTTAGTTAATAAATAATCCTGTTACACCACCATATACGGTGGTGCAAATTATTTTGTCCCAAAGAGAGTGAAGGTAAGTTGATTAGGAGCACTAGTACTGTAACTTTTTCTAGAATCTTGTTAATTTTTTTGTGCCTGAGAGAGAGAAATAGTCTCTGCACAGGATTTAGAGCCAGGAACACCTTGCATTATTTAATTTTATTTTTTGTATTGTGGTAGCTTCTAGGGAATCCAATAATAAACCATGAGGCCATTGTGTTAGACCAGCGATACTCAGACCTCAATAGTTCATGAGCCAAATTAGTGACTAACATTACCCAAAAAAGCCACAGTGGCATGAATAAATATAATTTATATACTTTCACTCTCTCTCTCACTCTCTAAAATTGTAGGTCCTTAGGTGCTTAACTCAGTTAACTTTTTTTAAAATGAAAGGAAAATGTTCTTTTAAATTATTGTATTTTCCAAAAATAGTGTTGTTTTGATGGTTAATTTTTATTTTGAATTTCTTAAAAATTGGGATTATTAAAATTTGTCCATTTCATTTTTTTAAATGTGAATTCAGTCAAGTGTATTTTTCTCTTCATTATTATAAACTCTTATCATTTGCTATATTTTAACATAAAAGAGCTGCTATCAGTTTGGTTTCCAATAACATTGTCTTCTAATTTTCAAACGTTTTAAGCATTGATGTATCTGTGCCAAAACAGAGCACTACAAATTTCTCCATTTTATCTCTTTTCTGTAAGCTTTCTTGAGAAGCAATTCTATTCCAGGTGCATCATATGTTTCTCACTCAACATCGTTCAGTCTCCTTCAGCATTTGCTCAGTTATGTCAATTTTGAGGACTATACTTGATTTGGTGATTCTTGATGTTTTCTAGTTGGTTTTATGAGAAGCAATCCTATTTTCTGGGCACAACTAAAACCTTATTTTGCTTTAAATTATGAGAAGAGGAAGCTATACCTGTATACTGAATTTGGTGGACCTAGCTCTTACTGTTTAGGAGTTCTTGATCAAACAGACAGACAAACTCTCTAAAATATATAGTAGATGTAAATACTCTCTATATAGTTCTCGCAGCAAAATGACTGATCAAGTAGTATTTTTCAACTACAGTTGGTTAACAACATAATAAAAACATGACTGGTTAATAATTAAATCAATGGTGTTTTAATATCAGGTGCTGCCAAAAGCCACAGGAGACACATTCAAGAGCCACTTGCACCTCCTGAGCAACATTCTGAGTATCACTGTTCTAGCGCTGTAAAAACACACCTTGGCTTTGGCACTGACTCCCTTTGTTGTCTTGGGCAAATTACATATAAAAAACTGAGGTAGACGTTAAATAAAGTTGGAATAATATCTCCCTCCCATGAGGACTTTCTGATGTAGAAAGGTTGCCCTATTTAAGAATATATAAAACAGGGGTGGCCAACCTGCAGCTTGCGAGCCACATGCAGCTCGTCCCCCCCCACCGCCTCCAAAGTACGGCTCGCGAAGCTGCCCCTGCGCCCCTAGAAGTGGTCTCTGTGCTCACCAAGGGTAGGGGAGCTGTCCGGTGTGGCAATTCAAAATGGGAGCCTGATGTTGCCAAAAAGCCTTGTCTTTTCTTTTAAAGGGGGTCCGTTTTTCCCCCCCTCCCCCTCAACTAAAATTGCTAAAAAATAAAAATTCTTGTGCGGCTCTTCGCATTTTTTCCACCGCTGTTTCGGCTCTCTTTGTTTAATGGGTTGGCCACCCCTGGTATAAAACATTTCCATCACAGAACATGGTGGATTCTAAAGATATGTTCTATCAGTTTGGGAACAAGATTGTCTAATATAGAACTGAATGCGAACTTATATCGGAATTTAGATAATGGGCTTAACAGTCTGAATATCAGTGCTTTTGCGTGTTTTTGTAATGTTACTCTTTTGTCTTTGTGGGTGGATAGAATTAAGGCCTCTACAGAGAAACACATCCCAGTCATAAAAGGCTTATCACATGATGAACAGTAGTTGTTTGTTCAAGGCTTAAAAAAGACATTAAATAAGTAATAACATTTCTGTTTGTGGGAAAGAAAGTATTCTTATATTGTGTTTATGGTAGATTAGAGCTTACACTTTTTCCTCTGGTTGTGGAAGCTTGCTTTTTTGATTGCCAACTGCTGCATACTATTATTACCTCCAATCAGTTTACACTGGCAAGGATAGTCAATAGGTGGACCACAGGCTAAATCTGGACTATCAGATGCTTTTGAATAAACCAGGAAATCAGTCTCTTTCTTGTTCGTATTGTTTATTTTCTTCTCTGGAGTCTGGATATTGACTATACTTTGCTTTAGAAATTAGGATCTTGACAAAAAAACAAATGGACTACTCCTGCTGGAGAGGCTGTAATTACTGTACTAGAACAGCTGCACTGAGCACAGAATATACAGAGCATTTTCCAGAGGGGCAAAGTACTGTAAACTCCCAGAATTATCCCTGTGCTCTTTTCTTAGGAAAATCCCAAACATAAGTTACCTGTGATAGGACGATGAGAGCCCATTCTTTTTTTCTTCTTTACTTAATGAGTGACAGCAAAGAGGCAAGGGGCAATATAGATATCTAGATCATATTAAACTACTTTTGTTTCCAAATCTGAGGAAAGCTAGGGCATTATTAGTTTATATTATTTATTTTTAATTCTTATCTAAAACTTATTAACATTATTTGGAAATGCAAGTACAATATTCATGATTTTCCTTAGAAAAGTGACCTATGTTTCTTACAAAAAACTGCTGTTTGCCAACTTTCATTCACGATGTGTATGAGATAAAATAGATTGTTAGTTATAAGGCATATGAAATATCCAGTCTCAGTTGGTATGAGGATATAGTCCATGCTTCAAGCACAAAGATTTCTAATAAACCTAATTCCATTTTGGAAAATCATTCACCTGGGATTAAGACAGACACAAGGAGTGCCATAGTCGTTCTGACTCAGGAAAAAAATCGATATGATTCAGTTTCTAATTTCCAAGTATCATGGAGCTGGGTGATAACAATCCTTCTTTGCCTGCAGCTTCTGTGTCTTCTAATGTCCTGTACTGAGATTATACCAATCCTAAAAACAATACGTTTGAGAGATTTATGACAATAGATTACTTCCCAAAGGAAACAAAGGAAAGTGAAAATACCATTCAAGAGGGATCCACTGTCTTATGTAACAATTCTCCTTTCACAATCCGGGCCCCAAAGCCCTTGCCTAGCCACAGATACCAGCATTTAAATATGAGAAGCACATTGAGGACACACAGGGAACATAGTCAAGGTATGAGAGGCTTCAAAGTGTCAACTTTTGCTAGAGATAAGTAATTAGGTTGGCCCTTCAAGACTTCACTGATCACCTGAGGAAAGAGCACCCCCTGAGCCAGTTCAGCAACCAGACAGCTGTAGCATATGTAAACCAGAAAAGGAAATGCAAAAAGTTGACCTGAGAGCTTATGGATGCTGTCCTGGACAAAACATTACTTAAAAGGAGCTAAAGCAAAGAGACAATGCTGTGCAGTCTCTGGACCAAGTAATATTGCAGCTGTTATTCAGGGACCTATCTTACTGCAGGTGGAAATGCATCCAGTAGAAATTTTAAGAAGGCTGTGCTTCACTAGGGAAGCAGACAGTAGATCGATAGGAGCATAGGCAGTGGCCTACACGTAGACAGATCTTCTTTTTATACACTTTGTTTTCTCCGACTAATAGGAAGAGCAGTTTAAAAGCTCAAAACTTTAGTAGTATTGGGCATGCTCATAACAGATAAATCAGGACCAGGGTTTTCATACCTAGTAGAACCGCCACAGAGCTCTTTAATAGTCTTCTTAGTAAACATAATCTTCAGAATTCACATCTGTATCCTAGTTCAGGTTATTTGAGTCTTCACACCTTGTCTGTTGAGTAGCTGCAAGGGTTAACCAAGATCAACACTGCTTCAGTGTGTATATATAAATGAAGGTTTGCCCCCAGCAACCTTCCCAACCCTTGGGCCTCCATAAAAGTATGGACAAAACCTCATACTGGTGTGAAGATGGGAGAATCAATATTGAGTGTTCCATCTCCTGTATGTTTCCTACAAAACAATCTAAACCAGCAGCTAAGACCTCCCATCACATCATCTATATCCAGGCACTACCAATGTCACAAATATGGGCTGATTGGTACTGAAGTTCTTTAGAGTTGTCCAGGTGAACACTTACACCTATATTCTGTGCTCACAGTGCTGCATGTTCTCAGGACCCATCTGTTCCAACCATTGATATCTATTTCTACTGTATTTTCTTTCCATATATATTTGCTTCCTAGTTGCAATCACATCTGCAGTAAGAGTCTCATAAATCTCCATCTTTAAATGCATAAGCCTTACTGCATTTTTCACAAGGGCAAGGTCATTCTTTGGACTTCAGAGTCATTTGTAACTAAAGTTTCTGTTGAGGCGATTTTCAAAGACATAGAGGGCAGTTAAATGCCAAACTCCCATTGTAACTGAATGCGAGTTGAACGGCCAATAGTCTCCTTCCCTAAAAGGGCTTCTCTCAGCAGAGTGATAATCCCCCTGCTTATGGGGCATGGGTGAGCAAGACTCTTGTGATGGAGGTGAAGGCTCCTTCCAAACTATTTGTACTGAAGATCTAACCCTGGAATGCCAATGTAACTTAAAACTTGGATTTCAAATATAACTTGTGAAACAGTTACAATGAGTAAAATTAAGTAAATCCGGCTTTCTCTTTAAAATATGTATCTCGCTGTATGCCACATTGGTACATTTTTAATTTTTGCTAAGTATAAAGAGAAAAAATGTGAATCTGAGCATAACTGTTCAGTAGAAAATGTAATCTGGCCAATAGATCATGTTCATCTTGCTCCATTGGTGCCATCTGTAGAGACAGTATGATTAATTAGTGTCTGCTTTCATGACAGAGACTTTCACCTGGTTCAGTGGTGCCAGAAATTGTCTTTTCATCGATTCAGCCAATGCTGTGGAGTTGACAGTACAGCCAAAACTTGATAAACTATCCTTCACATCTAGTAATTACCAGCCACAGATAGCTGGAAAATCTTTCCCAAATTGTATTTGTTTTTCAGTTACCTGGTATCTTATAAGATCTCTTAATAACATTTATATTAGATTTTAAGTGGAGTTGGAGGAATAGATCTGTTTTGTTCAAATAAATAAACGAGGCTAAACTTTAATGATCACTTTAAAAGAAATATATACAGAAAGAGTGCCTGCATGAACCGAAATGTAAGCTGTTTATTAGTTGTGTCTGTTTTTGTCATTTTAAGGCTTTTCTGTATTACAGTACTGTTGATTATTCCTATAATGGCTTCTCCATGCATCTCAGAATACGCAGTGAGTAAATGCCTTCTCCTGCCTGAAAGAAGTTGTGTATTTAAGTTGGCACAAACTCTTAGGTTAAATAAAGTTCATTTCAGACAGTTTTGTAATTTTTTATCCCTTGGAGACTAAAACTTTTATATTTTAAAAAGTACTTTGATCCTAAATATAGGCACCTGAGGGAATTTGATTCCCTCTGCATAGAGGGTTACAGTGGCCATATGCACAGAAATGACTTAAATTCTTGTAATGAAAACTTTTTTTTGTTATCTGCCTTATCTAAAATTATTATCTTTCAGAGACTTCTCAGTCAGAAATGCATGTTAGATGCTAAACTAAATACCAAAATAATTAAAGCCCTGTATTGATTCTGTGTCCTTTTCTGACTGAAAGTCTGTATCATTGTATCCATTACTAATAAATAAATATTGTGCTGAGACAATACAATTCCTAGTGTAAAATGATTCACAAGTTTAATATACTTTGTAATTGCTTTGTGCTATTTTATGTGAGAATCCGCTTTTCAGACACTGTACGTGATTTGTCTAAGATTTGCAATCCTTATGGGAATACATTCTATGATTGTACAGAGCTGGATTAACTCTCCTTAGGATCTGGGGCTATTAGATTTCATGTGGCCCCATGGGCTCTGGGGTGAAGCTAAAAATGAGGGGTTCAGAGTGCCGGAGTTGAGGCAAGAGTTGGGGTTTGGGGTGCTTACTGGGGTAGTGCTCCTTTGATGGCACAGGCCCTGGGGAGAGGAGGAGGCGCTGGCTCTGTGAGCTGCCCTATGCTCGCCTTTAGGCACTGCCTCCATCAGCTCCCATTAGCTATGATTCATGGTGGGGGTGGAGCATCCAGGTGAGGAAAGCGCACGGACAGAGCTTATCTGCATTTTTAGCTCCAGCCCAGTCGGGGGAATCAGTGCATGGAGCCATGTTTCTCTCGCCCCCTCCCCCGCCCCCCAACCCCTTTCTAGGCGGAGTTGGAATGCAGGCTGCAGGTGGGAACCCTGCAACAAGAACTGCACTTTTGGCACTCCAGAGGTCTTTTTGCAGGGCCTTGGACTGCAGTCCCTCAAGCCCCTATGCCCTGGTGTAAACAGCAGCTCATGTAGCTGTACCCCAGCTAGTTGTGCTCAAGCTAGCTTGCTTAAAAACAGAGGACAAGATGCCATGGCACAGGCTGCACAAGTCCACCTGACCTCCCTATATATATTGCTTATGCAGCTAACACTGAGCCATACCACAGTGTTCTTCTTCTTCTTTTTGGCATGCTAGTTAGAGTACATCTAGCACCAGCACATCTACCCAGGCTGTGAATCCAAAGCCCAAACACTTTAGCTGTGGGCAACTGAGCTCAAGTTACAGGCCCCCCTTGCCTGAAGCCCTTGGATTTCAGCTTTGTCTCTCCCTTCCCCGCCCCCCCAAGTAGTGGGGCTTAAATGCTTTCAAGGTTCGGTTTTCCCTTCTGGGGTCATGTAATCTGTTTTGGGGTTTTTTTTGTGATGGTACTGCCCGGTACACATAACACCTCCACTCAGAACTCAACAACTTTTCCCCTGGAATACTGGCACTTTTTTTTTTTTTAAACAAAAAAAGCTCTGCATGTAATAATTAATTTTTGTCATCAGGAGATTGCAATGTAATAAGTTTGAGAATCCTGGTAATACAGCCATTATTACTGGATTTAAATAAGGAAGTAAAAGGTTTGAGCCCTCTGTGTACTGTGCTTTACATTCATCCAGACCCAAGAATGGCCTGTCGGGGACTGTCTGCATGACAAATACAACCATGTCAGGAGGCTCAGTTATAAAAGAACTGCTCCTTAACTGGCTACAAATCTGTAGTACAGGCAGAATTTGAGTGTGCTCTGTAAAGACGTGGTCATGTCCCAGACGTTAGCCTGCTTATGACAAAAGGTTAAGATCTTAGCTTCACTTCAAATGAAAACTAGGTCCATTGTAATGATTCCTTTTGTAGTAGAAAAAGTCTTTTGTTGTTATCTGTCAGCATAATATTAAAAACATTTAAATCAAAGGAAGAAAATCGTAAGTTTTTGCAATGGTATCATAAACATTCTGGAAGCTATAAATCTAAGCAACATAAAAGGATAACATTGTAAAAGCAAGTTTTGTTTTTGTGGTTAAGGTTGATGTTTTCTGAAGGAAGTTTTATTTTGATTCCTTAATCATTTGCCAGCTGGTGGTTGGCTTTTTGTAGGTGTACTTTTTGCACTAACTCTTAGTTTCCTAACTCTGGTAGCAAGAAGTAAAACGAAACACAAAATCCAGGTAAAGAAGAATGTCTTTTGTATAAAATCAGAGGTATGACAAAGCAGCTTATAAACGACAGACTTAATGGCAGGGGTGGGTAACCTTTTTTGGATTGGAGGGCCATTGACCTACAGAAAAATCAGTTGGGGGCCCGCACACAAGTAAGAAGCAAAAAATCCCTCATTGGTGTGGCCCCTCCCAACTGAGAAGGGGAAAACACTCTCCACGTTCCCCTCCCACACCATAGCCTATGGAGGCCCAGCCTAGTTGAGTTCATGTGCTCCAGTTCCGCGATGGGGCAGCGTGGGGGCTGGAGTGCCACCACAGACTCCCCAATGCTAGAGGGACCCTGAGTCTCAGGGGGCCAGGTCCAGGCAAGCTGGGGGAAGCATCTGGCCCCGGGGCCTGAGGTTTCCCATGCCTGCTTCCTGTGCAAACTAAATATAAACAACATTTGGTTAGCAACATTGGAACTATCATTTATGCAGTGTCCATGAAGCAGATTAAAGCTTTAGAACATTTCATTGTGTGACCAGTGGACAGTGATTAGCTATTTTGCTAATAGCCATCTTACTTTAAATGTATATATAAAAAGGCAATTTACTTCCTGAATTTTGGTACTTAAAGAATCTATAATAGGGATGTGAGCAACTAGTCCCTCTCTCTAAGGAGAGAGTCATGTACCCCAGAAAGAAGGAGGTTGTCGTAATCTAAGAGTATGACCAAGGTGTGAGTAGCTACCTATAAATTAAACAGCAAGTTAAAATTTTGCTTCCCCCATTCTCATTTGAAATACTTATATTCAGAAGCTAAGATAGTTAATGCACCCATATCACAGGAAGTGTTGTATGTGAGCAACTCCAGGATCATTTTGTCAGAGTGGAATCGTAAGGGGCTGAAATGAAAGTCATGTTGGCCGTGTCTAAACTACACCCCTCTGTCGGCAGAGGGATGTAAATTAGACACATCAGAAGTGCAAATTGCCCCGTTGTCGGAAAAACTGCGGGTTCAGTTTCAAAATGGCACTTGTTCAAAACAGCGCCAGAACGCAATTATGCAAATGAAACATGGGATATTTAAATCCCCGCTTCATTTGCACTTCCGATGTGTCTAATTTACATCCCTCTGCCGACAGAAAGGTGTAGTTTAGATGTAGCCACTATGTTAAATTTTATTCAGTAGTGATGGAAAATTTCTCATTATCAAGGACCTTCACACATGATGTTCAGAAGCTTTTGTCACCATTCTTCTTTTGTGTATCTGTGGAGCTAATTAGACAATTGATCATACCATATCATCTTTGTTATCAATTCATTTTATTGTTGTGTTTCCAGTTTGTGGCACTATTGGCATCTGTGATGAAGTGGGGATTGTATTCACTCTGTTCACTTTATGTTGTATGTGATTCCTACTATCCCGGGCTGCTGTGTCGTAAATGTGTGTATTTGTGTGTGCACTGCCTCAGTTTCCCTGGGCACTGCACTGGTGCCCAGCTGGGGATGGGAGTTTTGGGTGTGACTCTCACTGAGGGGAGACTGCATCTCCTACCTAGGCTCAGGTTACAAGAGAGTCTGAGCCATTGTGTATGTGCTGTGCTGGGTTGGGCTGGGCAGCCTGGGGCAATCGGGTGACACCTTTTGCCTCAGGAAGCTGGACAAAAAAGGAGGTGAGGTTGCCTGCAGGGCTCAGGCGGTTGCTGAATGTGTGCGTTAATCTCTGCTGGCTTTGGATGCAGGGAGTCTAGCTGGCTTGGGGTAGGGGCAGAAGGATGCCTAGAGCCAGGGCCTTCTATCCCCAAGATTGATTGTACAGGAAGTCCCCAGGTTATGTACAAGATAGGGACTGTAGGTTTGTTCT
>JANRFK010003894.1:16091736-16104047 GCA_030068395.1 Apalone spinifera | reverse complement strand
TAGGGATCCGATGTAAGTTGGATCCATGTAACCCGGGGACTGCCTGTACTGATTGCTCCTGGTTCCTCTGTTCACAAGTCTGTTCTACGCTGTATCCCTTTGAACCAATAAACTTTCTGTTCTACTTGCTGGCTGAGAGTCACACCTGGCTGTGGATGGGGGTGCAGGACCCGGTCACTCCCTCACACTCTGAGAGAGCATCACTCAGCTGTTTGGATGTGACAGCTGGTTTAGCTTCAAATAGTCAAAATGAGAACAGGCTGTGGATGCCTAATTCAGTTTGAGTTTTGCCCTGCCAAATTGGTAGGTGCCCTTTTGGGTAGTGAGCTGAATATGAAGTCCAGGTTTCAACATTCATTACCATGAGTGCATTACTGGGTTTTTTTAATTTCCAGAATTTAACATTATGTTGCATAGTCTAACATGCAAGAAGCCTTTGGTATTCTTAATGGGGTGCCAACAATGTAGCTAATGCAGCCTTCTGTGCTGTAATCATTTTCTTCAATTTTAAATAGTACTTATTTTCAGTGATTGAGCTTTTGAAGATTTTCCATATAAGCATAGTTTATAACATCTCTGAAACTGGATTAAATAGTAGATCCAGCTGATGCTGGTAGCTTCTTGCCATTGAGTTTGCATTTTAGCATAAAGAGATATGACAACACACATCTGCTTTTGGTGCATCAGAAATCAACAGAAGTTAGAATTGAGGACCATGATAGGAGTTATTATAGCTACTGTAAAGACAAATGAAAAATTATAGATTAACTTTCTGGCCAAATAAATAATCAGAACTGGTGATTGAGTATTGTGCAGACAAACAAGATGTATAGTCAGGTTGCTTAATGCACTAGTGAAAATTGGTATAAGAATCAGTGTATATAAAGAAAGGAAGCCTGGGTTTAGTTTTCATTCTGTTACTCCCCAAACTGGGGAAAGGTTGTAGAAGCAGGCACTTAGATCCTTGATGGCAGTGTAATAGAAAAGTTCCTCTTTTTTGTAGGCAGTGATCCCACTGACAAATGGGGTGATGTCTCAAGTGATGTGAAATTTCACCCCTCCTTCATATGTTCAGAAAGATTTGTCTCCATTACCACTGTATTTTGTGGAAAGTTCGTATAAAACTGTGGAAAGGTAAGACAAGTCTAAGAGGTTTTTTAAAGGATCTTTGTTTCTTCTCCTATTCCCCACCCCCACTACTTAAATCCTCATGTATCATTAAAGAAAATAAATAGATAAATAGGCCCTTGCAGTCCCTGATTCTGTTTTACCCACAGTCACATGGGAGGGAAAATGCCATTACACAAGCGTATTTGTTTTGTTAAACCATGCTACATGCATACTGGTGTCCTGCTTTACCTTTCCTGTGAGTCCAAATGAAATTGATGACGTGCTCTGTTGAAAGAACTGTTTGATCTGGACTTGGTGTCTCTTTCATAAGTAAGCATTCACAAGCAAACTGACATGTATTTGGCAGCTTTATACTGAGCTTTTTCCAAGAAAAATTATGTGGTAGGCACAAGACATCAGTTCACCAACTGCTAAATAATAAATAGCTTGACTATTTAGTGAATTTTAAAGTGTGTTGTCAACTTGTGATCCAGACCAGTAATTTTCAAAGTACGTTTGTCATGGAAAGACAGGCACTTGGTTGCCTTGCCTATAGGGTGGTAAGGATACCAGCTGGGATGTTAAGTAGGGATGTAAGTTGACTAATCAATAGGCCTAGGCGTATTGGTTAGTCAAGTCGACTACTCGCATTTCTCCCCCCTTCCCCTCCCCTTGCTGTTTCTGCATCAGAGGGAGCAAGGAGGGGGGGAAGCAGGAGCTTGGGGAAGCTGGCTTAAAAGCTGGTTTCCCTCAGCACCATCTCTATGCTGCTGCCTCTTCTCTTCCCTCCCTCCCCCCCCACCCCATGCTGCAGCAGTGCAGGGGTGGGGTAATGGGAAGCTGCCATGAAGCAGCCTCTGCCTGCAGTGGGCCCAGGCTTATTGCGGCCAGGCGCTGCTTTGTGCAGCAGCCCCATCCGTGGGGAAATCACGGACAGGGCTGCTGCCATGAAGCAGCCCCTGTCCACGGCAGCCTGGCCATGTACACAGACTACTCCAGCAGCAACCTGTATCTGGGGGGGGGGGTCCTACCACTCGGCTCTTACTACATTTAAACTGCAGAGCCACTGGGGGGCCAGGGGGGTAGCTCCCGGACCCGGTATGAGTCAGGACTGAGGCTTTCCTCCCGAATCGACTAATCATGTAGCTGATTACTCACTTCCTAACATCCCTGGTGCCAGCTTCCTGCCTGTGCTGGTAGTGGTCAGCAGCAAGTCCGGCCCTACGTGGGGGTGAGTAGCCAACTCTCCCAAGATAAAAAAGCAAAACAAGCCAAAAAATGAATCCAATCCCATTTCAAAACAAGCATCAAATGAGCTCTGTCCATTTTTGCTCAGCAATGCCTAGAGACCAACCAGGAACTGGCCAATGGGAGTGCGGAGCCAGAGCTTGGGGTGGGGACAGCTTCCAGAGTGCAGTGTGGTCCATTGTGCCAGGACAGGCAGGAAGCCTGCCTTACCATCCCACTTCATCATTGACCGAGAGTTGCCAGAGGTAAGCCTGTGCCCCAACAATCTCCTGTCCCAGCCCTGAGCCCCTCCAAACCTGGAAACACCTCCTGTCCCCCAAAAACCTCATCCCCGGCTTCATCCCATAGCCTGCACCCCCAGAAAGAGCTTGCACCCCTTGTACTCATGCCATAGCCCAGAGTCCCTCACCACACACTGAAACCCTCTGACCCATTCCCCCCAGCCTTCACCCCAAACTGCTCATCTCTGGGCCCACCTGAGAGCCCACACCCCTAGGTAAAGCCTTCACTCCGCACACCTTCCCTCTCCCCAAACCCCTCATCCCCCCAGCCTCACCCTGGAGCCTGCATTCTAGTAAAAAAGATATAATTATGCTGGGTTACAGGCATCAATAATTTTTCTTCAACTGGGTTGTGAGAAAACTAGTTTGAAAACCACTGATCTAAACAGTTTCACAAACCAAGTTAAAGAACTTCAGCATCTGTACCTGCTTAGCACCTCCACCAGTTTGATATTGTATTAGCCATTATTACTATTTTTCATCATCTTTTTCTGTCCTGTTTTGCTGTGTGTCAGTCTCAAAGTGGAGGAAACTTACTATTTCCTCTCTACATTTAAATATAATACATACAAAGTAATGCCAAATACACAAAATAAACAAATGGACTTAGAGGAAAAAACAGTTTTCCCTATTATGTTTTGGTTGCAGTAATTTTAGGCATTGTATAAATATATAGTAGATTAAAATATACTGAAAAGTAACGTCTAAGTTGCTGGTGTCCTTCTACGCAAGCATTATTCAAAGTTCTCATTTGTAGCCTTTCATAGGTGAAAAGGGAAGAGTCTCAAGTGTTTGTGAGTTGGAATGAGTCAGATTTTAGTCGTTATATGTCGGCCTAAACAGGCCTCCCAACTATAACTTGGATACAGACAATATAGAAAGCTTTGTGGAAAATTTCATATACATATAAAAAAGCCTTAATGAGAATGAAGTCTGTTGGCTAATAAATGTTTTATTTTTGAAGCGAAGGTGAAATATACAGGTTTATTTGTTTTTAAAGAGATGCTACCAGCTAATTTTGACCACACATTTAGGTTTCATTTAAAATTTAAAGTCTTACAGAAAGGAAAAGAGTCTTCATTCAAGAAAAAAGAAAATTGTCTAAACATTCTCCCGCGGTTTATTACAAAATGATCTTGATAATAGGGTACCAGCCAAGAAAGTGAAACTGACTAGAAACAGAAAATGAAAGAGACTAATCTCATTTCATTATCCAAGCCTAATGAAGTGCAGAGGGCAAACAAACTGTACAGATGAACAAAACCATATACTTTTATTTTTCCCCATCTAAGATATACTATATATTTGAGAATTTGTCTGACGGTTCAAGAACTCCTCCTAAACAGTAAGAGCTAGTCCTCTCTCCCAGGGCAGCCTGTATAGTGAACCTCTCATCCCTAACCCCATTCCAGAGTAATGATTCAAATGAAGCATGTACATTTTCATTTTATTTTTCCAAAAAACAAAATTTAATCGAGTTAAGCTTAATGTCAGTAAGTGTATATTTCACCACAAATACATACAAATCCACACCAAAAAATCCATCACTAATAGATATTTACAAATAAAATAGGAAAAATGCTGCTTGAGAACTTACCAGCGTTGATTTAAAGATATTTACTGTGTATATTTTGACACGAAGTGTTGATTATTTGGATTTTAAGGGTTATACAGCTTTCACTTTTTGATCTCTGAGTCTACTGTCATGAAATAATTGTCTGACACCCCTCCCCCCCATTAAAATTAAAGCAAAGAATATTAGAAAAATGTTTAACAGATCTGTCAAATTATTTTGAAAAATTAAATTTGCATCATGTCTATATATTTTTATTACATGTTAACTCAAAGAACTGGAGAGGGTCTTTAAAAGTATTATAGAGTTTAGAATACATGGCATTAAATGATATAAAAAAACCCTTAGAGAAGATTTGAAAGAGTTAATATTTTCTTCTTTTGAAAGTTATCTGTTAAGAGTATTAGTTGTTTAATAAAGCATAGCTGCCCTCTAGATGAACCCGCCAGTGACTCTGCAGTTGGGGTCATTCCAAGTTCAAGCTGTGGACTTTTGACTGCCTTCTGTGTATGTGAAAACAGCTGGCAGTTCCTGCAGGGATCACTCATTCAGCACTGTAACACAAAACTATTGCCAATGGGCACCTGCTGGTGCCGCTTCACAGGAGGTCCTTGGGGGAAGCTACCCAACTCATCAGGCATCTGTGGAGATAAAAACAGTGGGGGCTCCTCTGGGATACCCAGCTAATCAGGCATCCATACAGACAACTCATCAGGGGGCTTCACAGATTACCCAGCCAACATGCCGTTGTCAGGATGTATTTTGAAGCTTAGTTAATGATGGGATGTGAGCTAATTAAAGGTCCTTTACTTTGATTATATGACAATCTCCGGAATCTCCAAAAAGGTATCATGTTTGTTCAGTGTTAAATGAAACTGGTTTCTTTTTTGTTCCTCTGTTGATAAATAACTAAGGGGAGAAAGGAGTCAGAATCTACGTGCATTTTGTATATTGACACTTCCTTGATTTCAGCATTTGTAGAATTTCTATATAGTGCTACCTAATTTAAGCAAAGTAATGAATATTGGAAAACATAATCCCAACTATACCGACAAAATGATGGGGACTAAATTAGCTATTAGGACTCGAGAGAGATCTTGGAGTCATTGTGGATAGTTCTCTGAAAACGTCCACTCAGTGTGTGGCAGCAGTCAAAAAAGCAAGTAGAATGTTAAGAATCATTTAAAAGGGAAAGCGAATAAGACAGAGGATATCTTATTGTGTCTATATAAATCCATGGTATGATCGCATCTTGAATACTGTGTACAGATGTGATCGCCCCATCTCAAAAATTGACAACTTAGCATTAGAAAAAGTTCAGGAAAGGGCAACAAAAATGAGGAGGAGTTTGGAGTGGTGCCATATGAAGAGAGATTCAAAAGACTGGAACTTTTCAGCTTAGAAAAGAGGAGAGTAAGGGGGGGATATGATAAAGGTCTGTAATATCATGACAGGTGTGGAGAAAGTGAATAAGGAAAAGTTATTTATCTGTTCCCATAACAAAAGAACTAGGGGTACGTCTAGACTACATGCCTCTGTTGCCAGACGCATGTAGATTAGGCTACCCGACATAGGAAAATGAAGCGGCGATTTAAATAATCGCCGCTTCATTTAAATTTAAATGGCTGCTGCGCTGTGCC
This sequence comes from Apalone spinifera, assembly GCA_030068395.1. Lineage (NCBI taxonomy): Eukaryota > Metazoa > Chordata > Testudines > Trionychidae > Apalone > Apalone spinifera. Next base: position 16,098,195 of record JANRFK010003894.1, on the reverse strand, counting down.
GATCGGCTGTTTGTCGGCACAGCGCGGTAGCCTGGACGCGCGGGGGTCGACATCAAAGGCATTTGTCGACCTCCCAGGTAAGCCTCCTGGGATGAGGTCCAGACTACCGCGCTAGGTGCTAGGTCATTTCAAGCCCAAACTATGGGTGGATATGAAATTTATCCAAAACACTTGAACTACATCTTCACTAAGTAGAAGATGGATGCTACCGTGGTCAGTCTTCTGGGGTTTGATTTAATGGGTCTAGTGAAGACCCACTAAATCAAATTCAGTGGGCACCCGTCAGCACCAGTACTCCTGCTTTTGACAAGGAGTAAGGGAAGCCGGCAGGAGAGTTTGCCCCCGTTGGCCTCCCTTTGGATTAATGGCACAGAAACTCAATTTAAGATATGTTGACTCCAGCTACATAATTAATATAGATGGAATTGTATATCTTAATTCAACCTTCCTCTGTGGTATAGACCAGGCCTTAGAAAGAAAGGAAGGCTTGGCGACAAAAGTGCTGTTGCCATGCAAAAGTTGGCAAAAGTGACTTTACTGCCTCCCATTGTCAACATTTCATGTCCATATTGCTAGCTCCTTTGTTGACAGATAGAGCAGTAAGCATCCCATAGTGCAGTCTGGTGGGGAGGCAGAGATGATCTCTGCACGTCTTGGGATTCTCTCTGAGTTCTCTCACAACACATTCAGCTGCTGCAAGGAGCAACCTGAATAGCTCTGTGAGCTCCCCATGCTGAGGAATGTCAAAGCAGCAGAGCAGTCTCTCCAGCCTTCCCCTGTGTTTCTAGCAGGGCAGGGCTGGAGCATTCCAATGATTTGCTCTTTTTCTTTGTTCCCATAGCAGAGCAGTTCACTCAGTTGTCAGATACTTCCTGGAGCTTTGAAAGGGGTGAGGGTGGCGGGGGGGGATGCATGGCTGCAGGGCAGCAGAGTTCACAAAATACCTAGCACAGCCATCAGGGCAGGCATTGTGGGATACTGGTTGAAGTCACTCTCGACAAAACAAACACCAGAGTGCACACTGGCTTTTTGTTGACAATAAAGGGAGGGGAAAAGACAAAAGTTTCTCCCAGAGGTGGACATTTTTTGTCACCAAAACTGGGTGTTTTTCCTCCTGACAAAAGCTGCATTGTAGTGTGTACACTCACTGTTTTGTCAACAAAAGGAAGTTTTTGGCGGCAGAACATACTAGGGAAGACATGGCCTAAATTTTAAAATAGCAGAGGAAGAGTTTTCAAACCTATGTTCCTGCTTAGGGCGGCTGTCTTTGCTACTGTTTAGGAAGGGATGCATTTGATGAAAGGCCTGTCCCTGGAAATCTTAACACTAGCCTCTCCAAAGGAAGCTGGTACCTGTTCATGGGTTTTCTATGTCTCAGTTTGCTGCTTGTGGATGCCTTGCTTCCTGTAATGAGTAGCTCTTCCTCTGCATCTAATTACTAAGCATTCTGTTGAGGGTTTGCTGTTGTGACGTCAGAATGACTCTGACAGACAATGATCAGGATTTTCCTATTTCAAAATCCAAAAGTGCGAGGGAGTCAGAGATAACACGAGAGGCTTAGTTTACACTTGATTTTTCCTGTTTTCTTGGTACTTCATTTATTCTTGTCTGTGTCATTGAATTTGCATGCTTGAAACTTCCTTGTCTTCTAGTCCTTAAGACCCTACTTTTTAAATTTGAAACAAAATTCTGAACGTCACAAATGCGATGACAAGAATTTGAGAAGATAAAGTTGCAAGAGCAGCATTTCAGAGCATTCTGTATGACCAACAACGTACAATATTGGGGAGTCTATATGTCATCTTGGTTGCAGGACTACTGTATCCTCACTAAAATGAAACATCATGTTTATAATAATAGCACCTCGCTTAAACATGGTTGTTTCTAGCTTAGTATCCCCAGTCAGTGTGGATAGGGGTAACTTTAAAAAACACAAAATCTGGATAGAGAGTGTCTGTGAAGCTAGTCAGTGTAAGATACTGGGTTGTATTCTTTGAGAAAGAAATCCCTGCTCAGACTGGCTTCTACCAAAGCAGTGTACAGAGCCTACATTAGTGAAAAATAAGATTCCAGATCTCATTGGGTTTTAAGTTTATGCAACAGTGTTTATTGTCAAACATGATGAGAGACTCTTATGTCTTTCAAGGGTGCATTACAAAACAACATTGAAAATTGAGTAATACTGAGATTTCCGTATGAAACAGTCTCACCAACTGGGATATGTGTATGTTTTCAAGGTTGGGGAGCATTCACACAGACCCTCTTTGTGAATCAGGAAGTGCCAAAAGGATTTACAGAGGATAAAAAGACATTTTAAAAGTGTATTTTAAAGTAATTTCTGTGCAGAATGCCTCTCACAGATTTTTTGTGATTGGTGGGAACATTCCGTACAGACATTTCAGATTAACTCCTTTTTCATTTGCTTTGCAGTTCCTTCCGAGTCAGATAAGCTTTATGATTTGGAATGAGCTTCAGTTTACAAAGAAACTGCGTATGGTTTTTCATTTTTACATGACTGGAGTTGCTCTAGATGCAGGTTTCTGTGGGATAACTTAGTCTAGTCTATTTGATAGTTTCTGTCTACGAACTCCTCCCAAATGGTAAGAGCTAGGATTGCTAAATTTGGTATACAGCTTCCTCTTGTATCTTAAAGCAAGGTAAAGGTTTGTGCCAGGAAAATGGAATGTGCTTGGAATGGGATTGCTTCTCATATAACCATACAGAAGAGACAGAATCACCAGGCAAGTGAAAGGGCCTGCATGCTCCCTTCCTGTCCAGGCTTCCCACTCCCTTCCTGTCCAAGCTTCCTCCTCCCCCAGGCACCCTTTAGGGAGGGCTGAGGGGCAGAAGCACCCGTAAACCTCACCAATTCATATGGGAATATTTCTGGCTGTTCCCTTCATCAGGGAGTGAGGGGAAAGTGCACAGTTTGTTGCATTCTCACTGTCGTAAGGGATCGCAGGGAGCAGAGGAGTACGGACCTGCCCCAGCTTGGGGACATTCATCCCTCTCCCAGCTGTGTGCACTGGAGCTGTAGCAGCCACAAAAAGGGGCTTTTCACCTGGTCCATAGCTGCAGCGCTGAGAGAGGACTGGGGTAGTCCTCTCTCTCCAAGTCAACTTGCACACTGAAGCCCTCATCCGTGGCCTCATTGCAGAGCACTACTTTAAATGAAGCATGGAGATTTTCATTTTATATTCCAAAAAACAGAAATTGAGTTAAGGATGCAAGCAGTGCTGGGTAAATCTTCTAGTTAGCGTCTTAAATAAGAATGCCTTTCATCACAAAAAATCCTGAAGAAATGTACAGATTATATAGCCATTGTGTCAGTCACTTCAGTGTAAATGGTTTGTACAGGGCATCCCCACAGTAAGTCGTTGGTTCCACACTACTGTTGTTGTTGCTTGTGAGAACTGTTCTAAGTCCTCCCATTCCCTGCTCTTGTTGCGCGCGCGCGCACGAGTAGTGGTGCTCTGCAATGAGGAGACACACACACACACACACACACACAAAACAATTAGTGCAAACGGAAGTCAGCCACGGGAAAAAAATTCCCTGTTTTACGTCCTTTCAGTGTATCTCCATTTTTTAACATATCTTGGACGTATAGCAGGGACGACCTGCATTTAACAAAGCACAGCAGCAGCGTATCCCATTTAAGATTAGAAAGTACTAATACTCCACTTGAAATTATAGAAAACTTGTGTAGGTAGAGTGTAATTATCTGAATGGAAATTTGGCTAGGACATTGTAGTCCACACACACCTATTTTTGCAAAAAATACCATGACATTGGCAATGATCACAAGTGCTCAGGGTAGTTTTATATCTCACCTAAAAGATGGCGTCTCTGGCAGCATAATGGCCACTAGCATTGAGTACAATTCAAAGGGAACTATGCAAACCATTGATTTAAAATCTCAAAAAAAGGATATTCATATTACAGCAAATTATATACTGATTTCAGCTTGTAAAGGAAAAAACAGAGCTGTTTAGTTTTTACAGATATTAATTGTTTGCTAAACTCAAGATTTTCAGACATGATTCTTGGGATACAGAGCTAGACTCTATTTTTCTGCTGGCCTCAGGAAGGAGACCACATGTCATAAAGAACTGGTGGGGAATCAAGGGCCAGAATTTTTCACACCAGTTTACCAATGTAACTCCATTGTTTTCAGCGAATCACTTCACTTATTTACAACAGTGCGAGATCAGAATCTGGGCTCTAGTGTCTGTGGTTAGCAGGTCAGAGAAGTTCATTACCGAAGGGAACTGGAAGGTATAGTCCATTTAGAACAGTGGCTCTCAAAGTGCAGTCTGCAGACTACTAGTTATCTGTGGCCACCTCCCAGATGGTCTGTGGTGGGAGCTCACTCTCCTCCCCCCATGCAGTGGGGAGCCTGCGCTGCCTCTGCCACCTCGCAGTTGGTGCACAGCCACAAGATTGCAGGTCCAGCTCCAACTGATAGGTGGGAAGGCGAAGAAGGCAATCTCTTTCTCTCACTCACACGAGCAGCGCATTGGTTGGTCCTGCGGGGCAGGCAGCAGGTTGGCGTCAGCAGAGCGGGCTCTCGTGTTGTGGGAGCGGCCGCTCCCCCGTTCCCTGCAGCAGGTGGCGCTGCGCCGCACCCAGTAACGGTGAGAGGAGGTGATGTGGGACTGAGGACCCTCCATACGCAAGAGGGAGGTGGGGTCCCGGGGCCCTTCGGAGCTTTCCACCCACTGTGGCTGGGGGGAGAGGCCGCTGAGGGCACCATGGACTGGACCTCTGCAGGACCCCATTCCCTGCAGTGCTGGACAACCTAGGGTCACCTACTTGCCCACCCCCCACCTTGCTGTGCCATGCCCAGCCTCCCTGCCACTCCATTTCCCTGAACCCCCGGAGCCACCTTGACCCTAGCTCTATTTGCAGAGGCACCCTTCCCTCATCTCCCTGAACACCCTCAGCCACTCTGGCCTCAGGCACTCTCTGCCCCCATCTTAATGCCCCTGGCCAGACACCCTACACCCACCCTGCTCCTGCATCCACGGTTGCTCCTTACATCCTGCCTTGCTCCTGCTCACTCACCCTGGCCAGAGACCTCATTCCCAGGTTGCTTCTGCACCCTACCTCCCACCCACCCAGACCTTGCACCCTCACCTCCTTCTGTACTCCTCCTCTTTCCCAGAGCCTGCACCCCATTCTTATCCAACTCACTGGCAGCCCTGTCCTGCATACTAACCCCCTCATTTTTGTCTCCACCCCAGAGCCTAAGGGGGTGCATAAAATCCACTAACTCTGAAACCCCAGAAAATTAAATCTGACCTATGAGAAGCCCTGAATCTCTGTCCTCCCTGTCCCTTCTCCACACCCTGTGGGGAGTGCCAGAGGAGTGAGATGTCTCAGTTGAAGGCCACATCAGTGAGGGCTGGGGGGTTTTGCAGGAGTTTTTTTGCTTCTCACTTGTGTCGTCCCCAACTGATTTTTCTGTGTGTCAGTGGCCCCCAACACAAAAAATGTTCCCCACACCTGCCACAAATAAGAAAACATTGAAACCTTTTGTGTTGGACATAAATTAATATTTTATTTTATTTAAAATGAAGTTTGATCAACTAGCATGAGAAAGTTAAAGCACTTAATCTGTTTAAATTAAACCTGTCCCCCTAGCTGCAGCACTAGCAAAATGGCTTGGGCGCAATTATGTAATTAATGGTGAGTTTCCATTAGCAGCCTGTGGTCTGTGGAAAGGTTTACATTGAGCCAGGTAGTTCATGGGCCAAAAATTTTGAGAACCACTGATTTAGAAGTAAAGTTAACGAATGCAGGTGATAATTGGGAGGAAGAATATGCGGGAGTTTGCGGGGGAGAGTTTTCAAAACTTCCAAAATTAATTGAGTCTTTATTTGTCCAGTCCTGGGGAACAAGGTAAAGGATCAGTTGTTACATTTAGGGATGTGAAAGTGTAAAAATGTATACGGTTACATACAGCCACTTCCCTTCCCCTCCCCTCGTGCTGCTGCCTGTTTTGTATCAGAGGCAGCAGTGCAGGGAGGATGAGGGGATAGGCAGGAGCTAGTATGCATGGCTTCTTGACGCATACCAGCTCTCACAGAGCTTCCTCGATTTCCCCCCTCCCCCCAATACAGAGGTAGCAGCAGCATGGGGGGGGAGGCGGGAACCAACTCTTAACCAAGCTCCCCATGAGCACCGGCTCCTGGGGTTACTATCTGCCTGCTCGCGCTTCTGTCTCTGATACAGAGATAGCAGTGTGGGGGAAGGAAGTAGCTGGCAAGCTGGCTCCCTGCACACACCAGTGGTTACACTTTTACCTAAATAAATATATTTTAACATCCCTAGTTGTATTCTCAGATATGCTTGAACTTTTTTTTCCCAGTCATTTTAATGATTCCCTGGATCTGGTTTTGTTCAGTACAGGCAGTCCCCGGGTTACGTGGATCCGACTTACGTCGGATCCCTAGT
>JANRFK010003894.1:16068864-16082193 GCA_030068395.1 Apalone spinifera | reverse complement strand
CTGATTTTCCGGAAAAACTGGCCAGTCTAGACACAGCCACTATGTTTAAGATAAATGAAATGTTGTTAAACTGATAAAAAATAAGCATGACAAAACAAATGAGGAAAAGGGGAAAGAGCAGGAGAGTTCGAATGGATTGGAGCTAAGACCATAAACATTTTATTTCTGGTGGTGAAGTGGCATTCAGTTTCTTTGTGTTGATTTTGTGCTGGGTTACTGTATACCTTAGGAACTCGGTCTGTTGTGCAATATCCTGCACAACAGAAGGGTTAAAATCCAAGAATATTTATTTTGTGATTTTTTTTTTTTTAGAATTTTTTTAGTCTTTCCATTTGTTTTTTCCATTTCCTGTGTTTTATTATGCCACACTCAGAATCCTGATGTCTGCCATCACTATTTCAGTAAGGAACAATAAGCTTGATGAAGTGTGAGTGAGGTGCAGGAAATTCATAAGAATGCACAACTAGACTTACTTTATTCTGAAAATAGGAAATGTTCCAAATGCACCAGCCTTTTCAACTGCCAATGAGTGGAATATAAATATAAAGAGAATTGATGTTAAGACTTTTAAAATTCAGTTAGCCCACCTTTTGTTGATAATGGCAAATCTCGGTATAAGGATGCTCGACATTTTACCTGCACCTGATGTAGTAATAAATTCAAGCAATGACTAAATGAGTATGTTTGAGGGGATTGGAAAGCTATGTTTATATTCACTTGAGACTTTGTTCCATTTGAACAATTGAAATGTAAAGGATCATAAGTTTGGATAAGTAAAGAGAGTTTTAAAGAAAAAACATATGGAGTATGGTTGAAATCTTGGAATAAAGTATCTGTCATGTAGAAGGTTAGGAAACATGAATGCAAAATAACTGATGTTATCCTAAATAGTTTCATTTAAAAACACTCTGGTTATATAGCCTCTCTCCGACTTACAAACCGGTTACGGACCAAGCAATTGGTTGTAATTCGGTTTGTTCGTAAGTCGGACCCCAGAGAGTTACACGTGACCACGCTGTTTGTAAGCGCGAATTGCGTTCATAACTTGGAGTCCACCATTTATGACAGTTTTGGTCATAACTGCAAACGGTTGTAAGTTGACCGTTCGTAACGTGGGGACCGGCTGTATTCTTTTTTTTTAAAGAAATTATTTTAAAGATTACACTATGTTTTATTAGAATGTGTGTATCATGGTGCTCCCATTCATAAAATGAGTATATTAAATTGAAATAAAAACTACATTCATGAATTTCTAACCTATTTACAGTATTACTAGTTGCATGACAGGTTTGAAACTCAATAGCAGGTAAGAAAAGAGCGAGTTTTATCTGCCTGCCATATGCCTGTGTAGTGCAGTGCCTCCTACTGATGGCTGTTGACTGAGGACATTTCTATGAGTTGAGCCAGAGCTAAACTGCCCTTGAATTTGGAATAACTTTTGTTTGCCATAAACCGAGGGCACTATGAGGTGATGTTCATTTTTATACAATTTTCAATCCTTGACAAATTAAAGAAAAACTATTCCTATTCTAGTTGCATAATAAATAAGGCAACTAAATATAATAGTTCAGGACAAAAATGTGTCTAATACATAGAAATCTTGTACTGTTGCAACTATCTAGTGAAATCCTTTGACCTACAAAACCTTTCTTAAAGAAAAAAAATATTTCTAGTAATTAATTTAGGAAGTCTCTTTACATAGGTGTGGCTGTACTTGTTTTTCACCAAAATATTTTAATTACAGATGTATAGATCTTAAAAATTAAGAGGAATCCCACACCCCACTTTCTCTCTGATTCTTATATAATTACACAACTGAATTGTCCTTTGGATAGAGCCATCACAAGACATAATTTTTAATTAAAGATTAATCTTTAATTCCTGAAGATTCCCAGAGAATCCTAGAGGGTTGGCAACTTTACCTTTGGAGGATAGGAACAAGAACAATAAAGTGTTTTGACTGTTGTGTACCAATAGCCCCCTGTTGTATCTGCATTAACTGTTAAGCTATGTGTGGTTTGAAATCAAAATGACGTGTTCTAAACTGAATCTGCTGGCTCAGGTTGCATTTTCTGCCATTCACATGCTGTGTGAAGTAGACTGTTCTAAGTTAAGTATACAGAAATAAAAATGCTCAAGCTGATCTGATTAGTGTTGTTTAATCTTGCAAAGTATGAATTAAAGTAAGTTTACTGTCCTGGATGGACTCAGTGTGTGATTGACGCTATTCCTGTGCTGAGATCCAATTCTGCTATCAGATACAGAGAGCACACGTGGCCAGATACTTAGAAAAATCCACTAAAGCGGTGAAATCTCAGTAGCTGATTTTTAAGATTTTTAAGTGTATAAGGTGAATTGCTCTTGTGGATAAAGGAACACTTTTTAAAACTTCGATCTATTGTTACTTTTTATAATGTAGGAGTGGGGAGTTATGTCTTCAGTATGCTTTTAGTGTAGTAGGGAATTTTCTGTCAGGTATGTCTGACAGTAAAGGAGGTTGCAATTGGTACAAGTGCATGATCAAGAATAAAGCATTCTAATGTTTGTGGTATTGACAGATAAGGGAGCTGAGTTTCAGATTTGTTTGCAGAGCATTGTTATAGGGGTAGAATTAATATAGCCCTCTTCTTGTCCAAATTTAGTCATTAAAATTCTTTTTGGACTCCTTGTGCTTCCCTTTTTTGGGTGTCATTCATGAATGCTTTGTGCAACTGAATTCCCATTTGGCAGAAAAAACTACCTCAGCTCCAAACTTAACCCTAGTTTCAAGGCAGATGGGCTTTTGTTTGCAGATTTAAGAGAGGGAACCAAATTAAAATTTGCTATAATGGAAATGGCCACCTCCCAGTGGGTACTAGATTGTTGGTTTATAATTGCTGCTTATGGCTACAAAATATTCTGAAAAGCAACTGAAACATTACTGCAACCTCATAAGTATAGCTAAGACTCCACTACAGGGAAAAAAAAGTATTCCAAGTGATGTCTTTTTCCTTCTGTTTGGCTGAACTCTGAATACTCTCTAATGCTCAGAAGCCTAAAACAACACATTACTCATTATAGTGCAGCTTATGTAAAGCTTTTACCAGTTCTTGAGAAATTAAAACAAGTATTTTCTTTGACTGTAGTTATGAAAGTGCAAAATTAATTTTCTATTAGATTGATAGAAAAAGAATATCCATTTCTTGGTCATGGAAGATTAATATCATTGCTAGAAATAAGACATACTTTTTTCCTTTTACCATTTAGGCAATAAATTACCATGACTGATGTAATGGAAACTGCTAGATATCAAGTGTACGTGTTGGAAAAATAGAAGGCTAGGAAAATAAGTATTTTGAAGGCAATTATTTTACATTTCCTTTTCTGTCATTTTGGATAGTGCAAATCTTACTTTTTAATGTGTATGTTTATGCATGCTTAATATAACTTTAAAAAATAAAAGTAGGCATTAAAATCCTTAGCCTTACACAGAAGTCATTAATCCTCAAAAACAGTGGTATAAAGGTCCCCTAGGTAAACAGGGGCATAATTCTGTTTTGCCAGAGAGTCACGCTTCCATCTGAGTTGCGTGCTTATTTTTCAAGTTCCACATTATATGAAATATTCCACACTTTGGTCTGAAGCAGAATGTTTATTCCACTTGACAGCAAATGAGAAGCCAATTCTTTTTTCCATATGGATGCATTTAAATGTTTAGATGTTTGTATTAGGGAATGTGTTTAACATTTTTAGGTTTGCATTATACTCAACTATAAAATATTTTCTTCTAAAAATTACCCACCTTGCTCCAAGATTGAAAATCTCTGTCTTTTCCCGTACACTTTAATGGTGCAAAACTCTACATGGGAAAGCTTAGAAGCATACTTGCATAGTTGATTCACCCACACATACTGTTTTATAATAAACTTATTGTTGTACTTAATTTTTGTAACTCTGCTGTTTACGCTATTCTGAGCACATACAGATCCAGTAATCTCAAACTCTTTTCACACTCCTGTGGCCTTAGGCATGTTACTTAAACTTTGGTCCCAGTTTCCTCATTTGAAGAATTGGAGGATTCAATACCTAGATCATCAAGATATAGTGAGGATGAGAACAGAATGCATTATAGTATTGATAGACTATTAGATTGTTGAGTCTGTTAAACATACGTGTTGCAGTCACATTGCAACCATATATTTGAACTTTGAGATTATTTTATTATTACAAGGGGGCTGTGCCCCCTGCTTACTATGCTTGCCAATCCTCCTCTCTCTGAGGATAGGCAACCCTGGCTCTCCCCCTGGCTACCAGGGCGGGACTGGTCATGCCAGCCCCAGCCCTTTCTCCCCCTCTGGCCCCGGCTGCAGCCATACTGGCTCCGGCCCTTTCTCCCACCCCAACCCCAGGCGCCCCAGCCCTCTTCTCCCCTCCCCCGTCCAAGGCCACGCCAGCCCTGGCTCTGCTACTAGTGGCTGCGGAGGACAAGGCCAAGGCTGCAGCGCACCAGCCCCAGTTCTCCACATGGCTGCTAGAGAGGGCTGGGCTGGCAGTGGGTGGGGCTTGGCTCCAAGGAGAGGACATCGGATAGAAGGGGCGGGGCTGGAGGCTGGGCTTTACCCTCCCATACCTACCCCCCAGCCTATGGGCACTGCAATATGATGATGTCACTGTCATCCTGCAGGAAAAAAATTTATAGAGAGAGAGATTATTTTGTAGTTAAGTATTTTATTTACACTGTTTTTAAAAGAACTTCGTTTCCTGTCTTTTGGAACATCCAGTCTAGTCTTTTAGATTTCCAGTTGCATAGCTGGCTATCATACACTTTAATTTTTACTTTTCCTTTTGTCCATGTTAAGAATAATACATTCAGTAGAGCCTGGGGCTGACTGTTATCATGCAAACATTTAGCAGCTCTGTCAAGCCTGCTCATAGCTCAGCCTGAGTCTCGAATATTTGGCAGGAAGGGGTTGCCATTTATTGACCTGACAGTCACTAAAGAATGTGTCATCTTCACCACTACTAAATCCATTCAATTTATTAAAATAAAATGTAGTGTTATATGTGAATTAGCTCATTAAATAATTTTGCATGTAATGTCATACATGGAGCTAGCAAAATTTGGAAGCTATTCATCAGGTTTGTGTTGTTGCAAGTGTGTGGGTGAACCATAAAATCATGAATGCTAACAAAATATGGCAATGATAGCTAACCGGGATGGAGACAAATGTAATTAATGAATGTACATTAAGAAGTGCAGTTTTGAAGAATACATTTTGTGGCCTGCATGGTTATAGTACATTCTTTGTGAGAACTGCTTTTAAGGCTGGAATTTCCTGTAGTGATCTTAATATTATCTCAACTTACCTCAAAGTCAGTTGTGTGTTGGTAGGTATTTGAGTGTGTCAGGCATTACATTTCCTCTTCTGTTAAAAAATGAGGTGTGATACATCACTGTAAATTACCAAAAGATCTGCACAAAAGGAGATAAATGTGAAGTGTTAAATCTACCAAATATTAACAATGGGAGGACATTCCATTTCAGAACCCCTAAAGTAGAGATGCTAGACTGAGGGTTGCAAGCCATGCTATAATGTGTCTCTTGTGGATCTTTGTAGCAATTAGAATCATAGAAACTAGAACTGGAAGGGACCTCGAGAGATCATCTCTTGCCCTCACGTCAGGACCAAGTACCAGCTACGTCAACCCTGATAGATATTTGTCTAACCTGCTCTTAAATATTTCCAGTGATGGTGATTCCACAACCTTCATGGACAATTTATTCCAGTGCTTGACAATTAGGTAGTTTTTCCTAAAGTCGAACCTAAACATCCCTTGCTGAAATTTAAGCCCACTGCTTCTTGTCTGATCATCAGGGGTTAAGGAGAATAACTCTTCTCCCTCCTCCTTGTAACACACTTCAGGTGCTTGCAAGCTGCTATTATACCCTCTCTGTCTTCCCTTTTCCAAACACCCAGTTCTTTCAGTCTTCCCTCATAAGTCGTGTTTTCTAAACCTTAAATCATTTTTGTTGCTCTTCTCTGGACCTTCTCCAATTTGTCCCCATCTTTCCTGAAATATGGTGCCCGGAACTGGACACAGTATTCCAATTGAGGCCTAATCAGCACAGAGTAGGGGGGAAGAATTACTTCTCATGCCAATAATATTAAAACACAGCGTGATTTAATTATTAACAAATCAGGATGCTTTTACCATGTTATCACCAATTTTAGCTGATAAAATAATACTTGGTCAATTATATGGTAAATAATTCAGGCTATGGCTACTCTTTTGGTTAAAGTTGACACACTAATTTTGATTCTTGATAGGGATGTTACATTTCGATTAATCAGCTAATCAAGTAGTCGATGGAATTTCCTGTGACTCTCCATTAGTCGATAAAGGGGAGGTGGAGCGCTCACTATCTTGGCTGCACCTCTGCCTTCTAAATGTAGTTAGAGCTACCCATGGCTCTTACAGCATTTCAAAGGCAGAAGCGCAGCAGGGAACTGAGGCGCTTCTGCCTTTGAAATGTAGCAAAAGCCTAGTAGGGCTCTTGCTACATTTCAAAGGCAGAAGTGCTGCAGGGATCTGTGGTACTTCTGTCTTTGAAATGTAGCAAGAGTCCCATGATGTGACGAGCAGGAACTGCTTGAGTCCCCATTCGAGTTGTTTCCCCTCTGCGCCTCTGCCTCCCCTGATCCCCGCCCCCAAATACCCCGTGGAGATGGTGCTGGGAGGAACCAGCTTTTAACACGGCTCTCCCCCAGCACCAGCTCCTGTGTCCTCCTTGCTGCCTCTGATATGGAGGCAACAAGGGCAGGGGGGAAGCAACTAGTCAAGTAGAGACTCAACTACCCGATAATCCTCTGCTTATCAGGTAGTTGACTAGTTGCTTACCTCCCTAATTCTTGAACCACTGAGGTCTGAGTATTACAGCTAGGTTTGCCAGGTGTCCGGTATTCACCCGGAAAGTCCGATATTTTCGCCTCCTGTCCGGTAAAAAAAATCAGAAAATACTGGACACCTAAGATGTCCGGTATTTTCTGATTCTCCCATCTTCCCCTCCCCCCCCGGCCAGGAGGTGAAAATGCTGGGCACCTGACAACCCTACAGACACTCAGCGCCCGGTCCCCTCTCCTCTCCCCCTCCCCCCGGTCCCCACCAGCACCCAACACCCCCAGACCCCATGCTTTCCTGGTTCCGCATGGCTGCCAGCAAAAAGACCAAGGGAAAGCAATGACTCCCCTGGGTCTTAGTGTTCAACCACTCCCCTGTTCCTATCCCTGCACTTACTCTCAAAGGGTTCATGCTGTTTCATTTTAATTTTTTTTCTTTTTGCTTAAGTCCCCTTTTTTCCCTTCAACAGAATTTTTTCCCATGGGGTGGGGAGGGGTTCGGTATTTTTGTTTCAACTATCTGGCAACCCTAATTACAGCCCTAAAGTAATGCTGGCTGTTTTTGTTCTTCATTAGGGCCATAGCAAGTACCACAGAGGAATGAAGTACTAAAAGGGCTCTTTTTATCCTAGCATATAAAATCTAGTAGCTAGAAGTTGAAGCTAAAAAATTCAAACTGGAAATAAGGTGCACATTTTTAATAGTGTGGGTAATTAACCATTGGAACAGTTTACAGTGGACATGGTAGAGTCTCTATCACTCAATCTTTAATCAAGTTTGCATGAAATACAAGCTCCAGCTCTAGCAAAAGTTATTGAGTTCCAAACAGAAATTACTGGATGAAGTTCCGTGATCATGTTATGCAGGTGGTTAGACTAGCTGATCATAATGGGTCCCTTTAGGCTTTAAAGTCCATTAATCTATGTTGTGACACACCCAACTAGCATAAACTGTGGTTGAAGCATGGAGCCAAACCATGGAGGCTGGGATAAGTGGTGGTTTTATACCATATGGTGCCAGTTTAAAAATGTTTCATGTACTTTTAACAGGTTGCATTTGAAAAGCCTGACCTCTGGATGAACTTCTTCAGAAGAAAGAAAACCTATAATTGCATAAACTGTCTGAACTTCTGAAGCATAAATTCATTTAATTTGTAAAGAAAAACAAGATATTGTTTTGTTGGAGATAAATTTAACATTAATTTTGTTTTTATGTTACAAGGAAGGACAGCTGGCTTAATTTTTTTTTAAAACGTCGGCGCCCTGGGAAGACGTTAAAAGAAAATGTGCCTTGACAATGCAGCATACGTTTAATTTATTATCAACTAATGTGTGAGATTTGATATTTTACTTCTTGTAAGAACTGCAGTGTCACATACAGCAGTTCTGATTGTTTCCACATTTGTGTTGCATTCTGCCAAAAGGCTGGAAGACTGATGTAAAACAAGAAAACTATCTTGTCATTGAATTAATATTCAGAAAGCTTTTAATAATATGGCATACATGCCTGTCAACTTTTGGAGATCCTAATTTGAAACCCCTTTGTATACCGTAACCAAATGCAATACAGGAAATTGCCGTTGTGGTTTTCATGCAGACTTCTGCCAGAGCAGCTTAATTTTGGCCAGAGACTTTTCCTTAGTTATTATGGAACTGTTGTTTTTTAGTATCAGCAACGTGAGACTGAAAATGGAGAATTTACTTTCTGAAATGTCTTTAGAAGCACAGATCTTCTTCAAGGGATACCCAGTTCTAACAGATATGTCCAAATATATTAAGTTAGGCAAACTTTATTTGTGGCTAGACTTAATGTATGTAGAAAATTCTCCTGTGCGTATGTATTGGCTTCTTAAAAATATATTTCTATCTCAGAAGAGAGGCATGGATTGGTAATTCTCCTTTTGGTAATTTTAAAACCAATGGCCTGTAGGTGTGCAGTAAGATCCTGGTCTTGAGTGACCAAATGATCTTAAAAATGTTGTGTATCTTTGCCTGCTCTGCTACCTCTTTTTATATCTGTGAATAGGATTGTAACATTCAAGTGAACTAAACATCAAGGCTACGTCTACACAGGCACCCTTTTCCGGAAAAGGGATGCAAATGAGGAAAGTCGGAATTGCAAATGCAGCGGGGATTTGCATTTTTCCCCGCTGCATTTGCATTAACATGGCTGCCGCTTTTTTCCGTTTCGGAGCTTTGACGGAAAAAAGCGGCTGTCTAGACAGGGATTTTGCGGAAAAGAAAGCCTTTTCCGCAAGATCTCTTATTCCCTTTTCTAAAGGGTGTGCAAGAGAAATGTGGGGAGTGTCTTTATCCTCCTCAGTCAGGGGCTTCTCACTTTTGTGTCAGCCTCCTGACTGATTTTTCTGAGGGTTAGTGGCCCCCGACCTAAAAAAGATTCTCCACCCGTGCTCTAGGGCATTTGTCCCTGAAATAAGTAATTTTGATTGGGATTCTGCCTTTATCCTGACTGAGCCCAGGATAAACTTGTTTACCTCTAAACCGATCAGACTTGTTTCTTCTTAATTATGTCTTTTAATCCTGTGGGAATTTTTCAGTTTTACCATAACTCCAATTGCAGAATTCTCATGGGGCTGTATGTTGGTCATTATGCTTGAAAATCCTTCCCTGACCTTGGCCTGATTCAAAGCCCATTGAAATCAACTGCAGTTTTTCCCCATTGGTATCAATAGGCTTTAGATCAGGTCCTTTTACAAGATCTTATCAATCCTGTGCTCCAGAATTTTTTTTAAACTCCTCCAGAAAGTTCACCTAGAAACTAGATGTGAAACAGATTTATCAGCTAACGCCCAGTCTCTTGTGTCAGTGAGGAACTGTTGCTTACATTGTATTCCTGACTGCTTTATCAGTGTAATTTGTAAATGACTCAGTCTATGGGATTTCGTTCCCCTGCGTTCCTTTCAGGTTAACAGACCTTTAAGATATATTTTCTCATAATCAGTCTAACTAGTGACACATACTTCATAGCTTCTATAGAGCCAGCTCGTTCACACCAGAGGCTCTGGGCATTCTCCCATTCCACCCTTCACAAGCCTCCATGTGTGCTTCCTTTCCATCCCTCTCTATTTTAGGGACTCTGTGCATCTTCCCCCAATTGCCATACTTTCAGGAATTCTGTACACCCCATTTCCACTCCCCACCCATGGCAAGGGCTCTATGTGCCCTCCTACCCCAGTATTAGATTCCCACAGGCTTTCTCCTATCAGAGTTCTGCACCCACTCCAGTCCTCCTTTTACTATCCTCCATTTCTCCCCCTACACGGCAGAAGCTCTGTGTGCACCATTATTCCCCTCTTTCCCCCAGTTCCGCCCCTGTGCCAGGGGCATTATGGATCCTTCTCCCCATATCAGGATTTGCTATTCCCCTTTTCACTCTCAGTGCAAGGGGCTCTATGAAGGTTTCCATTCCCCATTCTTCCCATGCCTCCGTATTCCTCCTTCCCCTCCCCACCATTATCTATGTGAAAAGTAAGTCATTTGGCGTATCAACATGTTACATTCTTGGGATGATTGTGGGTGCACCGCCCCTAAAGGGGCACAAAGGCTCATTTGGAGGGGCGCAGTGGGACCTGAGACACTCCCATCAGTGTGAAGGGAGCACCTCCCAGCCCCACTCTGCCCCTTGCTCCACTCTAGACCCAGACTCAGCCTCCATCTCTGCTCCTGGTTGAATCCCCAGCTGTGGATCTGACCCGACTGTGGCCCTGCTCCTGGTCATGGCTCCACTCCCAGGTCTGACTGCAGCTGTGGCCTCAGCTCCCAAGCATGGCTACGGAGGGGTGCAAGTAAGGGAGAGGTAGGAGCAAAATAGTTTGAGTCACTGCATTAACGGGCGCCCATCACCAAACTGATCTGTAGCGTACACAGTTGCAAAAATGCTTGAAGCTGTCAGTCATCTTTTCCCTGTTTGGTTTTCAGAGTTCCCCCGCTATCAATATGGCTTTGGTTTTTGATGCCTAAAGCATTTCCTGAAATTTCAGAATGGATCAGAGACGACATTCAAAAGTTAATGCATTAGAGACTGTCAGACATAAACAGCAATGTCATCAAATTGAGTGTGAGGCCTTCGTGTGCTCAGCATCTTTTCTTTGTGCAAATTTATTTCCATTATTTCTTGTGATACCCTGTTGGGCTGCTCAAAACAATTGATGTCCCTCATTGATATTCACATCTCCACCAGCGTTAGGCCAGATTTTGAGGTTTAAACTTCTCTCCTATGGTCTGCTATACAAACTCCCTCATCACTTTTATTGCTTATCTTTCAATTAACTCTAGTGTAATTTCTCCTTGAATTATAATTAGCATCTCATCAGTACTGTATGAAAACAGACTATCAACTCCCTGTTCTTGATGTGCATTGCCTGTGGGAGCAAATCAGGCTTATCCAGAGGGTTATGGTAGAAGATTGTCTTGCCTGCTTAAAGATTTCTCCTAGTCAATGTATTTTGGGTTATTTTTCCCTAGATATAAATTAGATATCGAAAAGGTATTAGATGGCATAAATTAGATATCGAAAAGGTATTAACTCTCTATCCAAGTAGATTAAGCGAATACACAAAATTACCTTAACATTTCATTGCCTATAAGGATAGCCACAAAGGAGATAACACCACTGCCCAACATCTGTGTAAGTGGATCAACCTCGGTATTGAAGTATATATATAATAAGTTAAAAAATATTCTTATAGCCCTTGGATGTGGGGCTTGTTCAATAACGGCTAATTTGACTTCAGGGGCATGCCCTGGAATGAGTGAGTTATAGCGGAAATGTACTGAGTTGCAACTTGAAGTGCAGTACATTATTTTATTAAATATTATTATTTAGATTTAACTGCAAGATGTGATGGAAAGTCTGTTGCATTCAGCAAGGACTCCTTAGTCCATCCTGGGACAGTGTGGCTAACATTCCATGCCAATAGTGGGAAAGTGCCAAGCCCACTCAAGAAACGAAGGTTACTTACTAATAAGTGGAATTACCTTAAGGTGATTCTCTGCACATTCCTACTACCCACCCCCTTCATCGCTATCTCATAGAAATGTTGTCCAGCAGATCTCCGAGGCTCCAGTGGGAAGGGCTAGGGCAGCTGAGGCACATTCCACACCCAGCTGTATGCCAGCATTCCTTTTTGATTTTCATCCCTGGCATGCTCAGCGCTATTAGGGGTATGAATCAGCTGCCATACGAGGAGAGATTAATAAAACTGGGACTTTTCAGCTTAGAAAAGAGATGACTAAGGGGGTGATATGATAGAGATCTATAAAATCATGACTGATGTGGAGAAAGTAAATGATTAAAAAGTTATTTACTCGCTCCCATACCACAAGAACTAGGGGTCACCAAATGAAATTAATAGGCAAAAACAATAGGCAACAAACAAAAAGAAGGGCTTCTTCACATAGCGCAGTTACTCTGTGGCACTCTCTGCCAGAGGATACTGTGAAGGCCAGGACTTTAACAGAGTTTAAAATAGAACTGGATAAATTCATGGAGGATCAATCCATTAATGGCTATTAGCCAAGATGGACACAGATGGTGTCCCTAGCTTGTTTGTCAGGGCTGGGATTGGGTGATAGGGGATGAATCACTTGATGGTTACTTGTTTTCTTCATTCTCTATGGAGCACCTGACATTGTCCACTGTCAGAAGACAGGATACTGTGCTAGATGGAGCTTTTGTCTGGCCCATTATGGCTATTTTTATGTTGCTCTTTTTATGCATTTGTCCAGTGCATCAGGTAGTTCATTTCTGAGTAATGTATGCCTAAGAAGGTGTTTACTGAATATTTGCATGCACTCTAGTAGGAATAGTTGTGGAAAAACTACAATAGCCATTAAAATTGATGGTGGCTTTGTGATTTCATTGAAAATTTACTCACATTTGGTGACTACTGTCAGTTTTAATCATGTGGAGGAAAAAAGATAATTCTCTTTGGGTACATCTAGATTACATGCCTCTGCCAACAGAGGCATGTAAAATAGGCTATCCGACATAGTCAATGAAGTAGGGATTTAACTATCCCCAGCTTCATTAAAATAAAAATGGCCACCGCGCTGTGCCGGCTCAGCTGATTGTCAGCACAGCATGCGAGTCAAGACGTAGATCGGTCGACAAGGAAGCCTTTGTCGGCTGCTCCTGTAAACCTTGTTTCACGAGGCATAAGGGAGTGGTAGGCAAAGGCCGATCCACGTCTTGACTCGTGCGCTGTGCTGACGATCAGCTGAACTGGCATAGTGCGGCTGCCGTTTTTATTTTAATGAAGCCGGGGATATTTAAATCCTCGCTTCATTGACTATGTTGGGTAGCCTATTTTACATGCCTCTGTCGGCAGAGGCATGTAGTCTAGACATACCCTTTGTGGTTTGTGACGGGTCTGTAGCTGCTCTGTGATAAGTTATGAATATTTTTTGGTAATTTGGTTATTTGTGTGTTT
>JANRFK010003894.1:15982503-16000193 GCA_030068395.1 Apalone spinifera | reverse complement strand
CCCCCCCCCCCCCAAGGACTGACCTTATTCTCATGCCCTGAAACATCTCTGTGCTGGTGTGGAATGGCAGGACTGTTGTAGCATTCACTCCTGGGCAGTCCAGCAAGCCCAAGGTCAGGCTTTCCATAAAGGCAAAGGAAGAGGCTTTGGAGGTGCAATAGTCAATGGCACCAGGGATGGCCGACAAGGCCAAGACAGAGTTCAAGCAAACAATGTGCCCATTCTGCAGCTCCAGCATCCGTGGCAGGAAGGCCTTGGTGGTCTGAAGAGGGGAAAAAAACAAAGAAACCCTTCATTAAGCAGAGATACAACAGACATTATTGCCACTGAGAAAACAAACCTAGTGACAGAATTATGCTGGGGTACACAAAGTAACTACTAGGGATGTAAAATCCCATTTAATTGGCTAACGGCGTTAAATATATTGTTAACCAATTAAGAGAGGGTAAGGGGAGACCACTCCCGCTCTCACCAGTTAACCTTAACGGGTAAGCCTCACCTGCTAAGAGTGAGGCTTACCAGTTAACCGATTAAACTTTCACATCCCTAATAACTACATTCAAACCTCATGATTCAGGCTTAATTTGACGTTGAAGGGAGCCTGGCTGCTCTGTGAGTGTTTCCAAAATGCCTCAGTTAATCTGACTTCCCACGACCACCACCAAACCTTTGCTATCACAACACTAAGCCATGCACAAAATGAAAGGCCATAAAGATCATGCCCCATTCAAGCTCAGGTGCACATTATGTAGGATAAAGACTTCAACAGTGAGAGGAACAGTACAAATACATTATTTTTAATTGAGCTAATTGGAA
Organism: Apalone spinifera; assembly: GCA_030068395.1. Classification (NCBI taxonomy): domain Eukaryota; kingdom Metazoa; phylum Chordata; order Testudines; family Trionychidae; genus Apalone; species Apalone spinifera. The sequence continues at coordinate 15,999,377 of JANRFK010003894.1, read as the reverse complement.
ACAATGAGTTTCTCGCAAGCTCTCTTCCTTGAATAGTGCAGCCATGCATCTGGTTGTGTTTCTCTCATGTTCCAGATGTGCGCCAAGCAGAGAAACTCTTCTGTGCGCCTGGGATTTCTCAAAGGAAATCTGAGTTTTTCTTGTAAGTCACAGGGTGGGTTTAAAAGAGCATCAGAAACTTTATAATTACTGGAAGCCTTTAATATGATATTTTAGAAGAAGTAACTGAAATCAATTTGAGGGAATCTGTCAAACTCAATTTTTTCCTCAGACTTCTCTCCTCTCGCCTTTGCCTTTCACATTGTTTTTCCTGGCTCGTTTTCATGTCAGGCTGATCTTACCAAACAACGTTCAGAAAAGTCTAACAGCAGCCAAGTGTTTACTGGCTGTAATTTGTCACTCTCATTTCCAAGTCTGAATTCGCTGGATACAGGAGCTTATCTTACCCAGAACTGTCCCAGGGTATTTATATGTTGTGATTTGAGTAGAGCATCGTCATCGCTGTCCATCAAGCTCTTACCATGAACGACGGCAGCATTGTTCACGAGGATGGTGATATCACCCACCTGCAGAAGGACAAAGGGGGCAGCTGATAGGTTACCGTGAACAGCTCTTTTCACAAGTACAGCATTCACTTAGTCCTTGTACTTCAGTGTGACTCCTTGGCCACTTCTCAGTTCCTGGCATCAGGGGGTTTGTGATCTTTTTGCTTACTGCAATATTCTAAAAGGTACACAGGTACTTAACATTTGCACAGATGAGGTCCCCCCCCCCCTCATCTGGAAACTTCTTTCCAGGAAGTTTCACAGCATATCATTTGGCTAATAATGAAGTTCGACACAGTTTTGAATCAAGGGCAAGATATGTAAAAAAGTTATCTCTATTAAGAGATGCTCAAAAGAAGAAAGGCAGCTGAGCAGACGGACAGGAGTGTGAGGAGGACTAGTGTGAGATGTGTAGTTAAAAGAAGTTACCCCCCAAATCAACAGCCAATATCCACTGTTGGACTACGATTATAGGATTCTCTTATACATGATTTCATAATTCAGTCTCAGTCCTATAATATCCCCAAGAGAACAGAGGCTGAACCTATGATGGGATATTTGCTTTTTCACATTTATCACTAATCCTTCCGTACTCAGTTTCTTGATATGATGTCAAGATCCAGCACATGGATCTACCAGGAGTGATTCTCTGCTGCTTTACATTTGTGTAAATGTTTCTGCTATACAAAATTGGTGTCAAATGGACACTATCGGTGATAGTGAGTAGAGATTTTCTGAGTTGGTAGCACTTCATGCCTGCTTTACTCAGATATAAATGTCAAAGCAAGGTTGCAAAGCACTTGAGAATGAAGCTCTGTAGGCCACAATGGTAAGAGCAAGAAACAGAAAGGGACAGATCCTCGAGACATAGCGAGATGCAGACTGTCTAGTTCCCTTCTTTCCTAATTTGCCAGAGAACATTTCCCTACTTGCCATTGGTTGAGAGATTTTTCTAAGCTCTGCCCATCACTGGATCTACCACACAGACCAACCTTTTCCCGGACAGCTTTGGCCTGCTGATAGACTTCCTCTCGATTTCCTACGTCACAAATGAAGTAATGGCACTCGGTCCCCATCATTCTGATCTCTTCTGTGGTCTCCTTCAGGCACTTCTCGGTTCGACCCCACAGGATGATCTGCCGCAAGAAACGGTTGATAACGTAAAAGGTTTCCTGTTCAGAATCTACAGCAATTAAAAACCTGTTTCTAACTGGAACAGTTTGACACGAATCATTAATTGCATGCACAGGGCCAGTTCTGTCACATTGTTCCATTTAGGGCCACACTGGTTTTTAAACAAAAATATTTATGGAACACATGGGTCTAGGGAACTTCGGTGGTCCTGGTGGCAGCCAGAGTAAAGTGGTTCCCTTGTGAGGGTGACTGATGTGCAAGGTCTAGGTGAAGGCTTTTTATTTGCAAGCTGGGCAACAGCCTGCACTGAAAATCTGAGCTCTGGACTGCATGATTAGCCAGAGGCATAATGCGATCATTAAATAAGCCAGGCACATGGGCAATTAAAACAATCAAAACAAGCACGATTTCTCAGCTCTAATCCTAATTTTGTCATGCAGACATGGGGTGGAACTCAGGGAAATGGGTTAAATTTAACCCTAAGAACACTGACACACACACTCTCACTATGTACACACTGCAGCTTACTGCTGGACACACACTGTCTGCTACACTTTGTTATACCTTCTGCTCCCTAGGAAGATAAAATACAGTTTAGTCAACACGTGAGAAGTAACCGTTTAGAGTTATAGACTATGATTTTAGATCAGTGGTTTTCCAACTGGGATAGACAAGCTCCCGTCAGGGGAGATGTGAGAAAAATCTTAGAATGGCCGATGACCAATGTTCTCTCTAATCTTTTCCATCCCTGTGTGGATTTTTTCCATCCATGAGCGGAATACATTTTTATGTGCACCGAGGCATGTACAAATGTGCACCACCAACAGAAACAAAGCCGGGCTGTGGGCGCTCTGCTAATCAATGGGGCAGCATCTGAATCTCTCCTGAACGGTCGCACAAGTGCACAGCCTATAGGGAACATTGCTGAGGCCGCATTTTATTCAGCAAGACTTGGCAATCTAATCATAGGCATATTGTGACCTTATTGCAGATGGGGGTTTGTGGTTGGCTACACTATTTAGAAAGAAGTACCCAGCCTACAAAGTTTGAAAGCCACAGTTCTAGGTGAATTCTCCTTTCAAGAGGATGGAGGAGGAGGAGCCAATACCATATAAAAGAGGACGAAATAAAGCAAGAACCTTATTATAAAACAATGTTGTGGTTTTCAGGTAAAGCCACAAGAACAAGGACACTCACCATTTCATGAGTTCAATAGGATTTTTGCAACAGGTTCAAGCCCTAAGATTTCTCCTAAATCAACTTTTTCTCGGACTTACTGTCCTGGGGACATTGCATCTGCTAATGACATATGCTCTGCATAACAGATCATCCCCTGCAATGGGGCTGGGGGGACACTAAACATACTTCAACAAGGGCTTTTTATGTCAGAAACCTCTATTGTTACCTTTATTTATTTGGCAATTACTACCCTCAGCACTTATTTAACAAGCTGAGAGCAACACTCAGGTTAGCAAGCTTCCTGTCACAAGAATGACAACAATTCTTAATGGCAACCAGATTAAGAAATTCAGACTGTCCAACGCAGAATTGGTATATCGTGAAGACAAACCTGGGGCCAGCATTAGGGATGTGAATGACTAGTCAACAGGCTAGCTGACTAGTCGCTTCTCCCCTCCCCCCTTGCTGCCTCTATCAGAAAGAGGCAGCAAGGGGAGCAGGAAGAGGAGGGGGTGCTTCAAAGCGGCAGCACCATGTGTAGCCTGGGGCCAGACCCCGGGCTCCATGTGGCGCTGCCGCTTTGAAATGCTGCATGCAGCCTGGGGCCAACTAGGGCCACTTCAAAGGTGGAGGCAACCTTATTGACTAATCGAACAGTCGATGCAAATTGCATCGACTGTTCGATTAGCCAAATAATCAAAATTTTACATCCCTACCCAACATGTTCCTCATTTCAACGGCACCACAGAAGTTAAAAACAGAAAGGCCCTCAAAGTTCATCATCTTCCAATTAGAACACTGCCCTGCAGAACGTTTCCCGGTGAGGCACAGTCTAGTTTTAAAATCTCTGGAATGAACGATGGAGCTGCCACCACTTCCTGTGGAGCATTAAGTCCACACCCTAACAGATCTGACAACCAGGCAGATTTCCCCCCCCTGAAGTACACCCTAAATTTCCCCTTTCTGTAAACCTCTTGGGGAGTATTTCTGTTTGCCCAAATTCTGTGAACCAAACCACCTCCTCTGCTCTCTAAGAGTTACAAATAAACTTCCCAACCTCCACATCACCATAAGCAACCGGAAAAGTGTCATTTTACAAAAGGGAAATTACAGGACAGCATGTATCCCTACAGACTTAAATGGCATTGACTTCCCCAAGAGCCAATAGGCAGAGTAGGAAAAAGAAGAGAATATTTGTACTGTAGGTTGTTTATGCTCACAAATGCAGTTTTCACCACACAGAAATCCCCACAGAAGAGAACACTCTTAATGCAAATTACTGTTCATGATTAAGGGGGCAACACAGCTAAAGCAACATGCATAACCAGGATTAAAAACAGAGAAGAGAGAAGAAATTCTCAGGGCCAAAAGCTCTACCTAAGTGGATTATTTTGCATAGGATTGGAAAATTGGGCTCACAAGAGAAAAGGCTTTTAGCCTTAATTTCCAGGCAATTTGCTAATGTCAGTAGAAAACCTTCTGAAATATAGACCTGGTTTATGACCGAGACACCTTTTCTGGGCTCTCTGTTCAGTAGAAGATCCCTTACCTGTGTTTTGCACATCCTAGCTCTTGCTGGTCTGGAGGGCCATGTCTATACTTACTGGAAGATTGACACTCAGGAGGTTGATCTTCTGGCGTTCGATTTAGTGGGTCTAGTATAGACCCCTAAAATCGAACGTTGAGGCAGCTCGTGCCAGCATCCGGAACTCCTCCTTCTGTGAGGAGTAAGGGAAGCTGACGGGAGTGTTTGCCCACAACTCGGTTTAAGATAAGCTGAATCCAGTTACCCATTGTGCATAGCCGGAATAGTGTACCTTAAACCGACCTTCCTGATCTAGTGTAGACCAGGCCTGGATGACTAAATACAAACTCTGACACCTCTTCAGATGTGGCGTTCAAAGCAGTAGGGTCGCACGTTATGCTTAGAGTCAACCTGGAGAGACGTCAGTTCGCTTTATCTTACTGAAAAGAGCATGCGTGTAGCTTTTAAGCACACCAAACCTGAGAGGTGTCTGGGTTCAGGAAATGGCTCATTTTAAAGATAGGAGGCATTTGCAAAATACAGAGAGGGGGATTTGGACTTTGAATGCCCCACATTTCTGATGTTTTTGGATCAGGAATTCTGGTTTGGGCCCCAGTAGTAAAATGTAAGCATTTTGTCCCAAACGGGTTACTAAATTGGCAGTAAAATGAGAGAGAGATGGTAATCATCATGATACAAGGAATTTCTGTCGTAGGAAGAGAAATGTAGTAGAGTGGAGGAGACAGAGAGATACTGTTCCTTATTATATGGCGTGTCAGGATGTCACACAGCCATCCATTCATAGGTCTGGAGCAGGGGGAGGAGGGAAAGAAAATTTAATCTCTGTCACGAAGAAGTTATTGGACAGATGGTTTCCCACCCTGGAAAGAATCCAGCCCCCATGGCTTCTCCCCCACCCATTCCCGCCCCCTCCCTACAGCACTAGACACACTCTCCTTTCAAAAAATTACTGACCAGAAAATTGTTGAGGGCAGCGGCCCAGTGAGGCGGTTAATCCCCGCTGCGGCAGGGCTGCTCGCAGAGGCTTCCTGCCCTGTTGTTACCTCTGGGTGACCCCAGTGGTTGGCAGTCAGAGAGGCAGGTGGAATGTGAAAGCAATCGCTTAGGCTACTGGCGGGTGGAGGTGGAGGGATTCTTCCTGCTAGTGGACACATGAAATATTGGGAGATTTATGATGGCAGAGGAACTTCATCTGGCTTTCCGTTAATTAACTTTAAAAGCAGCGAAGGGCTGTGACCCCCAGGACTCATCCTCAAGTTTGGTTTGCAAGACAAGCCCTATCGCTTTATCTTCCTTTCTTTGGTAAATCACCCAGCTCCTTATCTGGCCTGGGGAGAATCATTCCCGCCAGAGCCGAAGGCTGGGCAGACAGCACAGGACTCTTAGGAATCTTTAACTCTGAGCATTAGGGTAGGGTGCTAACGAGACCTATCCCCAGGGATGCAAGAAAGCTCTAACGCAGTGTTTCTCAACTAGTGGTACGAGTACCCTTAGGGGTACTCGAGAGAAGTCTGGGGGGGGGGGGCGGGAGAGGGAGTAAGCCAACACAACTGAAATTTGGAGAAAACTGAATTTTTGTTTTAAGTTTCACAGCACTTTATTATTTTTGTACATTTTACACCCAAAAATTTCATCGCCCACTTGGCTACTATTAAGTTGTTTAAACAAATGTGTTGCATCGGTAGAAACAAATGTTGCGTGTCTGAAAACTGTAGGCACTGGGGGTACTTATAATTTTTTTTAAAAGGGGTACTTTATAAAAAAAAAAAAAGTTTGAGAATCACTGCTCTAACATGTTCAATCCAGGACTGTGCTGGCTATTTGCCAGGAGTGGAAAAAGCCCCCTTTCCAGGCTTAAATCCTATTTTTCCTTAGGCTGCTGGTTTCCGTAGCATGAAATAGAGCCATTGCTTTGTATACATCAGTGCGGATTTCAGCTGCACCATCCTGCACACACAGTCCTGCCCGTGGAGTCCCCAAAATGACTTGCTCCACACAGGCTTTGACTGCACCTCTGAATCAATGAGAAAGGCAGCTGGAGACTGCTGTAACCAACTGTAGAACAATGCGGGCTGCATATGGCCTGTCAGGAGAGATGTCATAAGGGTGCCCTATGGCTCATTCACAGCTTTCTGCTTTTTGGCCTCAGGGGAGGCCAAAAAGCAGAAAGCAGAGCAAGAGGAGCACATGATTTTACAGGACTGAAGAAGTGGGCCTGAAAAAGGTGCTTTTTAATAGGTGAGAGAGAGAGAGATACTCTGCAGGTAGGTCTGTAGCATCTGCAGGTTAGACCAAAAATCTCAGACCTTTAAATTTCTAGGAGCGTTTTTTGCAGTCATACAAGAGCATTTTCAAAGCTTTTTAATCTACAACTCAGTTGCATTACTGGGACAACAGCAGAGAACTGTCACTGGGGGGGGGGGGGGGGGGGGGGGCGACAGACTTGCTGGGCTCCTGGGAAAGGTTGGCTCCTTGCTCCTGGAAGGGGCTGGGCCTTGAGCGGAAGGGGCAGGACTTGGGGCAGCGAGCCACAAGTACCGCCTGGAGTGTGCTGGGGCCCCTTCCCCCCCCAGCCAGCCCTCAGAGCTGCCCAGAGCGGGCTGTGCGGTGCTCCGGTGACTATTTAAGGTCCCGGGACTCCAGCCTCTGCTGCTGCTATGGTAGCTGTGGCCAGGCCCTCCCAAGCTCTTTTGAATCACCGGGTACTGTGGCAACTGCTTTTTGCAGTCGGGCCTGACTGTCACCCTTTTATGACATCATCGGTGACAAACTGGGCCCCAGTATTCCACAAATGCAACATATTGTGCTAACCAGGCTTTACCCATCAGAGAAGCTACCAGTTTGCTAAGTATGGGCTGGAAGAGTTTGAGAAAGAATGTCTCCTCTATCCACTCTCTATTCGTCACGGGGTGTTTTAATAGACCATCACAGCAGCCTCTTAAACAAGGGTTATCTGACGCAGAGTTCCCTCCTGAAAACAGGCAACATTTCAGGGTGGAGGAAGTTTGTGTATCAGTTTGAAGACACTCTGGGATGAAGGTGTTTGTATAAAGCTATCAGAGAGCCCTTCTCACCTTGAGCTCATTACTGTTATCCTCACCAATCAAAAGAAACCACAACATTCTCCTCGGCACAGCTCACCAGAGATATTCCAGGAGAGTAGAATAACACAGTGCGGCCTCTCTCAACCTCCTTCCTCTGCCAGAGAAACAAAAGTCGCTCTGTTTGAGCTGGCATTTGCAAGTGCCCAAGCTGTTACCCATATTTAAACAGAGAGCCTTTGTGTGCCCAGTACTGAAAGATCCTGCATGGTTTTAGGAAGGATAAAGTGCAGATAATCCAGAGAAGTATTTCATCCTTATCCCAGGATATCTGCAGAGCCCTGCCACACATACCTTAGAATTAGCCTCCCAAATAGGCCAAAAGGTTTTTCTACATCCTGGGCCCAGGGTGCTTAGGCCCTACAGCCTGAAAAACAATACCCTCTTTTGCTTTGCATGTTATATGGATTTTCTCCCCCACCCCTTCCACTCCCTTGGCCCCTGGGTAAATGCAGACAAGTTTGCTCAGAAGTACTTTACAGGAGAGGCATGCTAAAGATGCGATAAGAGGCAGAGGGGAAGGTGTGGCCGCTTCAGAGAGACAAAGTCAACCTTTGCTTTAGAAAGGGGAAAAAACCCCACACCTTTTGATGTGGGGGAGTAGGTCGAAATATTTAACCCAGCCCCCGGGTGAAATCTATATGAACTGTAAGCAAAGGTGCTGGAACTAGGCTTGCTAGGGCCGTTCCCTGATTTGCAGCCGTTTCCATCATTAATAGGGTTTACAGTCTTGTTTCATGGTTTGTAGCATCCCCCTCTATACAAATTGTTCCAGAACTCATATTTGCAAACAGTGCAGGCCCATGGCAAAATTCCATCACTTCCTATATTGGGAAGTAATCAAAAGTGCAGGGGGTGGGTTGAAAGGGACAAATATGGGTATTGGCGAGGGTAATAGCCCCGAATGAGCCATTTTACATATAGGCTTTTTTAAACCGCGATTTTTTTAAAAGTAGGATATTGGATCATGTTAGCAAGCTCAACCTAACATGCTCGCTTCTGTCAAGCTAAGGGAAGTTATATGTCAGAACATGTTACGCTGGTCATGTTCAAGCCTGGGGGAAGCTAAGTATTGTTGAATTAAAGGCCACATCTTCACTTGCTGAGCTGGAGGTCAATCTTCTGGTGTTTAATTTAGCGGGTCTAGTTCAGACTAGCTAAATTGAATGCTGAAGGCAGCTCCGGTCGATACCAGTGCTCCTGGCAGTTGCAAGGAGTAAGAGAAGCTGATAGGAGCGTTTGCTCCCATCAACCTCCCTTTGTGAAGCATGCCCAGTCCAGCAACTTATTTTATGTAGCTGGAGTTGCGTACCTTAACCCAGCCTTCCAGGTCTAGCTGAGACTTGGCCTCAGTATCAGAAAGAGGCCTGCTACATTCTCCTGGGAACACCCCCATGAAGGGCAATGAGGACTCGCTGCCAGTAAAGGGCCTGACTCTGTTCTCATATATCCATATTTTGATGCTGGGCTAACTCAATTGACATCAGTGGGGTTACTCTGGATGAGCAGAGTCGGGCCCAACATCTTGAGTTGTTGCTAAATTGAGAAAGAAAAAACAGAGCCAGAGTTATGGAAGGAAATATACAAGACATGAAACACCGGTTGGACGTTTCAGGGGGTAGCCGAGTTAGTCTGTATAGAAAAAAACAACAAATGGTCTGGTAGCACTTTATAGACTAACAAAACATGTAGATGGTATCATGAGTCTTTCAAAAAAGACTAAGCTACTAAATGTCCATTGAATTACAACAAACTTTGGGGGCTCAAGGTTTCTTTGATAATCCCAGCCAATCATGCTTTATTCCATCCCAGGGGTAAACTGAGCCACACCTGCAAAATCTAACACTAGCAAAACCACAGATTTATTGTTGGAGTAGCCTAGAAACAGAGCTGGCACAAATGTTTTACACCTTGCCCTGAAGCTGGTCCACCATGCACCATTTCTCTGCCTGCTGCAGAGCCAGGCCCTGCTGCTATGTCGGGTGGGGACCATTTGCTGAGCTATGAAGAATAAAGGTCAAGAAAAGACCACATCTGACTGCAATAAAAAGGACAGCCTTCTGTACTCACAAGGCCAGTAGGCGCTTTCGTTTACGACGGAGTAAATGCAGCATAACTACTGATGAGAGTAGAGATATGCTGGCTTTACAGCATAGGAGTAAAGATCTGATCTTGCTCCTGGTGAGGTTAATGGTCATTTTGCCATTGACGTCAGTGGGAGCCCAACCAGGCCCTAAGTGAAATCAGAATCTAGTGTTCCGTTTGAGCTACTGAGCCCATCGATATTTGAACTGATCTGAGCAGGAGAGCAGTCCACGGTATCTTAAGAAAGTGTTGAGTTCATGTTGATCCAGGAGGACTCTCTCTGGCTTTTACTTGGAGATACGTCTTCTCTGAAGTCCTCGTTCTTGCCAGTTTCTTCTCCTTTCGGACGGGAAAGTACAAAAATCAAACAAAACCCTTTTGTTCTCTGCACCGGCCACCCTTCATCGCCAAAGCGTCCGGTGCACTCCAGCAGCACAGTTGCAATCCATCACGGGGCACCACCAAAGCAGTCATCTTCTTTCCTCCGCCCATCACAAACCTTTCTTTCCTCCAGCTGGTGTATGCACATCGCACATACTGAAAGCTTCCATTCTCTCTGAGGCAGAGGCCAAGGGTCAGATCCTCTGCTGGAGTAAACGGGCATTTCTCCATTGACTTCTTGTGGAGCATTGGTGATTTACACCCCTAGGGACCTGACCCCCTGGCAAACTGCATACCTGGGACTGTCCTTAGAGCCTGGCCTTGTAAAGCACAGAGGACTCAGAGCCAGCTGGGAATTCAGCAATCTGTGGGAAATCCCTGGTTAACATAAGAATGGCCATATTGGGTCAGACCAAAGGTCCATCTAGCCCAAAGTCCTGTCTGCCGACAGTGACCAGTGCCAGGTGCCCCCAGAGGAAATGAACAGAACAGGGAATCATCAGTGATCCCACCCCATCACCCATTCACAGCTTCTGACAAACAGAGGCTAAGGGCACCATCCCTGCCCATCCCGGCTAATAGCCATTGATGGACCTATCCTCCCTGTTGGTGTGGAGGTGGCTCTCCAGCCTCCCCCCATAACAGCCAGAGTGGCCAGGGAGAGATGGGCATAGGGAGACCACTTTAAGGTTGTTAAACTGACATTTGAGGCTGTTCTACCTTAGGAGGGACAGCGCCTCAAAAGCCACCTAACGCATCATTGGGTCCTGTTCTCAGGGCAACTTGATCAAACCCGAGACTCAGCCCCAGTCATTCCCAATCACGTGAATAAAATAAACGGGGTGTGCTCCTGTTTCTTTCCTCCTCGTTAAGTGGTTAATCGTCTGCATCCACTGGAACACCTGGCAGCAGGCAGACCTCTCAACCCCTCTCTAATAACCAATAGCCCCAACACGTGTGGGACTGAACATTTATTAAGGCTATTTGAATACAGGATTCTCAATTTTTAAGACTAGACTTAGAGTTCTGGTGTTTCTATTGTGAATTTTAACTTACCAACCACCCCTCCCTCAAGTTAAAAATCACTTGTAGGCATTGTTATGCTATTCATGTAAATGCAAACCAGAACTCAAATTTATCCCTCTTTTCCCCGAGGGAAAATCTATGAGCAGCATGCAGAGACCTGCTCCCATTAAAACTACATCACCTGTTCAATCACGGTATTTCTTGCTATCCTGGAAGGAGCATTTTGATCTTCTGCTCGCATACAGGAATTTAAGATAATTTCCCTTCACTTAGGTGAACAAATGCTCTCTGTTCTCACAATCAGGAGTATGTGAGAACAGGTGGCCCCATGCTGATTTCTCTTTAGTGGTTTTTCCAGTCGCTTTTGTCTGTAACAGTAAACTGCAACTGCAGATTGCAGGGGGAGCAACACTTCTTAGCTCTGTTGTATGGAGGAGTGGAGGAAAAGGAAGGGTGGGTTGTTTGCAAGGAGAGGTCATGCAGGAGTCAGCCTTTACAATCCTATTAACGCTGGGACAGGGTCAACTGGAGTGCACGGTTCCAACAAAAGCACCAAGTGGCCACAAGCTGTCAAACTCCAAAGGTTCATGGAGGCATTTGTTGGGGAAAAGAAATGACAGCTTTTTAACAGTTTCTGCCACACAATGTGCTAGAACTTGCCTCTGCCCTCTGAAATTAAAGCGCCCAAAGCGGTGGAGGAATATTCTTTGCCTGCAACAGGAGACAAGCAAAAGGGTGTGTGTGTGTTCTGTCCAATTTTTTTTTTTTGCTGTTAATATTTGATGGGCCTGACAAGTTTGTGAAATATGCGTAATCAAGAGATTTCACACCATTTAATAAAATCACTAGATGTGGCGTAAAGATGCTCTCTCTACATTTGTAATGCCTTGATAAATAGACATATCTGATGATTATTTTTCTGGAGTTTCTTTAAACAAAAAACTCATTGTTATGATGATTATTGTCAGGGCTCGACAAATTAGGCAATCTACTTGCCCGTGGCGAGTAAATTTTAGCCCGGCGGGGCTGCGCAGTGTGGTCAGCGCATGCGCAGTGTGCGCTTCCGCGCGGCTGGTAAGCAAGGCTCGCCGCTGCTTGGCGAGCCCTGATTATTGTATTGTCTCTGATATTTTCATGGCAATGATACTGCAAACCTGTTAATCTGGTTAAATGAATAGGGTTTTTTTTTAAAGAAATAAAACTGCAATGCTGCAGCCCTCTCCAATCTACTTGGAAAGACAGGCCACTTGCCCACATTCATATAAAAATGTGTAGAGATCTCATGAAATTGTGAGGTAATAAATATGCAGGTGCAGAAAACACTATGGTAACAGACAGGGAGGAGAGAAAAGCCAATGAACAAAAAACTAAAGAGTGTCAAAAGTTACTGGGTCTACTTTGGGCAAAAGATTTGATCCAATATCAATATCCTGAGCAGTGCCACTTTTCACACATTTTCAGAATTCAGTGTTGTTGTAAGTATTGTTATTGGGCACTGCACATATTCCCCAGGGTAATATGATCCCACAGAACATAACACAAAACAGGTTAAAACATGAGGTGCAACAGACTTACACATTATCTGTAAGAACAACAAAAAATTACACTGACATTAAGGGTTAGATTTTTTTTTTTTTTTAAATAATGGAGATTGCCTATCTCCTAGAACTGGAAGGGACCTTGAAAGGTCATTGAGTCCAGTCCCTTGCCTTCACAGCAGGACCAAATACCATCCCTGACAAATTTTTGCCCCAATCCCTAAATGGCCTCTGCAAGGATTGAACTCACAACCCTGGGTTTAGAAGGCCCATGCTCAAACCACTGAGCTATCCCTTCCCTTGCTTTTTTCTTATAAAGCAAGAAAAGGCTAAGTTTATGCCTGTTTATTCTGTGATAGCGCCAATCGTTAGGGTGAAGGGAAATGTGAAATTCAAAGGTTAGTCATGACTGGTCACAGAAGTCACATACTATTATTTCTGTCACCTGACAGTTTTATTGATTTGGGCTTGAGGGATGAGATGACGACATTTAGGGCACGTCTTCACTCGCCTTGCTGGAGACTGATGTTCTGGTGTTCGATTTAGCAGGCCTAGTATAGACCCATTAATCGCAGCTCCGGCTGGTGTCTGTACTCCACGCAGTCACAAAAAGTAAGGGAAACTGATGGGAGCAAAAGCTGTGGGGACACTGCCAACCTTCGCTTAAATTAAGATGACTCCAGCTATGTATTTTAAGTAGCTGGGGTTGAGTACCTTAAGCCGACCTTCCAGCTCTAGTGTAGAGGTGGCCTTTGTCCTTCTCAGGAAATATTCAGAATCTCTCGAGATTAGACCCTTTAATTCAAGATGTAATGCTCACCACCCAAAATGTATGCTGACTACAATATAAAGACCAAAAAATGATGTTAACTTAAAATGAAGAAAATTCTAATTGAAAGCTGTTTGAAATTAAAAATTTATTGATATTTTAATAGTGCTCTATTTATTTGTTTGTGGGTAATATGGAGAAATTGCGGAAGAGTTCTATAATAAGAACTATACACCAATCAGGAGATACATTAAGAAAGGCAGATGAATTAACCCCCACTAGGATGAATCTAAACTTTCACAGTACATCGATGAATGCTGTTCGGTGAACTGGCGCTGGGACTTGCACAGCACTGATGCCGTGTATTGTCATGATGCATCCAAGGGATTTTGCATTTTATTGCGCTGTCACAGTGGGAGAATCCAAAGAAGAGTGACAAAACAATAAATGGATTAGAGGCTCTGACCTATGAGGAGAGCCAAAAGGAATTTATACAGCTTAGAGGAAGACCAGGAGGGCTATGAAAACCATCTATAAAAGCAGGAGAGGGAATGACAAGGGAAAAAAAGAAGATTTAAGGTCTCAAAGGAAAGGAAAGTATAAGATAGAGCAATGGCCTCAAACAATACAAAACAGAAAATTTTAGGAGGAATAGATTTCCACCACTGTGATTAGTTACTTATTGTATGCTTACATTCCACTAGGGTCCACAATGGAAGACATAGTTTTTTCTCAAAGAGGGTATTTATTCATGAAGCTGTTGAGGGAATGCTGAATTATTTTAAAGCGGACTTATTTTCAGGAAGGGGGGGGGTATCAAAGGGTAGTGCCAAATTATGTCCTGTTTTACACTCTGTGCATCCATCTGGGCACACACTCTCACTTACTCTAGCTTTGCACTGTTGTAACTCCAGATATAATGAGAGATGCTCGGATTTCACACTGGTGTAGCTGGGAGCAGAATTTAGTCCATCAACTTTAGCACGGTGCATTGTGATAACTGTGCTCTAGCAGGCCTTCTGCAATTATTGCAAAGTGGGTGTAAATACACAACATGTTACAATTAGGGATGTTAACAGATAACCAGTTAACCAGTGGCCCAGCAGTCCCCTGCCTGCAGGATCCCAATTAACTGGTATGTTTTACATTCCATTTAACTGGTTAACATTTTAACTGGAATTTTACATCCCTAGTTACAATCATCTATAGCAATACTTGGTGATAGGAAAACATACAAAAAGGAGACAAAGACTGGTCTACCAACACCATCCAAGGACTCTGTTGAAATTACGACTGGCAAAGAACAAGAGATTACAAGTGGAAATTAACACACAAACAGAGATTTTGGAATATAGTAAGGATGTTAAATATCAACCAATTGACACCCCAGCTGGCCCTGGGCTGCACACGGTGTTTCAAAGCGACAGTGCTGTGCAGAGCCCGGGATCTGGCCCCGGGCTCCATGTGGCACTGCTGCTTTGGAGTACCTCCTCCTCTTCCCCACCCCTCCAGCTGCCTCTTTCTGATAGATAGAGGCAGCAAGGAGAGGGAAGCGACTAGTCAACTAGTCCTTCACACTCCTAGAATGTAGGTCTCATTTATGGACAAAGTAATGACCTATGCCCTATTTTGCCCATCACACATTTATGGGGTCCTTAATTCCGTCAATATAGGGGGATCAAAACACTGGGGGACAGGTGAACTAGGAGGAGTGAGTTTTAGTAACATGGCTGCCACCCGCACCCACCTACTGGAACCCCAGGATCCAAGGCACCAGCAGGGACCCTCATTCTGATCTTGTGAAATGCCCTGGCCAGACTGCTGGAGAGAGAACTGATGACATCACCATTCCCTCTCCTTTGGCTAACTCCTGACTGCTACCAGGAACGTGACACCGAGGTTCCAGTTCTCCCTCCCTCCTTAACCTGTCCTCCTCCTTACCCGCCTTATTCATTCTCCTTCCTATTCCCTTTACTTTAATAAGAGACTGGCTTAGCTGTCCAAGATTGCAGCTTTTAGGGGTGTAGGGCAACCCTGCCTTACTGGCATGCTTACAGGGGTAACTGGTTAACTGATGCCTGGCTGGGCCAGAGCAGGCCCAGTGCACGGCAGATGGGCGTGTTCCAGCCTGGTCAGGCCTACCGTGCTGCACCGCAGGCAAGGGGTGCTCCAGCCCAGCTGGGCCAGAGCACCTCTCTGCCCATTAGGGTTGCCAGGTGTCCGGTATTGACCCAGACAGTCCAGTATTTTTGCCTCCTGTCCAGTAAAAAAATCCAGAAAATACAGGACACCTAAAATGTCCAGTATTTTCTGATTTTTTCCCAGCCAGGAGGTGAGAATACCAGGTGCTTACCTGGTTCTGCAGGGGAGCTGTCTAGCCCGGAGCGGGAAGACAAGATGATGGATGGCCACTGGCAACCTGTTAGGGCCAAAAAGCCTCAAAAGCATTTCTTAAAGGGGCCATGCTGGTTTAAAAAAAAAAATTTTTTTTTGTGCTTAACTCTAAGGGTCCTTTTTTCCCCACTCAACAGAAGTTTTTCCCTGGTGGGGTTTTTTTTTGCGGTGGGGGGGGGAAGGAGGGTGTTCGGTATTTTTGGATAAACCATCTGGCAATCCTACTGCCCGTGGTGCAATGCGGTGTGCCCTGGCCGGAGCACTCCTCCATCAATGGGCCAGGCCAGAGCACCCCCACCATCTACTCCAGTGGCCCCCTCCCGCGGTACTATGCCATGTACATATAGTTTAACTGGTTAACATTTTAAACAGGATTTTACATCCCTATCATCTTTTGCAACATTGCTATGAACCCCCCCTCCCCATCATCGAGCCAGCTAACAGCAATGCTCTGAACAGTCTGATATAGGTACAAGTTTGCTAGTGCAGCAGTTGATAAGACCAGCTACTAGGCCCTTGTTTCTCCAGCAGAGAGTCTGCAGTGAAAGTCAACACCCAAGATAACAGTTGCTTTTCCTAGCATTGCTGTTTTCTCCCCGCTAGCGTGGGTTTGTTTTGCTCTGTCTTCAAGGAAGCTGAATCCATCTTTAGCAACAGCTCCAAACCACACAACTAACTTCTCTTTTCCCTCCAACATGGACAGTTATTACCATAGTAAAGACTCTCACACAGGAGGGCTGCCTTGCAAATATTTCTCGCTAAAGCGAAAGGGAATAAGCAGTGGTGTTAAATACAAACCTGACTTAATACTTCACGTTTTAAATTAACTCTTTTTCCGCATCTTTAATAAAAGATTCTTAAGATTCTTAATGGTAGTTGCAGACTTGGGAAAAACCGGATGCTCTCTCGGCAGCTGAAACTCCAAACCATGTTTAACTCTTTCGTTTTGCAGTCTTTGGGAGTAGCCATGTTAGAGACTAACAAAGTTACAGACTAAGGGCATAGCTACACTAGGAAATTATTTCAAAATAACTAAATTTGAAATAATTCCCAAAATAATAAAATCGAAATAGCGTGTCCTCACTATGAGGGAGCCTCAAAATTAGTTTGAGGCAGGCTCCCGCAGGCTACGTCTACATTGGCGCGCTTTTGCGCCAAAGCTATGCAAATAAGGCT